>VZTB01018369.1:239028-268056 GCA_013397245.1 Thryothorus ludovicianus
CAGCCCTGAACCCCCACTGCCAGCCCTGAACCCCCACTGCCAGCCCTGAAACTTGTGCTGCAGAGTTAGGTGTACACAAACACACACACGGGGACACACAAACACACACGGGGACACACACGTTTGTTTATGAGGCTCTCCACGCACACAGCCGTATTAAACAAACTCTCCTGATTTCTCGTTTAACAGTTGGGTAAAAATAGCTGCAATTCACAAGTTCCACCACTACCCTCATCTGCCAGTCCACATACGATGTGAGACCCAACACAGGAGACAGCCACTTGGGTATTATTAGCAGAGACTCATCCCACTCTGCTCACCGGGAACGTACTATGGGCTTTGCCATTTCCCACTTCCAATACATGAGTGAGTGAGACCCGGTTTTTTCCCTCAGACTCATCATTACTTTATAAATATTCCCAATTTGGAAAGCAGTGTTTGATCTTCAGATCAAAGTGAAGCTGCCTCATTGTGATCTGTCCTACAAGGTCACAAGATGTTCCATTTTCACAGAGACTAACCAGAACTCTGAATTCTGCTAACCTTGAAAATCCCGGGGAAAAGCAGTGTATAAAAGCAGTATTTGGGATATCTTTCTGCCAGCATTCCAGCCTGCATGCTTAAAATCCATAATGAAAATTCATTTGCACAAATGTTCCTTGACAGATAACTAAAGAGAGGAACAAAAATAGCGTATATGCATAATCAGATTTAAGTTTCAAAAAACAGTCCTCCAGTTTTTTTGCATGAGCAACCTCTTCATCTATCGGCACTCCTACAAACATGTCTTCATTTACTATAAATGGCACATGAAAATGAAGATCTTGTTGGGAAAACGTCTTTGGTACAGGACCAGCCTTTGGACTACTTCACTGTTCCAGATATAAAAATCTCAAGGAACAGCTTTATTTTCTTTGAAAAGCAAGAGCTGTTCACTCCCCACCACGCTAACAAGGTAAAATAAAATAAAATTACATTCCAAGTGACTTTTTGAACGTGGAAGACAACCAGACATGCCTTGAACACACATTCTCTCTGTTTGTTTATGGTTATTGCAGTGGGGCGCATCCAGAGCTAAGGGGTGAACTGAAAATGGCCAGAGGCATTTCAAAGAGAAATCAGCACGGGGCAGGCTTGGCCAGCGACTGCCAGAGACATGCCATGATCTCCCTGGAGCTGCCATCTGACCAGAAGCACTTCCACTGCTTTGACGCAGACAAATATCTCACCCACTTTGGATTTATGGTTTTTTTCCTCCCAGACATCTGTTGAGTGTTTGCTGATGATTATTTCCATGATTCTGATCACTAAAATATGCTTGAACCTTCAGAAGTTGCCTGGATTGGGCAGAAGCAAAGCCAGCAAATTGGTACCCGAGCCAGGAGTGGCTCTTGGGCTGAGGACATGGTTTTCAGCCTTGCACAGAAAGGGACCAAGCCCCCATCCCTGGCCCAAACTGCAAACAGTGCTGGCTCCTTCACCAAATCAGAGCAAAGTCCTGAGTTCTGTTTTTCTGTTCATCCTCTCTGAATCACCTGTGCTGTGGCAGGCCCCAGACCTCTGCTGTTTGCTCTGAGTTTGAATCTATCCTGAGCACAAAAGATTTCCAGTCAGCCTATCTCATGCTGAGCAAAATAAAAATTGAGACCAGGTGAAAAATACCAGGGCAGCTGCAGAGCTGAGTGCCATGGGAGCAGCTGCAAGGACAGGCAGACCCCATGGTGCAGCGTGTCCTGGTCCAGGGCAGCCCTGAGCAGAGGAATTCCTTCCCCCAGCTCTCCTCACTGACCACAAGCCCAGTGAGTGACCCTCCAGGGGACCTTCACCCCTCTGTGCCCGCTGAAGCAGCAGCAATTCCCGTGACATGCTGCCATGAGGTAGGAACTGACATGCAGCACCTTGGGTCAGAATATCCCACCCTCAGACTAAACTGCATTCCCAGCTGTTTCCTGTTCCCCTGTATAAGAAGCAGTAAAAGATTTATAGTAGCCCCTAGATAACCTACTTGTGTTTGGGCAAAGCAAATGCTGCATCAGAATCAGAGCACAAGGAAAAAATCCCAAGCTCCAAGCCTCCCCCAGTCCATCTCAAACCCCAAACCACTCCTCTACAGTTAGGAGCTTGGAGCTGCTTTGGTGTGACAGAAAAAATCAGCCTGGCATTGGGTGTCAGGAGTCTCTCCTGAGGCTCTTTTGTTCTCGCTGTTACAGACAAAGCAGGGAAAAAAAAAGCTTCCAACATCAAACCTATGGACTATTTCCACTGCCTACACTCTCCAAAAGTAGAGCATTGTTTTCTGAAAAGCACCACCAGAGTCTCGTCTCTGTCTCTCTCTTTTCAGGATGAGATAAACAAGACTTTCTCCAGCCAGGGATGACACAGCAGCACTGAGGCCCCCGGTGGTTTTTGCTCTCCTAAGTAAACAGAATTTCAATTCACCAGGAAGCAGAGCTGCTCCGAGCCGATCCCGCATGGCTGAGCTCGGTGAAATTTCCCATGGAAATGACTCAGCCTTTCCTGTGCAGCCAGCTCCAGGCTGGACACAGGCTGCAGCCCAGCAGGGCTGAGCTCTGCTCAGGGCTGGGCACGCCTTGCTGCCCCTCCACACCACAGCCTGGGGTTTGCTGCTGGGGGCATGATGAGAAAAGTGCTGGTGGAGGCTGAGATCCAAGCAGCTCCAGCCCGAGAGCTCAAACTCGAGGATATTTCAGCAGCAGACCAACTGGTCTGCCTGAAAACTAATAGTAAAGAGTGGCTACAATAAGCACCTGCAAACAGAAGTATTTTTATGTTGAGAACACAAGGGCACTTGTAAATAGTGATGAGGATGTTCCTGTGTGTCTGTGCCATGATTTTGGCAGAAGTGCGCTGGGCAGCCTTGCTCAGAAACAGGGAAAATATCAAAATAGATTCCTGTGACACCACTGCAGACCAGTGGCACCTAGACACACTTCATCTAAAAGCTCACTTCTTCCTCAAAGGAAGGATTGGTTCATTTTTATCTTCTCAGGGCACAGAATCACAGCTCCAAACCCCAGAAGAGACCCCAGTACAACTGGCACAGGACTGGATGAGCCAAAACTGGCCCCCATCCAGCAAAGCACAGAAACACACCCCTGACTTCAACACGTGAGACATCTCACTAGGGCTACTGAGATAGTCAAAAAATTATTGTAGCTGATTCATCACAAAAGGTTCTCCTAGCCTAAGCCCATTCTCTTCTCATATCTACACAAGTTTGCCAGGGTAAGATCTTCTGACTGACAAGAATTTGGATCTCTTCTTCATAACTTACATGACCTGCTAAATGCTCAGGATGGCCATGAAATCTCATATAAAGAACACCTCAGATTCTCACAGAAAGTACTAATGAGAGAAAACCCAGTTCTGCCTTTTTCCAGCTGTGAATTCCAGTTCCTTTATACTGTATCAGTAAAAACTGGATTTGATCTGACCTGGTAGCGCAGCCGTTTTTGGAAAAGGAGGGCATTGTTTGAAGATAGAAAAATAGAAATATTTTTACCTAGGCTAATTCATATTCAGTCATCCCAAAATGTCAACCACAAAAGCTCGCCTATGCAGCGCATGAGAGATCAGTGCCAATCAGCTGGGAAAGGTCACAGAACAAACAGGAGATCAACTCCCACAGCTCTGCGGGCTCCCAAATTGGGAATGTGTTATTCCGGTGCCTGGGGGCCCGAGCTGAGCCAGGAACTTGAGCAGTGACCAGCTGACCTCTGCCCACCACAGCCGAGCTCCACTCCCACATCAGCGTGCACAGAGGGAGCTGCTCACTCACCTCCCAGCACGCTGACTCTTGGAAACATCCCTGGAAGTGACAGCCTCTGGTCCCTGAAATATTTACATCTCAGCATGGGACACGCCAGAAGTGTGGGCTGGATGCCACTGTCAAACTTAACATAAGGCCACTTCACACATGACAAAACACTGTCAATAGTCCTTCACAGAGCCAAGGCAAGCTGCCTGGAAATTGCCACATTACTCAAATAAGATCTTTTCCCACCTTTTCACAGATCTGATGGTTCATCCTTTGTCAACAGCTTGATAAAAACAGACTCCGTGGGTCTCTAGTGAGCTGGAGCCTCCAAGAGTTCTCCTCCTTGCACCTGCACCCCAGCAGCTTCTCCCAGCCTTGCTCAGAATCAGCTCCTGCCCCTCTGCTTGGCTTGACCCTGTGGCAGGGGCCAAGCCAGGCAATTCTCATTATTGTGTTAATCACCTCAGTCTCAGCTGGCTCCTAATGATGAAAACAAATCACCTGGACTGGGCTCAGAAGAGCCCGGCACTGGCTCTCTGTGACTTTCACCAGAATGCCAAGATCATGGCACCTCATTCACCCAGACAAAGGAGAAGGTGAGCACAAATGAAAGGGACTTTGAGAAAGAGGTGTTGTGTCCTGGATGGAAGCAGAGCTCTCCAGGAACTGGAGTCAGACCCTGCACTGGTCAATGGTGCTCCTGGAATGTGGAAGTGGAGCCTGGCTCACTCACTGGGATGGAATTGGAACCAGTTTACCCAAACAAAATGCTGGTCTCAGTCTCCGTAAGAAGGAAGGTTAAAGATTAAACATATCCTTGAGAATTAGGAAAAGAGCCACGAGCCTGAGCTTCCACCGTGGCTCAGTTCACCATGTAATAATCACTGTATGAACAGAGGTGTAACAAGACAGATCTGACTTAAGTGATGTAAAAAGTAGGTTTAGCTAAGCTCACCTGAGCAGGTATCTGGGCTGAATACTCAAGAAAGAAGAGGGAAAGGCAACTCCAGATGGCAATTCACTGCCATACAAAGAACACCATTATTTTCCCAGCTATATGAAGGAAAACATTACCTCTGCTTTACTGAACTTGCAGAGTGATTTAGACTGTACCTCATGCATGGTTATAAGTAATATCCACCACCAAAACAAAGCAATCCCTTAATGAAGGTCAGTGCAGCTCAGAGTCCTGCTTCTGGCAGGGCTCACACACGGGAGCACAAATCCAGCCCAGGCAGAGGCTCAGTCACACTTCCCACACCCAACTGGCCCTGCAGAAATACTCATGACAAGAGCTGCTGCTGGCATGAGCAGAACAAAGGTGACATCTAGAAATCACACAGGGACTTGGAACTGAAAAGTGCAGGGCATCATGAGTAAACAGAATCCATTGCCACAGGTCAGATGCACTGTTTTCATGAGCAACACCATGAAAAATATTGGCCAGCAACAGGAACATGAACCACAAGCCAGCATCTGCTCTGTGGGATTTAAATAGGTCTGGAGACTAGAAAAAATGTGCATGCAAATTTCACATAAGCAAATTAGAAGAAATTCAGAGAAGTCAATTCAGAGAAGGAAGCTAATGGCAGAACATCTGCTGCTGCTCCCAATATTCACATTAGCGGCTGGGAACATTTCTGGGGACTCAGACCTCATCAGAAAGCTCAAAAAGGTTCTGTTGCTATGCAGAGAAGCATTGCCCAGAAATCAGAGAAAGAGAGAGGAAGCTGCCCAGGGCCAGCACTGTTATTCCTTGCTCAGGTCCAGCTGAGCTTGTACAGGCTGGATAACTGTGCCCCCATGGCACATCCTACCCAAACCCACCACAAAAGGAGCAGACTGAGCTGCACAAGTAGCCACAAAGGTAACACCAGGATTTCAATCCAATTCCCAGCCCACACAAAAGGCCTTTGCAGCTCCCCAGTCACACAGGTAAGCCGTGCTGAGCTGAATTCACAGCAGACAGACACTGCTGAGCAGGTGATGGCACCAGCAGGATTTCTGTCCTCTCCCTTCAGCTCCAGCCCCCTGTTAATGCCTCTCATTCTCCACCTTTTCCTACCAGATCTTTCCTTGTTTCATTAAAAAATTGTATTCAACATGTTACTGAGGGGAGGTAGCCACAAAACCCA
Source organism: Thryothorus ludovicianus (assembly GCA_013397245.1). Lineage (NCBI taxonomy): Eukaryota > Metazoa > Chordata > Aves > Passeriformes > Certhiidae > Thryothorus > Thryothorus ludovicianus. Next base: position 244,942 of record VZTB01018369.1, read on the forward strand.
TCAGTATCTCCATGTTCTTACCCTTCAGCTGAGGTCAACTTAACCTTGTTTACAAACAGACTTAGTTTAGCTTTATCTACAACACAACACTCCAAGGCGTGGGAGCTTTTGCTGGGAAGGGACAAGGAGCAGACTCAGATTGCCAGGCAGAGAAATAAGCCAGCAGGATTGTAAGAAGTTCTCTGGGTTTATATTCATCCAGGCACAAACACAGGCATTTTTTTTTCTGCCTTTCTTCTTCCTGACTCACAAATATGAGCAAACCCAAAATGTTACAAAAAGGCTGAGCTGCACAAACACTAGAGAATCAAAGGGGAGCTGTCAATGATGGAAGAAACTTTCACCTCCCTCAGTCTTTTTTTTTTTTTCCCAGCTCTGCAGTATATGAAACATCTTATTCAGTGACTATATTTTTAAACCATTACTGCCATAAATTTTAGCCTACTTAAAAAATTCTGATGTACAGCCTTTTCAGGAAGCTTTCAGCAAAACGCAGAGTTTCCTGTACAGGAAGTATGCAGTAAAACATGAATTTGTAAACAGTTACAAACCAAACGAATAGAACAGACTTCCAGCACTGAAAGTACTGGAAAGGAAAGAAATGAGGAAAATGAGAAACAAGAGGGACACCTGCAGTCAGCCCGGGTGAGTGCCCCGGCAGTGTTTCCACTCCCGTGCAGCCGGGCTGTGGCAGTGCTGATGTGTGAACACCTGGATGGAGCCGTGCTGGGCCGGGCCGGGCCGGGCTGGGCCGGGGGCTCGGAGCGGTGCTCGCCCTTGGGCAGGGAGGGGCTGCGGGACCGGCACGGCTGCAGGCACCCCAGGGCCATCGGTGCCACTGGCACGGCACCCCAGGGCACCCCAGGGCACCACCGGGCTCAGGGCATCCCAGATCATCCCAGAGCGTCCCAGAGCATCCCAGAGCATCCCAGAGCACAGGGCATCCCAAGGCGCCGGGCTCAGGGCATCCCAGAGCATCCCAGAGCACACCAGAGCACACCAGGACATAGGACAGCGGGCTCAGGGCATCCCAGAGCACAGGCACAGGGCACCCCAGGGCACCACCGGGCTCAGGGCATCCCAGATCATCCCAGAGCGTCCCAGAGCATCCCAGAGCATCCCAGAGCACAGGGCATCCCAAGGCGCCGGGCTCAGGGCATCCCAGAGCATCCCAGAGCACACCAGAGCACACCAGGGCATAGGACAGCGGGCTCAGGGCATCCCAGAGCACAGGCACAGGGCACCCCATGGTACAGGACACCCCAGGGCATCCAGGGCACCCCAGGGCACAGGACACCGGGCATCCCAGGGCACAGGGCTGCGTCCAGCCCGCTCCTGAACAGCTCCGCTGGCCGGAACCCGGCGCTGTCCGTGGTGCTGCACCCCCGGGGCGGCCGCTCAGCCCGCATCCCGATCCTGGATCCCGCATCCCGATCCTGGATCCCGCATCCCGGATCCCGCCTCCCGATCCTGGATTCCGCATCCCGATCCTGGATCCCGCATCCTCCATCCTCCATCCCGCACCCCCATCCCGGATCCTGCCCGCTGCCGTCCCAACACCTGAGCACGACACCTGGCCCTCCACACCCGGGCACAGCCCCACGCAGGGTCTGCCCCAGCCGCACACCGGGGCAATGCAACAGCCACCCCCCCACCAAGCCACGGCAAAAGCTCCCGACTGCTTCAGACCCACTCCACCTCCACCGCCCCCAGCCCAAACCCTGCTGCTGCTGCAGCACAGGCATTGAGCATCCCACACCACCATCGGGATTCCGAGGGATCCTATTTGTAAATGCCAGAACCATGGCAGAGGGCATGCTTGGCACGGCGCACTTTGTCAGACTCAGATTTACCATTTCATTTTAAAGAGAAAAAGGAAAATGGATGCCACACGCAATGCCACAAGAGTTGATTATTAAATTGTTATTTCTAATGCAGGATGACACGTAGCCCAGCTAATATCTAAGGCTCCCAGTTAATGCTGAAAGCTCTGTACACTCTGCTGATCAGATTATTGATTGATATTGGGGTATTTTCCAGAAGTCCCTGGATTTGCTCTTCTCTTCCCCAACGCTGCAGGGCGTTGGTTCTGACACCAATCTGATCATTGCACGCACCCCATGCAGAGAACACACTTTTTCATTATTGAAGAAAACTAAATTACTCCATCATAAGCCTTCAGCTAAAACATGGACAAAAGAAAAGAGAAATTAAGATGGTTTTGTATCGAAAATGTTTTTATGTTATTAACACCATGACAAGATTGTCTTCAGTTAAGGTTAGGTGGAGCACTCTGATGAAAGGCAATTAGAAAAGAAATGGAATAGTTTGATTTTTTTCTCTAAAATAATCTTGATCCCTGACAAAGCTTGGGTACAAAATTAACTAAATACGTGGCACAGATGTTGGAAAGGCCATAAAATCAACCTCTTTGGCTTGGGAAACACATATTCAATCAGGACAAATTTGCCAGTTCAGCAGCATATTCAGTCTATTCACAGCCCCAATCAGTAGGAATGAACACTAACACCTGCCTTTTCCTTCTTAAATGGCATTGTTTTAGAGTTACCAAAGAAAAATTCATCAAGTCAAAGAACAACCACATTCTTAGTATTAAAGAAATACTAACTTCTGATTTCTTTATATAGTTTATAACCTCTACAGAGAATTAGCTGCCAGGAAATACCTTCTCATTTTCTTCCTGTGAAAAAATATTGCTTAAATACATCTTACCTGAATAAGACTTTCTTATCCCCAAAGCCATGCTGCCTTACAAGCTGCTCCTGCCCAGGCAATTGCAGTCTACATTTGGAGCAGACACACGGGGAGTAGATCAGAGAAAGTTTAAGGCACATTTAAAGTATTCTCTAAGGTACTGGCCAGAAGCATCAAGCCCATACTCGTGGTATAGAGAGATCATTAATGGGCATTAGTGACAGACCATTATGACTTTCAGAATCATTAAAGATTCATAATGTAGCCGCATTGTTCTGGCAACATCTCGCCATCTCTTGGACATAAATGTACGTTTCTCCTATGTGATTTACTTAAACTTATTATTTTTCAGTGTCAGATTTTGTTTTCTGCCTCCTAGAATTACAAAGAAGAGCGGTAACAGGATCCTGCAGTGCATCAAGCCAGCCAAGGGAGCCTGGTGCTTGGTTTATTTGATGCCCTTTCTGCAAGGCAATTTGCAACAGGAATAGCTCAACAACATTCATGAGGCTGAATATGTACCATAATTTCTTTCTACTTTAAATAAGCTGAATTATTGATGTAGCACACATGTTACAAGCATAAGAACACTTGCAAGAATTAAACATGCTAACAATTCTGAAATACTTACCTTCTGAAATTGTTAAGCTTTGTCACTGCCTTTCAGGAGAGTTCATTGTTTGGTATTTGGATATAGTGAAAAATACTGCAGATATGCTAATTGGGGTCAACCAAACCTGCAACTCCCAATGCAATTTGGGCAAGGGAGGAAAACACTGAGATCTGCTTTTAGAGATGTACAATAGTGCAAACAGTGTGCTCCAAAATGTGGCTACAGGTATATTTCAGCTGTGTTAATCAAGGGCTGGATTTGAATTTTCTCCTCCTGAACCAGACTGGGACCTTGTTTAACCCATCTTTCCTCAGGACAGTAAGTTAAGCCCATGCTCACACATGATGTAAATAATGAGATTTAGGCACTTTAGAAGCAGAGTCAGGTTTCAAAGCCAAATTTTGTCTCCGAGTGTGACTTGTTCATTGTGACACCATAAAATTCCAAGGGGTAGAGGGGAGCTATTGGCACAGGCTCTGGCTGTCCCCCAGTGCCCCCAGACACCGAGCTCAGCCCATGCTGAGCACACCCGTCCGTCTGCAGCAGCTCCTGAGCTCCCCCAGCACCATCACTGCAAATGAGGGGTTTGCTGAGGCCCAGACCCCTCAGCTCACAAACAGGCAAAGCCCTTCCAGAGCTGGCCCTGGGTGTAAAATGAGATCTGGCACCCAAAGCCTCCCAAACGTTTGAACTTGTCAGCATTGATACTGTGCTGATCTAGGCCTGAAAGGTGAATTTCACCCATTTACTGCTAATACACAATTTTCCAACAACAGCATTTCAGTGTTTACTAATACACATTGCTGCTTCTATATTATATTTGGAATTTACAACATGAAGTATGCAGAAACATACCATGCTGTGAATTGCACAATTTTAGAATATTTCCTGTTTCTTATGCCACAATTGCTCATAATCAAGCTGTGAATAATCCTGATATCCAACTACAATGTACAATTGAAAACATCCTTAATTAGTGTTGCTAGAGATGACCAGATGACCACACAAGGGAAACTGCACTGGGGCAAAAAAATGAAGTTGATTTTGAGACCTCTTCACTCGGAAATGGCGCTGTTTTCACCGAAGGAGTAAAAAAGCCACGTGGAAGAGCGTAGACAAGTCCATTTCTAATGGCCTGCTGAGTTCTATTGATTGCAGGAGTGACCTTGAGTCAATAGGTTTTCTGTCACCCGTGTCAGCTGCTGACAGGCAGTCAAAGCCCAGAGAGGCTTTGCTTACTGCCAGGCAATCACAAACAAGGTTAATCCCCTCCAAGTGTGGTTCTTCTACTGGCAACAGTGGATTCCCAAAGCCTACACTACCTTGTGATGACAACTCCCTAAAACTGACATGGATCTTATTAAAATCTCCTTATTCTGTGCTCTTCAGCCTGCCTCAAAGATGCTTTAAGCAGCTCAGAATCTTTTTCAGGTTTTACAATACAATTGGAGTTGTACATTGAAAGCACGACCTGGTTCAGCTAACCCTTATCACCATCTGCTAGACTGCAGATTAACTTGGTTTGTTTTTTATTAATGAGAGGAAAATGCAGCTCCTGTGTGGTCCCTGCTGTGTTCTGGTCCCTTCATGTCCACCTGGCAGGGAGGAACCCAGCTCCTCTGAGAGCCCAGCTCCCACCCCACCTCTGCTGGAGCATCAGCTGCCTCAGGGGGTGGCAGCTTCAAAAAACAGCTCTGTAGAGTAGCAAAATGACTACAAGTGGAATTTGCAATAAAACCAGCCCGTTTTTATTCTCCAATGTATCAATAAAAGTCCAGCTGCTGTTTGCCATGCACTGCCCCAGAGACTGCCACGTTGCAGAAACTGCTGAGGACGAGCTGTGCTGGCTCTGGCTGGGGTGAAGGTGATTTCCCCCATGGCAGCTGGCCCAGGGCTGTGCTTTGGGTTTGTGCTGGGATGTGTTGATAATTCAGGGGTGTTGATAATTCAGGCGTGTAAATTCAGCTCACACAGAGCCAAGGCCCTTTCTGCTCCTCAGCCCACAGCGAGGGGCTGGGGGTGCCCGGGGGGCTGGCAGGGGACACAGCCAGCACAGCTGGCCCAAGGGATGCTCCAGAGCACCCAGCCTCATGGGCACTGGGAAAAGCTGGGGAGGAGGAAGGAAGGGTGGACATTGGAAATCCTGGCGTTTGCCTTCCCAAATGACCCTTACAGGTGATGGAGACTCAGCCAAAACCAGCCAGGGAGTGAGGGGACAGCTGAGGGGAAAAGATGGGCTGGAGAGGGCATTTATGTTTCTAACCACCTAAGAGAAAAGCTCAAATGAGCCCTCCAGAAGCATCCCTTTAAGGCAAAGATTGATCAGTTTACCCACAGTGCCAGAACAGATAATTTGGCAGATCCCAGTGGGATTTAGGGCCCCATGTTGCCTCGCTGGCTGGTTTGGGAGCAGTGCAGCCAGAACATTTTCAAGCACTCTCCCCCAGAGAGCACAGCCACACATCAGCACAGGGCTGCCCCCTCCGTGTGCTCTCCACAGCACAGGAATTCTCTTCTGCATCTCAGCAATGGTGCAGGCTGAAATAAGGGCCAAGCACGGCCAGGGAAGCGAGCACAGGCAGCCCAGTTTCACAGAATCCTTTGTGCTTTTGAATACATCCTGTCCAGAAAAAAACAACAACCAGGCTTGACCTGACTCCCTGGAGTGCAACCACAGAATCCCCCTGGAGCCTGTCTGGCAGGAAGGGGCCGATTGCTCAGGCCCCTCTGCTGCTGCTATGACCCAAAAACCTCCAATGCAAACCCTGCCTGAGCAAGCCCAGCGCTGCTGTATCAGCAGCCCCTCTGCAGCAGGAACCTGCCAGGAAAACACAGCCAAAGGGCTCCTGCCTCCCTGCAGGAGCGAGGAGAGAGCTCTGAGCTGCTGCCCAGACAGACACACAGCCCCAGACAGACACACAGCCCCAGACAGACACACAGCCCCTGGAGCCTGCTGCTGTGTCAGTCAGCATCACATTCCCATAAAGCGACTCACAAGGATGAATTTTAGCTCCAAAGAAAAGTGACACAGTTAATCCAATTTTATAATTTTGTGTTTCAGATTAGTGAAAATAATATATTTGTACAGGAAAATACATTCTTCCCCCTCTTTTTGACCTGATTGCACTACCTTGTCATACAATCTAAAACCAGGAAGAAACTCATTATTGAGTGTAACTATTTAATATTCTGATGCTGGGAATGTTTCAGTTTCTGCTTCCTAAAGGAGGCTGAATGAAGGCAGCAGCAATTTCGTTCCTTGGCTTCCTCTGCCCTCTGGTGGAACAGCCCGAGCTGAGAGCGGCGCTTTGGCACATCCCGCCTGAGCTGGGGCTGAGCACTGAGCAGCGCTGCAGCTCCTGCTGGGCAAGAGTCCTGCAGCCAAACCACGGCTCTGACAGCAAGGGAAAACCTGGAATTCTGACTTTTCAGCCTATGAAACTAAATAGCTGCAAACTCCCAAATGTCAGAAACCGTCCCAACAATTTGTAACGTTTATGAAAAACTCCTGAGCCCAAGAGAAGCTCAGATTCAAAACCAGGCCTTGCAGGCAGACAGGATCCAAAACAGAGGAGCAAAAGAGATGCTTTGATACTTGCCTGCAAGTGGCTGGAAATGCCCTGAATTTGTACAGAATTGGTACAAGCCCCAGGTTCTGAAGCTATTGCACTCTGTTTAATCCTTCAGATTTTTATTCTTAATTTCTCCTGATACTTTATAACACAGTGAATCATTGTTATTTTATTTTCCTGTTATGACACAAGAAAATAAACTATTAAAAATTTGACCTAAGCCCTGGACAGAAAAGGAGAGACAGACTTGCCTGAATCTTTGATGAAGAAGATCCTGCACAATTTGGAAACTCAGCTTCAATTCTCTGTGTGCATTCAGTAAAAGCAAAACACTTTGCAAGTGGATTCAGACCACATTTACACCTGGGAGTTCCTGATGTGGACACCCAGAACTGGAGCTGTACTTGAAGGGGTAGAAATGAGATGGATTTCATCCTTGCTCCTCTATGCAGACTCTCATCCCCAGCCACAGATATTAATGCCTTGAAGGTTCATCTAAGCACAGAATGGAATATTTCTGTCCCAAAGTCCCATTCCACTGACAGGGGGCTGCAGGAAGCCCTACTGCAGGGCTGTGAGGAGCAGAATAAAAGGGGTTTTGTGTGCCAGTACCATCCAGCAGCTCCATCCCCAGCCCTGAATGCCCCATCCCAGCAGTGCCCACCCCTGGCTGATGCTGCCCACGGGGCCCCGGGCACAGGACAATGTCTGTGAGCAGCTCATGCTCACGGTGCCCACCAGGAGCAGGAGCAAAAACCTCCAGCAGGCAAAAGAACTGGCACCACTTATCCTGCAGACATTATTTTGGCCTACTTTCCTCGTTAGGCAAAACGCTCCCATGATTTCAGCGCGCAGAAGAATCCCGAGAAAGCTTTTGCCACTAGAGGAGGCTATTCCATAATTTTTTTTTCCCAGTGACACACCTGTCCCACCGAAATCTCAGCGGAGGTTCTGCAAAATCACCACTACTGCTCTGCACCTATTCCTCCCGTGCTTTCCTCTGAAATCAGGGAATTCCTCAGTAACTGTATGTGCTCCTACTCTGGAGCCAAACAAAAAACAAGATCACAAAACCCATAGAATTCCTAACCTGGATAATTTCTGTCCCTTTTAGCATGATGGTGTTTTTGCATCTTTACAGGCAGTGAAAGGGAAAATTCAGATGAGTAAATTGGGGGCTCTCAGGGATTCTGCTAATCTGTAAATACCATAATCCTAGGCAGAGAAACTTAAAATGTGGCCCTGCCATCAGCAAGTGCATAACTTTTCTTCACTATTTCCTTTTTTGAAGTCTTTTGAGCACCTGACCCTCATCTTCAGACCATCAGATTCCAGGTGACCAGATTTAGGACTAATTTCTTTAATAACTGTGTAGTTTTGCTTTATTGCTCCACATTGAACAGGAGCAAACTTTAGAACATCCCAATTTTCTAAGAAACAGATTTTCCCCTTCCAGTCCAGGTACAGACCTGGCCTAGGTATGAACTGATATTAAGGAAAACAGGCCAGGTAATTCTGTTGGACAAATCCTGCCCTCATAAAACATCTGTGGTTGATGGCCCCAGAAATAGCTGCCCTTTCTCCAGCCACAGAGCAAGCACATCCCAGAGGAGAACAGGGAGAAAGGTTTGTCCAACAATCCCATTTTCTGATTCATCCATCACAGGCTCCTGTGCTCAGTGGAATCTTCCATGCTCCCAACTCATAAACTCCAAATTTGACTCTGTTTCATTAAACATTCCCACCTGCACTTCCTGTGCAAAGAAGTTGTTATAAAAAAAAAGTAATTTAATTTAATTACAATTTTTTAATTAAGGAGCTGTGTAATTATGTTCTCAGTTATTGTGGTGAGAGCTCTAACTCCACATCTCAGCATCAGAGGGAGTCCTGCTCCTGTTTAATTCTCTCTGCAAAGTCAGGGAGCAAAGTTGGAAGCATGGCTTTAGCAAACAGCATCCCAGCATTCAGTCAGCACCAGAAAAGCAGCAAAATCCCCCAAAAAGGCATTTCATGGTGTGCGGTGAGCCCACAGCAGCACAAAACCCTGTGGCAGCAGCACAGCCCTGCCCTGAGCAGCAGCACCTGGGAGAGGATCCACACGGACACCAGGGAGCTCCAGAGGGATTTCTCAGCCTTTAAAGAGTTTTATCGTGCTGGGCTTGGAGACAGCCACAGCCCTGGGCAGGAGGGAGCCGGGCTGGTTCCTGGGCACTGAGGCACCCAGAGACCAAGGGCAGGGGGCTCCAGGCACGTCCTGTCCCTCAGTGCCACCTCAGCAGGGCAGGCAGGGACAGCCCGGACTGGGCATCCCGGCTGGGGCCAGCTCACCTGGCTCAGCACACACCTGGGCAGGGCTGCAGGTGTCAGCAGCTCCAGCCAGCAGCACAGAATTCACTGGGCTCACGGCTCTGCTGGCAGCTGCAGCACACTGACAGCAAGAGGATTTCTCTCTGTCAGTCACTAGAGGGAAGGGGTTCACCCAGGTGACATTTCTAAGATTCCTGTGTGCCTGGAAGCAAGAAGTGAGTGGGGTGATGCTAACTGGCTCTTGATGGACACTAAGCACTATCCCCTCCTGCATTGCTGAACTGGTTATTCTGCAGCTCCTTCTGCTTTGGCATCAATCACTTTCCTATCCACACCTGACTCAGCACACAGTGCTGACACGTTTTCCCAGCTCTTTTCAACTCTGAGCCAGAGAACTGATGAAAATAAAGGTGAAAAGATTACTATTTAGCTCTTGTTATGTCACTCTTAACTGTCTTCTAATAAATGAATGTCAAGAAAATACTTATTACCAATCTTTAAGCAGCAGGCTGTGCCTGCAGGAAAGCCAGGCTTCCTTAAACTCGACAGAGGAATAACCTGGGATGGAGGAGGAAGAGCTGGGTCACTCTGGGTCACCCATGGTGGCCACGAGAGGCTGTGGGGGCTGCAGCCCATGGGGACAGGGACAGCCCAAGGGGACAGGGACAGCCCAAAGGGGACAGGGACACCCAAAGGGGACAGGGAGCCAGCAGTGCCAAGGACCCCTCTGCACCCCCAGCAGCTGGGGGACTCTGCAGCCCTGGGCCAGGCTGACCAATGTGCCAGTGCTGCTCCAGGACAAAACCTCTGTTTGCCACCTGTGCCACTGCCAAGAGGAGATTTTAACAACTCGGCTGTACCAGCTGTCCAACATGATTTGAGGGAAGGACAGAACAACTGTTTTACATGCTCCACTCCATGTTTTGCTGTGTTCTTCCAATCAATCCATGAAGCACCCAGTGTTTGTTTTCATCCCTGGCTGCAATTAAACCTACAGGAAACGTGATAAACACAACCTTCCCACAGGGATTATTGCTCTGCAAGCCACTGACTAACCACCAGATAAAACACCTAAGTGACACCAGCATCAATCTTTCAAAAAGCAAGACCAAGATGAACATCTCACAGTATTAATGTTAATTACACATTGGATAGAATGAGAAAAACACCCAGAGAATTCAGTGAGGGCTGCTAAGATCTGTAATGCTTAAATAGCCAAATGCAATTAAAAGAGTCACTCTTTAGTCATCAGCAATTTTGCAGCTCTGCTGTAGCACATAAACACTGGAGCCAGTGCCCTGTGACAAGGGAACAGATTTCTGCTTTGCTCCACAGCTGACAAGCCTTTGTCTGTGGGATGTTTGACATTTAGTGTGGTTTATTTTTTAAATAGACTTGGAAAAACTGGACAGATGACTGTAACAATTAGCAGCCATTTCCTAAAGCAATTATTTATCTCAGCAGATATTCTACAGTTTTTAGCTGAGAATTTAAATGTCAAGAGACATGAGGGCTGCTCAGGTGAGAGGAGGACACACCTGAACACCCAGGGTGTGTTTGTGAGAGCATCCCCAGCACTCTGCACCAGAACCCCCACGCCTGAGCAGGGACCCTTTTCCCCATGGACCCCTCGGGTACCTCAGTGGATTCCAGGTGTTCAGGCTGATTTGCTCTGGCCACCAGAGCAGGTCCTGCATGGGGGGAAGGACCCAAGCCCTGTGCCCCAGAGCCAGCAGTGCCACCCCAGTGCCCTGGAGGGCAGGGAACTCTCTCCTGGCCCCAGGACCTGCTCTGCCCCTGCAGCCCCTCCTGCCCAGCCACCCTCCACAGCTGAGAGCACTCACAGCACAGGCAGCCCCAGCCTGGGGCATTCCAAAGGAAAATAAATGTGCAGCCAGCAACCAGAGACTGTGAGCAGCGTGATCTGAGCAGGAGAGAGCTGCTCCAACATCCCCGGGGGCAGCAGTGGCACGGAAGGGGAGCAGTGGAAGTTTTACAAAGTAAAAACTCCTGCAGCTGCCACCAGCTCCCAGGCACCCAGCTGAAAGGAGACAATTGTTTTCAAACTGCAGATTACGGCCTGGAAGGGATGAAATTATCATCTTCATCATCAAATCCTTCAATAACACGGTAACATCTAGGAGCCACAACTGGGTCCCCAACTGAATCTGCAAAGGGATGGAGGCAGACATCCTGCCCCGAGCAGATAATTAGCATTAAACGGACAAATTATTGTTTCTGCCATCAATAACCTGATTTAAATTGTGGATGGAAACACAAATAACAAGAGACAAAGCCCTGGATCATTCTGCACTGCTCTGCCTTTGCCTGCTGGAGTCTTACAATTAATGAATTTGTTCCACTGGAAGAAATGCATCTCTACTCTCAGCTGAGGGAGGAAGGATTTTGTAGTTTTACTGAATTTTCTGTGTCTTGTCTCTTTTTAGCCTCTTTGGAGCACCCAGAGTGCCAGAGGTGGGATGGGTCAATTCATAAGGCATTTCAAAACATGGAGAGACAAAAGAATTTAATGCAAAATATTTCCACTTTTTCTTTTGGAAAATTGAAATAACTGCCAATTGAATTCTGGCTCTTTGTAAAGGATGATTTTTTAATTTTCTTTTTTTTTTTGTTTGAGCAGCTGGAAATGGTGTTCAGTAGGTACATTTATTCCAGATTTCTGCTCTCCAAGTCCTGTCAGAGGTTACCAGGAGCACACACTGAACATTGCACTGGATATTCTGTTCAGGGCTGGTTTATTTCCACTAACCCCAAGCTCTGAACTGAACTGCCAGCCTTGCCATGGATCTTCATAACCAAACCAGAGGATTTCCTGCTGTTCAGCCAACAGGGCTCCTTCCATGGATCCTGCAGGAAGCTCTGCAGCCTGCCACGGTCTGCAGCTGCAGGACTGACACTGCCTCAGTAACTGCCTCTGACACAACATTCACACCAAAATGACTCCATCCCCATCAGAGCACCCGTGACAGCCAGGGGAAAACTCAAGAGCTGAATTTACAAACGAGTCATGGCACAGTAACCAATTTCCATCAGCTGATAGAGCCAAGGTCCCCAGAAAACAGGGAGCAATGCAGTGAATTCATTCTGTTTCCTCCGAATTTAAATCAGGTGGATTTACATCCTTTTACTTAAAAATTCCTCTGCTTCAGTAACATTTACACAAGAATTCACGATGCATATTTACCATTATTTCCTTGGTTCAGCTTTTCTTAATGCTGTATTATAGGGCAGATTTCTCACAGCACTTACCACAGGTCACAGATTTAACTCAGCAGAGCAGAGATGTCTCTGTCTACACACCTGATAATGGTTGGGTAATTCAGCTAAACAACAGCTTAGAGATGTGTAAGAACTTGAATTTCACCTGAAGGGCTCCACCTGCATTTGGTGGGATGGCTCTGAGCTGGCTGCTAACAGCAGAAGCACAGATTTATTCCTCATTTCAAACACTGAGCAGCACAACTGCTCTGAGCTCTTCCCTCAGCTCTGACCTGCACTGCACCCAGCACCTCACCAGAACCACCCTCAAAACAATCAGGACTTTCATTTTCAAACAAAACCTTTTCCTACCTACATGGTGCAACATGTATAACATCTAACAGCCATGTATCAGGGAATTTTCTGCAAGGTTTATTTCTCTCAAGAATGAACACCAAATAAAGGAATTACTACTCCAGGTAGAAATGGAAGCCCACTTATCCTAAATGCTAAAAAGAAAAGTAGATACCTCCTCTTCTCTGCCAACTCTATCTGATACTATGAGAGTGGTTTAAATACTAAAACATCTGAATGTGAATCCCTGCCAAAAGCTAGCTGCAATTAATCTACAACTAGATATTTTGATCACTGGCACTTCCATGGAGACACAGATAGCAGAAGCCCGAGTACATCTCCAGCTATCCCCACATGAACTCCTGTTTCTAGAAGACCCAGCTCAAATTCACTATATTTAACTGTGTGTTTATAGAAAAAAATGAACTTTGCATAAAAGTTTATAAAACCAACACCCAGCCTCAGATTGAACAGTCTTAAAATAGAGTGTCAGAGTTGGAGTCGGAGAGGAGCTGAATTAACTCCAACACCATTCTTCATCCCAGAGCCATTCATTTGTCAGCACCAGGAGCAATGACAGAATGCAGGCAGGGGAATCACGGGCCCCAAAGTGTGAACCACTTCAGGATGTACTCAGCTCATCCAGACCCAGCTCTGTTCTTGCAGGAGATGCTGAATCAAAACCCTCCTAAGGACATCTGGCTTGACTTTGCTGCATGGTCTGCATCAGCAAGTAGCTGGAGAGTTTCCTTATTGAAAATTCTACATATGAAAAGTGCCAGAAAGGTAGCTTTGAGTCATGTTGATAAATCCTTGTTTAACAGCTGTCAAGGGAAGCTGACAGATTAGCCAGAGGGGATCTCTGGGAGGCAGCACTCCCGGGAGGATCATGTACAGTGAAATGCAGATGTAAGGAGCGATCACATCACAGTGCCAGGCAGCAGCCCGTGTGCCCAGAGCAGGGGATCTGCTGAAAGGGAAGCCCCAGAGCTGCTCCCACGGGCAGAGTGACTCTGGAGCAGCTCTGGCTGCAGGAGCCAACAGCACCAGAGGCAGGATTGCCTCCCAGGCTGGCTCTGGACAGCTCCTCATCAGCCCCACCCCAGATGTGTGTGACTGCATCCACACCTCTGCCCATGGTCCATGGCACCCAAGCAAACCCTTCCACAGTAAAATGCTTTGGCTCTTACACCAGCAAACCTCCAGTTTTTCCCACTCTACTGCTGCTCTCTTGCATCCCCAAGGTCAGGTCAGTGGGTCCCCAGAATGGCTTTCAAACAAATATCTGTGTGCAACACCTGGATAATTCTCCCGTGTCACAGAAAGCTCCTGCATACAGAAGGACTGAGGCCGGATGTAAAACCTGCAGATAAAATCTTTACAGACAGTTCACAAATTCACAGCAGGTCACGCCAGAACCCTCTGATGTATAGCAAGCCTAATCTTCCTGAATAATTGTTTTCCTTCCCATCCCACACTGCTGTATTTGTCTCTATTTTAATTTATTTTAATAAAACATACATTTGTTTGAAAACAACATATATTATTGAGCTGTTTCTGGTTTAGAAAACAGAATCATTAACATGATATAGCATACAAGTGCATCTCTAGTTCGTGTTATTTTCTGCTTTGTCAGTTTGCCTCAGTCTGTTTTAAATTGCACAAGCTATTTTAATGTCCTTTTTTGCAATTCAAATCTGCATTCTGTAAGTATAACTGAAAAGATAACAGTTCATTTTCAGTCTTGCACTCAAATCTGTTGAAGGAGGCTTTAGCTGAATATTCTGTTATTTAAACCCTCTTTTTGATTGTATTAATTTTAGAACAAATTTGTTTTAAAAAAGCTAGTGACAAAAGGTGAGGCTGGATTTGAAGCTTTTTCAGGGGCCTGAAGGCAGGCAGGTCCCAAGAAGAGCAGGGAGATGGATGCTCCAGAACAGGGAATCTGAGCTGGAGCTGCCCCAGTGGGACTGTCCCAAGCCAGCTGAGCCAGAGCAACAATGGCCCCAAGGCTCCACCACAGCAGACCCTGAAAAACCACCCTTGGCAAGGCTCCTCCAAGCCTCTTTCCTTCCTCGGCCTCATCAGACACTGGAGAGGAGTCACCTGTGCTCTGGGAAATCTCTGTTTTCACTGAAGTCTCTCACACATCCCACGGAGCTGTGTGAAGGTGCAAAGCCCTGAGCAGAATAAAGCCAGCTCCCTCCCTGCACACATTTCTGCCTCCTTGGCTGAAGCCTGCGATCAGCTCATGAATCACAGAGCATTTTGTCCTAATTTAAAGTGATAACTGTAACAGAAATTTGTAATTTATATAAAATCGCCTCAGGCAATAATAATTTTCCTGACTCTGCATAATGCAGCATTAGGAGATTACTCCACGTTGGTGCTGCAGGGCCAGGGGAGAGCTGGGGTCAGGGAATGGGGTCAGGGAATGGGGCCAGGGGCTGCTGCTGGGGCAGGCCAGGGACAGCTGCAGCCAGGGGAGCAGCCTGGGCAGGGCAGCACAAGGTTCAGCAATTTCAGGGCCGTGCTGGACTCATTCTGGGTTACTCTGATTTAGGAGATCATGATGAGAACATGAATAATTGAGAATTGCCCTCGTGCAGCAGCAGGGCTCTCCTTGCCTGGATTCCCAGGGCACCTGGGCATGGACAAAGCTTCCATGTCAGGGCTCCCAGCAGACACGCACGAGGCTTTATAAAAATAAAGTTTTCTCTTGAATTCTGAAGCCATATAAATATAATTAGCAACAAAAGAGGGCCTAAGCAAAGGTGCTTGGGCAGGAACGCACTCAGAGGGGTGTGTGCTCTGGGAGGCACAGGGAGCTGTCCCTGAGCCCCCAGCCCAGCTGCCCTGCCCTGTGCCCCACCCTGCTGCTGCCACGGGCACCAAGGGTCAGCCAGCCCCAGGGCCAGAGCAGGACAGCACCCCCAGGGCACTGCCAGCCAGGGGGCCCAAGGCCACTGTCCCTCTGTGGTCACACAGCTGTCCCTGCTCCCCCAGACCCACACAGCACCCCAGCCTGGGCACTACAGTGGGTTTCCATTTTTTCAGAGACTACTGTTCCATGGAGCTTGACCATAAAAAGATGCATGTTAACAGCAGAGGAAGAGAACAGCTGCTGAGCTATTGATTCTTAACTAATGCTCATTTTTACTTGTCTTTTAAATTAAATTGCTACGTTGGAATGCTGGAGCATCCCTAGAGGTTAGCACGTTGTTCCTCTGTCTTCTACTTTGAATGTTTTATTCCTCAAGGTAAGCTGCACGTCTTGAGAACACCTGTAGGAGTTCAGAATGCAGCCCAGATTTTGTTTTGGTGGTACACACCGCAGGAAATGCAGGGGATCATTACTGGGCCAAGGGCACTCACAGCTTGAAAGTCTCTGACACTGCAACAAGAGCTGCTGATCTTCTACCAGAGCCCGAGAACAGACAGAAAATCATCTTTTAACTGAGCCTCCTGTGAGTTTATTACTTAACAGAGAATAACATCTGTGATTATCTACAGAGATTGTCGTATTTTTGGGTGGGAATGAAACAGCTTTTATTCTATGGGACAGCATATCCCATGGATAGAGACTGCCATAATCCAATTATAGCAAGAACAGGCACCATGAGCCCTTAGCTCAGAATACATTCCATTTTCACTCTCCTGCTCCCAGCCATGGAGCAGCTCTGCACCTGAGCTCACCTTTCCAGACCCTCTCACTGACTGCCCACAGGGCAGGAGCCTGAGGGCTCTGCTATTTCCTCCTGCACAGCAAACACAGAATGATCCTCCCTGCCATCCTCAGCTGAGTCTGCAAACAGAACCAAAAGGTGTCAGCAAGGGAGAGAGGGGTCTTGCCAGGAGGCAGCAAATACTGAAAAAAGGGACATTTATTGCATTCCTTAGGTAGGAAATGGGCAGTGACTTCTAGGAGAAGCAGTACCTTTTACTGAGCTAAAAATGCTTCTTTTTCCAGCAAACCAGGTCTGGCCTCTTATCCATTGGCATTAATATCATGCTATGAATGTACTGGAAAACCTCGATCAGATAAAGTCATCATGGTGACACATTTGAAAACAAGAGGGAAAAATGAAACCACTGACGAGTTAAGGAGAGGAGGCAGAAGAGCTTTTCCTGCCTGAAGCAGGAATCCCACAGGTTCTCTGCAGCACCTGCCTCTCTCCTGAGCCTGGCATTGACCCCTCCAGCCCTGCTGGAAAGATCATTCCCTGCTGGAGAGGCTGTCCCAGCACAGCTCTGCTCCAAAATGTGGGCTCCCCTGAGAGCTCCCAGGGATGTCTCTGGAGAGCCACCAGCAGCTTCCTCAGCTCTGCTCGGAATTACACAATTCACATTTCCACCTGGTATCAGTGGGGAAAAACTCTGCTTCTCTTGTGCCAGTGGGCTGCAAAGCCACAAACTCCTGCCTCTTTCCAAGGGTGGATTTTGGGTTTCTTTAGGGATTTCTGAACCTCAGGAACCATTTCTGCCCAGAGAGGTGCCTTTCCCCTGGAGCCTGCCCTTTGCCTCTCCATCCCCAGCCCGTGGGCTCAGAGTTCTCTGTTCTTCCCTTCAGCAGCAGCTCAAAAACCCATTTCCCCTCCTTGCCTTTGCTGCTGCTCAGGCCATTTTTCTCCAGTAAATCCCTTTTTTTTCCCCTGACTCAGCCTGCTGCAGCATCTGAGCACTCATTTACTATGGAATTCTTTACTCTAAGCTTATTATCTTCCATTTATCTGCATTGAGCTATGCTGCCCTATTACAACCCAGGTACTCAAAATTAATCCCCATCATGTATCAGATTAAATTGTTTCTCATTATCTGCTTGACTCTCAATTCAGCACCATTTGTAAAACTAAAACCTACTCTTCTATACTATTAATCAAGACTTTTTTGGTGACAAAAGCCACTGCATTGCAACCTGAATAATCTAAACCTGTTCAAGTAGTATTTCTCCTGCCAGCTAACTTCAATGTTTCCGTATTTTTCTTTTCCCTTCTTTTTGAAGTCCCTCTCTGTAATCAGCCATTTGAAACACGAATTTAATGCACATTTCCCTAACTTGTATTGTGTCCTTACAGCTAAAGTCTCTCGGTGATCAATGTTTTACACGATCAGATCAATCACAGCATATGCAGCTGTTTTGGGAGAGCTGATAAAACAATTTCCTTTTGCCTTTTTAAAATGGGTTAACGAGGCAATTTCCTTACTGCTTGGTGGTCCCCAGACAGAGAGAGCACAGTCCTGACCCTGGAGAGAGGACAATTCTCAGGTTACAGGTTAGACAAGAGCCAGGGTTGAGCAGACATTAGGGGAAAGCCTGATGGTACTTCAGCTCTCTGGCTCCAGAACTTACAGGAACATTCTCAGAGGATTAATTTTATACTCCTGATTGCCATTCCCTGCACTGTATTTATCCACTTGTAAAATGGAGAAGGGGAGAAATAAAAAAAGACACACACTTGAAATTTAATTTAAAAATGGCTTTGTTCCAGAAAAGAACAGCCTTGTTTTTTTGTCTCAGTGACCAAAAGCATTTCAGGCTGGACTGGAGGGCAGGTCTGTCCCTCCTCACCTGAGCACAGGGGGCTCTCACTGACACCCCACCTGTCCCAGAAGAACTCTGCAGACAAATAAATGGCTTTGAAACCCACTGATGACAACTTTCTGAACCCAGGTTCATTAATTAATCTCTGCTGGGTCCCAAATGCTTTCTGGAGTTCAAAGCATCAGGGGAGCCGTGCAGGGGCAGTGCCAGGGCTGCATTCCCTCCCACGGGGGGGTGGCAGGGATCCCCCTGCTCCTGCCCCTCCATCCCACACCGAGCCATGCTCTGCCCTTACTCAGAGGCTCCACAGCTGCAGGAACACGGCTGAGGAACTCCTCTGCCTACAGCCCACTCTGCTCCTCACTGCTGCCCTTTTCTCTGTCAGGCTCCCTGCAGGTGTGAGCCAACATCCTCCCCTGAATTTGTTTATATGCCAAGGAAACATAAAATCTGGCCATCCTCTACTTTTATCTGTGATGTGACTGTTTCTTGCCAGTGAAAGAAAGAAAAGAAAGGGATTTCACTGGATTTTGTGATTTTGCTCTTCAGCTGAAAGATTTTTTTTTTTAATTTTTTTTTTGTCCAGAAGAAATCATTTTCAGTCCAAAGAAAGACACATCTTTGGGTTGAGGACAATGAAAAGAGTAAGATTCTGCATCAACTCTTAACATAATAAATGGCTTTTAAAAATAGCACAGATGGAGTCCTCCACTTCAAACAGGGCAATGCCAACGTGAGCAAAGGCATCATACAAAAAATACCAAGTCTCATTATAACAGATGGAGAAATCAGATGTCCACTCTCACGGATTCTTAACACTGTTGCCACTAGATTTTTAAAGACCACACATAAGCCCAAAACTATCTGTGAATTTGCTCTACAAGAAGTGATCTCTTTTGATGGGTCCCTGGAGTCCCATCCTAAATCAAAGCACTACAACTTAATCTTTTAACAAGTTTCCTTTCTAATGAACCTGCAGCCCTACAAGTCTCTTGAGAAATCTGCTGTGTGAATTTAGGTTTGCATGTTTTTCCTTATAAACTCTGATTTATAGATTATTAAAAAAAAGTTTTCCAGGGATTTGTGCCTTTAAAAGAAAGTGTTCATCAACTCCAGGAGACTGGAAAGGTGACAGGATTTTACTGGGCTTTCCTCCCCTTGCTGCCCCTGCCTCCTGGGCAGAAAGTTTTCTCTAGAGCTAAACAGAAATGGACTTTGGAGCAACAAGATACAGCCCAGACATGGACCCAGAGGGAGAGAGAATGGCTCGTGAAACAGAGGTTACAGAGAGATGGCTGGAAATAAATCAGGGAATGAAGGTCCAGAGTTTGGCACCTGAATAGGAAAGAGCTCCTGGAGGAGAGGAGAGATAAATATAGAACAGCTCTGCAAGCCCAGCTGAAGTCACGGGTGCCTTTCAAGGGGATGTGATGAAATCTCTGGGGATGGATCACAGAACCCAGAGGGCAAACTGGCCTGCAGCCCAGCCCCTCTCAGGGCACACACCTCAGGATGAGTGGAGTCCAATAAATGCAAGTCTGGCCAAGGACTTACAAAGAAAAACGTCGGCAAGTGTCCATCTCCACATCACCCTGCTGGAAACAAGCTGCCTTTAAAAGCTGGCAAAGAAACTACTAAAAAAAACCCAACTCCAAAGCACACCACTAAAAAAATCTGGCAGGAGCATTGAGTTTGGGTTTTTTCATGATGTCCTTTTGAGATATTAGTTTTTAAAAGGCACTTTTTCAATTCTGTTGAGACAGTACAAATTCTGCTGCAGGAGAGATCACATCAATAACAAACTGTCACAGTGCTGCCCTGTGATTTTCCTCAGCCTCCTGGATTACACTCATGTTTTCATTTGCATGTGCAAATTAAAGAATCTGCCATAAACACACCTGATCAGACATCATTTGGCAGCATTCTACAGAAGTCAAAGCACTTCCTTAAATATACATCAGGATACGAAAACCAAATAGCATGGCTGGAATGCACTGTTTAGAGCAGGAAGAAATGCCAAGCAATCTTGGTGGCCACAAAGGTCTGGGTAAAGCTTCTTCAGCTTTCAGGTCAGAACATTTGAAAGGCAACAAGAAGTAGAGACGAATGTACTCTTACCAAAAGTCAGCTGCTGATGCAATCAGAAAGCAACAGCAATGCACATCAGTGTGCTCACTGCAGGCTGGCAGGGAACCTCTTCTGCTCTGCTCAGGGAGCACCCCCAGCCCTGGCAACGATGGTGAGAGAAAAACACCCCTTGGGGGAGCTTGGGGAGGGCAGACTGAGCTCCAGGTGTGACTGAGCTCCTCTTCTTTCCCAGGTAATCCTGGGCAGGAGGAGCTGCCTGACCCTGGTGAACTTTGCTGCCCATTTTTGTGCCCTCAGAGGCAGCAGCTGCTGAAGGCCAGGATTGCTGATGGGGTGAAGAGCAGAAACCCCTGAGTTAGGTGTGGGCTGAGCTAACCCTGGAACTGGAAACCACGGGCAATTATCCGTGTGAGCTAATTACCCTCAAGGAGAGCAGCTGCAGTGCACAGGCGTGGGCAGGGGAGCTCTGGTGCCCAGGCAGACCTGCCTTGCTCCTCCTGGCCCTGATCACCTTGGGCAAGGAAAGAACTCTCCAGTGACAGCTGACATTTAACTCCTGCTCGTGTACAGACTCAGCCTAACCTGGAACATCCTGCAAGATTGCCATGACCCCAGCCCAGAGGCACTCAGTGCCACAAACACCACCCCTGGTAAAGGTTTGTGCAATAATTATGATGGGCCGTGTAGCTGAGTGAGGTACAAAGAAAAACCTTCATTATTAATAAAGAACTACATCTCCTTATTTAAAATGAGGCCAGGCTGAAGAACGAAGCCTGATGCTTTCTCAGGAGAGTCATGGGATGGAAAAGCAGCAAGACAAAGGCCTTCCTCCATACAAGGAACACTCTTTGAAGATCTCAGAGTCCTTTAAAGATGAGATGAGAAAAGAATATCAGGGTGACTCATTTGGTCTAAATGTCCTACTTCAGCTATGCTAAGTGCCAGATACTGTCTCCATAGTGAATATTTACTTTGAGATTAGAAAAAAATAGCAAAAGGAACAGATAAAGGATTTCTCCCAAGGAGTACACAGGTAAGGTAAGGTAAGAGATAGCATTTCATTTTGGTTTGCCATGACCTGTTCAGGGGTAAGGCCAGGTCCAGTTTGAGAATTAAAAATCATGATCTTGAAATAAAAGTTCTACAACTGCTCCTAATGCCATTACTTACTCAGACTTCTCTGATGCTACAGAGTACAAATCTGGCTGACAATTGCACTACTCACACTTACAGCTGCGCCTTTGGATTTACCACCAGGAAAACCCAGTTCAACAAACCACTTCATTATTTGCTGTTTTTATTACTGGCATTTTATCTTCATTTCCTCCAGCCACATTATTCCTAGATCTGAGCCTGACAGACAGACCAAGGTCTGCAGGATATTTGCTGGCCTGAGATGTGTGCACACACGGTGACATCTGCCCAGACCCTCCCAAAAGCAATAGTTCAGTGCCCTGTGCTCAGGTGATTCAGGAGGTGATGTTACTGCTACTCTTCCTGCTGAGGTGTCCAAGGAGTTTTGAGAATCAAATCCTTCTCTTCCCTCTTTATAATGGGAAACATTAAATTTCTCTGCTTAGGGCTCCTGTGATGACTTGCATGTTCAATCATGAACCACTGTGGCAATAAGGACCACATTAACTGCTGAGGGAGTAAGAAAAAAGGAAATTAAACTAAACCATGTGAGGAGGTTGTGATCTCATTTGCAGCCAAGTAAACATTGAGTAAATCTTGGATTTTGGTGGAATTACTCTGGATTTGCACTGTCTGAGCCTGAACCTGAGCCAGGCCCAGCCTGTGTTCAGGTAAGCTCATTTAATACCTCCCAACCCCTGTGACTCTGCTGGGAGCACTCGTGTTTAAAGTTAATCTCGTGCTTAAAGGCTTTGGAGGATCAGGGCAGGAGGGCTCAGCCACGGACAGGACTGAGCTGTCCTGTGGATGTACTGAGCTCCTGAGGCAGCAGTGCAGGGTCACCTCTGCCCCCAGCCCCTGAAACAGGAGGTTATCAGCTCATCACTCAAGTCAAAGAGGTTTCTCTTTGGGGACAAACCCATTCTACTGGTGGCAGCTTCAGCCCTTTGCCTTTAGGTGCCTGTCCCTCCCTTTAGATCATCCTTCTCTGCAGATATGGTCCCACAGCAACTCCACGGGGACCCAGTGGGGCAGGATTTGAGAGTTTACTTTCATTTAGTACTGGAGAAGCTTAGGCACTGCTCAGCTGCTCCTTGCCAGAGCCAGAGCCTGGGAGCAGGGCAAGGTGAGAGCTCCCCATTCCCCCCAGGAGGACCTGAGAGATGCAGGAA
Source organism: Thryothorus ludovicianus (assembly GCA_013397245.1). Classification (NCBI taxonomy): domain Eukaryota; kingdom Metazoa; phylum Chordata; class Aves; order Passeriformes; family Certhiidae; genus Thryothorus; species Thryothorus ludovicianus. The sequence continues at coordinate 267,658 of VZTB01018369.1, forward strand.
AAAGCAGAACTGGGAACAGGGCTGTGCTGAGGGCAAGGGCAGTGAGGAAGGCACAGGGGGCTGCAGGGCCCAGCAGCAGAGTGCCTGCCTTCCCAGGATGGGCAGCTCCAGCACAGACAGCTCAGCTGCAGCAGCAAAGGGTTAAACGGCAAGAGCAAACCAAGCTCTCCACCTGCACTGGAGTGAGAAGACTCGAGGAAAGGCACTTGGGCAATGTGGGTAGCTCAGTGTCACAGGGCCAGCAGCTGGGTGAGGGGTCAGTGGGATCATGTGAGGGAGCACAGGAACCCGAGGCAGCAGGGCCAGGGCACACTGAGGCTCAGGGAGGCACAGCACGAACACACAGAGCACACAGGGCACACAAAGAGCACACAGCACAAACAGAGCACACAGCACACA
>VZTB01018369.1:268575-294743 GCA_013397245.1 Thryothorus ludovicianus
CACACAGAGCACACACAGAGCACACACAGTACACACAGCACACACACAGAGCACACAGAGCACACAGAGCACACTGAGCACACACAGAGCACACACAGAGCACACAGAGCACACAGAGCACACAGCACAAACACACAGAGCACACAGAGCACACAGAGCACACAGCACACAGCACAAACACACAGAGCACACAGAGCACACACAGAGCACACACACAGCACACACACAGCACACACACACAGAACTCCTCACTGCTGCCCCACTGCCACGTGTGCCTGCCCTGAACATCCTGCTCATCGTGCCTGGTCCGTGTGGCTCATCCTCATTATTCCTCACTGGAACAAAAGCAATTTTTAGTTCTGAGCAATATGTAAAGTTTAAAAGCCTCTCACAATTCTCTGATTTCAAACACAGTTCTCCTCCCCCTTCTTCTTTCCTTTTCTCCTCTGAAATGCAGAAATACACATGCATTAACATAATTAAATGAGCGAGCAGGGCTAATAGGAGTGATTTAGTCTAGAAGAAAAGGATATAATTAGAGTGCCAAGTAGCAGTGCTATCAGTGGTGACACGCTGCTGGGAGCACCAGAGGGACATTCTGTGTTCCAGCAGAAAGGCTGCACATGGCTGCTGGTGACAAAGTGCCAGTGCACACGCAGTGGGTGCAAGAGGCAGCCTCCACACAAAGTGCTCAAACATCCTCCCTGTGCCCCAGGACTGGCTCTGCCACTCACTCCACTGCTGGGGATGAAGATAACAAGCCATTGTCAAGGGCAACCACAAGGCTGCTTGGTTCACGTTTAGCATCCTGAACATTTTCTCTCTAATCAGATTTCCTGTTGGTTGGGGAAAGCTGCCTTTCCTCATTACCAGCTGCTATCCCAGATTTCCCTCTCCCCATCCCCAGTACGTATTTTGCCATGCTTGTCTGCTTTTCTGTGTGAAAAGGTTATGTATGCCTGGAGGGAGACTAAATGTTACCAAAAAAGAAAAAAATAGAAAAAGGCAAAAAAAATCCCACATGAAAACAGAACAATGGGCAAGTGTCCAAGACTCTCGACTGTGTGACTGTGACTAACCAATGGGTGTTTTTTAAAAACATTTCTCTCATTTTATTCTCTTCCCTGGATGTAATAATACAACTCAAATTAGTTTTCCAGGAGCTGACTCCTTTTTATGTAACCATGTTTTATACAGATAGCAACAGCAGCTTATGTTTAAACTATTTAAGAGAACAAATAGCTGCAAAATGTACTTCAGATGGCCCTTCTCCTGCTAGCAGTGTATTCCTGGCTTGAGGGAAGCTGCAAAAGCACTCAGAGCTCTGCTGCTGCGTGGATGCAGCTGCAAGCAATGCCCTATGCCCACAGGAGCAGCATCCAGGTGAGGGTGTCAGCTCTGCTTGTTTTGCTGCCTTTGAGGGACCCAGGACACGGGGACCTGTGCAGTGACAGTGACAGAACCAGGCTGGAGGGATGCAGAACAAAGCAGCAGCTCAGCTTTCACCAAGGGCAGCAGCATCACCTGCAGGCAGGGCTGGGCTGGAGAGCTCCACACCTGGGGACATCTCATCCCTGGCATCTCCTGCTGCCCTCCTTCCTCCACTGGGCCAGAGACCTCCTGTGTGTCCTCCAGAGAACTGCCCTGGGCCTGCCCTCCTGAGCAGCACTTGAGACAAGGGCTGTGAATGAAGATGGTGCTGCAAGCAGGTGTGGGGAAAGAACAAGAAACCAAGGCAGATTAATTTAGCAAACATGGATCTCATTTTCTCATTCCCACTTTTGCTTTTAGATAAAGGCCCAGGAGATGAGGAATGAGGGACCCCATGGTCCAGACACCAGAGTGACTGGTACTGAAGCCTCTCAGCAAACAGCAGAACATTCCCCAAACACCCCTACAAAAGGCCTGGAGAATCTTTTACCTGGTGTCATCCTACATTCCCAGGGAGTCCAAATCCTGAAGTGACAAATGAGGCTCCTCAAGCACTACCCCTGTATGAAAGTGGTTAAAAGGTGCAGAGAAATCCATCATGTAAACAAAAAGGTTGCAAAGTTAGAAAGTTAGGCTTTACTCTGTGTTCCCATTACCCAGCAGATTAAAAAGGTGCATTTTTATACTCCCTGCAGGGTCTTCCAAGTCTGCAATGTTCCAAAAAACTTCCATTATGACATTTTACTTGGAGAACTTTGCTAACAGCTTCCTAGTTGTCATACTTTCCAGTACCTTCAAAAATGTGTAATTTATGTCACAGTAACAAGCTTGAACATTCCTTTTCCTTTATCCTAGCAGCACAGCTGAGCTGTTAACTGCCGGGCTCACACTGGAAGGGATTTCTGCTGGGATTTGTTTCAGCCACTCCATTAGCTTCAATGGACTGTGGCAGAGTTTGCATGGAAAGCACAGTTCAAATCACCTCCCAACCAAAATTTCTCAAGCTTCATGCCAACAAACCACGGAGGATGACACACATCAGTCTTTCAGTAGGTCTAAAACCACTGCCAAGCAATTCCCAGATTCTGAAAAAAAAGATGAATGCAGCCCAGGCAATCAGACCTACAACAGAGCCTAAAGGGATTCCTGAACAGATATTCTCCCTCCCATGCATCTCCCAGAGAAACACACCCAGAAATCACACAACAACAAAAGCTGAGCCCCTCTGAGCTCCCAAACCCTCAGGTGGTGGCAGGAGAAGCCTGTGTGGCAGTCCTGTGCCTTCCAGGAATGCAGCAGTGAGGGGGAGAGCAGCAGGGACAGGAGAGGAAGGGCCTTTCATCCTCGTGCACCAAGAGATGACAAGCCTTCCCCTCAGAGGCAAACATTTCCCCTGAGAATGAGTAACAGTGCCATATGCCACGGGGGCAGGAGTAACACTGCTGCTCTGGAGACACACACTGCAGATGCCTGGAGAACCTGACAAGAGCAGCTCTGGGCTTCCAGGCAACACCACGGCCAGAGATGCCCTCAGGTGTTCCCTCAGAGCCTGCCCTGTGCCAGCCTTTCCCAGCACATCCCAAATTCCCCAGCACTGAACCACATCACATCTCCTGAGACTCTGGAGAGGAAAAGCCCAGCACTGCTCTGCTCCCCTTGCTGCTCTGGGACAGGCCAGGGGTGCAAACTGGTGATTTATCCACCAAAACCATCAGCTAAGGGCTAGGCTTCTGCAGGAATCCAGTTGCCAGGGCAGGCTCCACTGAAATACCCACAAGCTTCTGCTGCAGGTGCAGCCCAGCACACAGAGTTCAGAGCACATCAGTCAGGGCTGCAGGGCCAGGGCTCACCTGTCCTGCCTCGTGGCCACAGAATCCTCCTGCACACCAAGCACCATGAGCTGAGCACCTGCAGGACTCAGCTGCCATCATCTTCCTAGAGCAGCTTGGCAGGAGCAGCTCTGGGCTCAGAATTTGCTCGTGAACAACACAAACCCTGAGAGATGACCAGAGATCCACGACGAGTGCTATGGGATTCACCTGCCCTTCATCTTCACTGAGGCATGAAATCACAACTTCTATCCAGTCAGCCCCAGAACTGGGAGGACAATTGGACTTCCTTCAAATCCTGATTTTAACATTCAGTTACATCTTCACTGAAACAAGAAACCTCTTCCTGGGCCTTAAACCAGAATGTGTATCAGAGTTTATATTTCTGGTGAGAAGATAAATGCTATTTTAATAAAATACTTTTATTTTAAAAGACACAAATCTCCCAGAGGTGGTACAAAGAACATTCATGCAAAATTTGAGGAATATAACAGAAGAAAGCAATTGACTGAAATATTTTGGGCTAATAGTGACAGCTCAGCAACTGATGCCCATCATTACAGAGAGAATAATGCAAGAGATCTGTAATAAGAGCTCCAACCTGCCCACTCTGCCATTCCTGCAGACTCGATTGTGGCAAAATCCAGCCCTGAATATTTCATCTTAAAACACTTCTAGCAGCAGTAGCATTATTTGTCTTGGCAGATACTGGAGCTTACGCAAAAAGTAGAAGGCTTACCATGTGGAATATGAAGCAGTAATGCAAAACACATATGGAACAATAAGAGAAAGTATTAAAAAATATAATTTAAAATAGCTTAATCTTATGCACACTAGATGAACAAGATATACCTCACTGGCAATTTCATATCAGTAAACACAGCATGAGGAGAGACCATACCTTTGCTTTATCTGAAAAGGAAAACAATCTACTCATTTTTTTTCTGCTCTGCATGCATTTCATTTCCCAAAATGCAATCAGGCGTGCATTACATACAAACTTCATCCTGCTTCCCCCAAGAACAGCTGCCATGAGCATTCTCTAGCACTATGCAGAAGCCTTATGGAGTGCAAGGTGCTGGGGACAAGCTGAACCCCAGGCTGGGTGCCAGACCCGGAGCAGGGTGCAGCTCCAGAAATGTTACTGCGAAGAACCGGCTGGGAACTGGCGCCGTTGGAGCAGCAAGCAGCTTTGGGCAGCCAAAGAAAAAGGCAGTGTGTAATGATGAGAGCTGAAACAAACTTTATTTGAGAAAAAGCAGCGTCAGTCGTGTCCCCCAGGGATCCGTGAGTGGCTCAGGTTGCAGTGTCCTGTGGGAGCACCAGGCACTGACAGGCAAGCAAAGGGACCCACGCAGGCTGGGGACACACAGCACACCCGGGGACACACATGGAGAAAGGAATAAAACAAACAGAACATGGACCCATAGTGCCACAAACCTTCCGGCTCTGTGTTCTCTTTGAGGTGCACTTGCTTCAGTGGGCAGCAGAAGATTTCGTGACACTTAGCACGAAAAGGGGACTCTTTTTTCTTTAATTCCGCAGATTGGATGGAATCTTGCCGTAACATAATGTACTCCTGTGTGCCAGGGGGAGCGTCATCCATAACTGTGGTCACCACACAACAAAATGAACTCAGGTTAGAGCCCGAGGAAAGCAATCCCGAGAATCAAATCAACTACACAACGGGTGGGGGAAAGACAGGGGGGAAGGAAAACAAACTTTAAAGTGTAAAGCATCTTAGTCATGGTGGTAGAAGGGTGGGAAAAAACATTTACTTTTATAAACAATGCTTCTCAGAAACCTCAACACTTCATCCCATTTCATGCAGCTTGGATAAACAGCAGAATAACACCCCGCTCTAGAAAGCAACACAGTTCCCTCTATTTGCTTTATTCCCCCCTAGCACCTCCATCTACTCTGCATGTGGATTAAGAGAAAAGCAAACCAAACGTGCTTCTGTGGCCTGGCCTAACAGAGAGCAACCACACCTGCACACCTGCAGGCAGTGCCTGCACACCCCGGGCTCTCTGCTCCCCACAGCACCAGGGCTGAGCCTGTACCAGGAGAGAGCACTAAACCCCATCCTGGTACCAGGAGAGAGCACTAAACTCTATTCCTGGTACCAGGAGAGAGCACTAAACCCCATCCTGGTACCAGGAGAGAGCACTAAACCCCATCCTTGTACCAGGAGAGAGCACTAAACCCCATCCTTGTACCAGGAGAGAGCACTAAACCCCATTCCTGGTACCAGGACAGAGCAATAAACCCCATCCTTGTACCAGGATAGAGAATTACACTCATTCCTTTTATCAGGATAGAGAATTACACCCCATTCCTCAGAGCAAGGACAATCCAGTGACATTTGGCTGGATCATCATTTTCAGCAGATAGAAGAGTAGATGTACAAAGAGAAAGCACATTAATCCTTCTGATGGTTTTCTTGTAAAACAGCAAGTAATTTTTAAAGTTGATCTTATAAATCAATACTGCCACTAATAACATAAAGGATACGCAGTGTGAAATGTTTCTGAATGGGGTCAAACTATTAAATGGCAAAAAGATAAAATATATAGCATAAAGAAAGTTCCAGTTACCTCAAAGTATTACATTACCAGAGAGAATTGAAACACTTTCCCACTATCTAAAAAAACGAAGGCTAATAACAGAGATAGTGAGATTCCTCAGCCGACAGCTTTAAGCACAGACCATCTCACATGAACAAATATTAGCTGCTTTTTCACAAGAAAGCCTCTAACCACCAATTGTTATTTATAGTGTAACACAGAGATATAAAACCATACCCAAACCCAAACTTGGATTCCCCAACCCGATGTGAAAAAAGCAAAAATTAAAAAAAAAAATATTCAGTAATGGGAAAAGTAACTACTGACAGGCTAGTCTAAACCATGCACTAGGTGAGTTTATTTGGTTCTCAAATTGCTGGCCATTAATTCTAACAATTTAACTGCTTCCTAAATATCTGCCATCACATGGACATCTTAAAAACTTGTCAGATTTAAACATGGATCCCCTCAAACAAATATTATCCCATTGCATTCTCATGTATTTTTTTTTTCTCTGCTAGGGGTCTCATCTGGGTGATAAATTCAGCTTGACAGTCATTCTGTTCAGAGTGCAGCCACCTTCTCTCAGGAATCCACCAGGGAAGCTCTGCACCCTGGCTGCTGCTGCTGCACCAGGCTCGAGCCAGCACCCGTGGGTGGAACACGCTGGGGCTCTGCATTCCCACAAATAAAACAGGGACAGGACTCCCCATGCCATGGACACAGGTCACTAATAAACTGCCAAAGGACTTGTACATGCTCAGGTGAAAGTGATAAATGAATACTACATAGCCTTAAAAAAATGATTCTTTTTTCCTTCCCCTCACAATTTGATGGAGACCAAACCCACAGCAACTGTGTATAGGAGAGGAATTTGCTTAGCAGTAAATGCAAAATAACTGCAGTAACTATCGTGTTTCCTAATCAAAACATTCAGCTTGCTAAATATCACCCTGTAGCACATTCTTTAGCTCAAATAAAATAATAATAATTACTTTAATAAAAACTTGCTGTCAACAACCCAGTAGGAAAAAAATTCCTCTTCCTGTAAGCTTTACTGAGAGAAAGCGATCTTTAGGATGGCTGCTGGCACCAGGATGTTTTTCAAGATAAATTCAAACATGTTTACTTTATATAAACACACCAGCTAAACAGTCTGCTGGTTTGTGTCTTTCTTTTATGTCCAACTGCATTTCAGTCCCATCCAGAATTGCCAGAAACCATAACATCAACCCTGTCCATAGGCCTTGGCTGGGGTTCCAACTGAATAATCTTTGATGTAATTCAGAGTTTAATAAAGCTGTAAGGAAATATCTTTCCCCCCGGTTTTAGAGAGAGAGGCTTCAGCTCTGCTAGCTACAGGCTGTAGCAACCACAGGGTAAATAAAATCCAGGCAAAACAAATCCTCCTGCTCCTGTTGGACTATTGTTCTTGTATGTATGACACAATTTAACACAAAAAAATTGTACTTCCACAGATCCATTCACCCCTTGAATGAACTTTTCAGGTCATTACCTGGAACATGAATTTTCCTCAGCTCCCTGACTTCTCACAGTCTGCTTAGTCTTACATGCTGCGAGCCCCAGGACACTCACACTGGCAATAAACTGGTTTTGCTGGCATTTTGGGGGGACTGAAGTCGTGTCTCTTCACACAAGGTCTTGAAGCCACAGGGAGCATCAGAGCACCTCTGAAATCCTGCACCCACAAAGGGAAGGAAATCCCTTGGCACAGGGCAGGAGAGAGCCCATTCCCCCAGAATGACTTTCTGGAACGATGAGAGCAGCAGGCAATGCCTCCCCACTGTCACTGTCACCTCCCCACTGTCACCCCTCTTTGTCACCTCCCCACTGTCACTGTCACCCCTCTTTGTCACCTCCCCACTGTCACTGTCACCCCCAGGACACAGACCAGCGACGCTCACTGAGCATTCTCCTCATCCTCTGTCTCCCTCAGCCACACACAGGAAATAAAGGTCACAAATGAGGTTACCCAGGCCCTGGGGCTGTTTGGAGTAATGCAGGAATTATTTTGTTTTTTCCTTTTAGGGGAAAACATTAGGCTATCAAGTTGCTTTCAGCTCCTTACAGGAACAAGTCTAAAAAAAAAACCCTCTCTAAAATAACTTGCTTGCAGTGGCTGCCTGTAGGACAGGTAAGGGCAGGAACGTGGGGTATTTTGCTGTAATAACATTTTCCTAGCTGACACAGCTGATGAAAATCTCTCAGGTATACGTGCAGTAAAAATTCCCTTTGCTTCTTTTCATCACTGCTTTGTTTTCCCCAAATTTCTCCCAGCTGAAGGTGTGATTTTTCTGTTAGCCACCTGCACAACATGAGAAACTCAGAGCACAGCAATACTTACAAGCTAATTGAAAACAAATTCTATTCTGGGGTTGTAAAACACTCAGAACCTCTTAATGACAACACAGTCTATCCAAACCAATTTACCATTGAGCCTTGCCAAAGTCCTGATGAAGTATTCTTACCAAACAGCCCTGGCACTTCTGCATCACCCAGAAATCTTATTTTCAGCTTGCAGCTGTGTGCTCCCAACTTTGAAGTCTGGTTGACTCTGACTTGCAGTTTTCACAATGAAGACAGATATTACAGGAAGCACAAGCAGCCAATTCTCTAATTTTTATTCACAGCAAGCCATTTCTGTAGCCCCTCATTGTGCACCACTCCTTCCTCCCCAGCACACCACCAAACCCAGGCACCACACCAGCTCATTTCAAACTGAGAGAAACAAAATTGCAAAAACACCGTGTGACAGAAAGAACTTTCTTTAGATGATTTCTCGGAATTAAAAGCAGGCTCAAAATGAGCTCTCGTGACATCTGGGGGCTGCTGCTGGATGGGGTCTGAGCGAGGAGAGGCTGCCAGGGACAGCCCAGGTCCTTCACTCCCACAGGGAAGCTGCGCCTGCTCCTTTGTTCTCAAACCAATTCTATAAATTTCCTCTATGGCAAATACTTCCTGTGCTTATTTCTGACCTGATATTAAGGGACAGTTTTATGGCATAATTTTGAGATGTGCAGTAACTGTCCCCAAGAACTCGGGAACAAACCCCTTGCCCAAGAGAGGGCTTTTGGTGCTTGAACTAATGAGTTCTCAAAGTGCTGATGTCAATTAGACTGCAGCCAGTTATTAGAACCTGAGGCTTTAGGGATTCAGCAGTCTGTGGCTTGTGAGTGCTTTACTGTGTCTGCTGGGAAAGGCAGGGTAACCTCCTATTTATGGCACAAATATCACAGGAATATTGAAACCTTTAATATTCCAGGACTGTTAAAATTCACCAGTGATGACTAAGGAATGCTTCTGTGGTGAAGCCAAGGTCCCAGCCCCTGCTGTGCCAGGCAGAGAGTCCCAGCACCCCCAGAGGCAGCTGCAGCCTGCCCCTCACATCCCACCCTGAGAGCCCAGCAGCACCCACGGGACCCCAGACAGCCCCAAGGTGCCCAAAGCTGCAGCACAGGCACCCCCAGAGACTGCTGCCCACTCCTGAACCAGCAGCAAACAGAAACCCCCTGCCCAGGACAGGCCAGGAGAGGCCCCAGTGCCCACCAGTGCCCACCAGTAATGCCACAAACTCCCCTGGGAGCTGCTGCAGCCCCACACAGGCGGGCTCCTCTGCAGGACAGAGCTCTCCCTGCTGAGGAGGGCTCACTCACAATTCCTGCACAGCCCCTGCTGAGGCACTCACGGAATCCTTGTCAGAGAACAGGAACCCAGGGAGCCAAAATCACATGGCTGAAACAGACTTTAGGCAAAACATTTCATGCTGTATTAATTCCTAAGGTTTGCACGGCTCCACCTTCATTCCCAGATCAAAGAATTTCTCTGATGATTTTAGATAGTGATTTATTTCCTGATTTGAAACTACTTTCCATTGTGAAATATCTTCATATTTTAAATTACTGTCTTGTGATCAAAATTGAAAGCTGACAGCTCTTTCAACCATGTTTCCTCCAACATATATAGAAATTTCTTAACTTTTTGATCTGCTGAAAAATTCTGAAATATGCTCTCTTTGGGTCAACACACAGAATAATTTTTTTCAGATCTTCCAAAAATATTTGCACAGAACACTCCCCCTTGACCTAAAAGAGTAATTGGATTAACTGCCAGCAGTAATAGGCTGTTATCCTCTGAACAGACTAGCCCAGATAAGGCTGCATTTAGATCCTTATGGATAATAAAGACAAAGACATACGACATCAAAAATCTGTTGATAAATTGCTGCTCAGAGTGCATCTCCTCTTTCCCCTGTGGAAACGGCCCCAGCATTTCTGCACAGCCTCATCCCCCAGCTGCTCCAGGCACCTCCTGCTCTGCCCCAGCCCATGGGGACACAGCTGGACCAGGAGCTCTCCACGAGCAGGGACAGGAGCTGAAGGGCTGGGATGCAAACTGGGCCCACGGCTCAGGGATGCCTTGGCTTGAGCTCCTGGTGGGAAGAGAGCTCTGTGCAGCCTCAGACTGGTATTTACTGGTGCACTGGCTGTGTCACTGGGCAGCAATGCAGCTGCAAGAGGAGGCCAAGGGAGACTCCAGCACCTGGAGCAGGAGCACCAGGAGTGTTGTGCTCTTCCCCTGCAGCTGCAAGGGAAGAAACAGGAAGGGCCAGCACACCAATCCCTCGTCCCAAGGCTGCAGAATGCTGTTTCAGAGACACTGGCTGCCCAGGACACAGTGGAGCCACAGCCCGGGAGGGATTTAGAAGATGTGAAGTGTAGATGTGGCACCTGAGGACATGCTCCAGTGGTGACCACGGCAGGGCTGGGGAGATGGTTGGGCTCAGTGGCCTCTGAGTCTCTTCCCCTGAACAATTCTGTGGCTGGGAGAGCCTGGGTTGGGAGAGCTGCAGTTTGCAGGCAGGGCTGTCAGCCTCTGCCCCTGAGCTGGGACACAGAGCCTCTCTCTAGCTCCTCAGGGGCTGAGGGACAGCCCCAATTCACTGCCCATGGTGCAGAGCCAGCACCTTTCCCTCTGCAGCCCTCGGGATCTGTGGGTTTGCTGTGCCCACTCCTGCCTGAACTCTGCAGCTCAGCTCGCTGCTCTGCTGTGCTGCCCCTGAATGAATGAATGGATGAATGAAGATTTTTTCTCTGCCTGCTCTGAGTGGTTTCCTGCTTTTCCCATCTGCTAAAATAAATGCAAGCTGGCTGCTTTCCAAACAGGTGGGCTGCTGCATGCAGCACAGCAGACAGGAGAGTCATTGACAGGGTGCTATCCATTTTCGTGGGGAGTGTGTATGGGGAGCGACAGGCACTGGGAGCACTGGGAGCACTGGGAGCACACCAGTGTGGAACTGGGGATGCTGCATGGCAGCAGGGGCTGGCTCAAGGAAGGACACTGGACAGCAGGACCTGCTTGGCCAGCTGCAGAAGATAAACCATCCAAACTGCACAGCCACCAAGGATTTGGCTCTCAGGATGAAGCTGTGGCTGCTGGAGCAGACATTGCTCCCTCTGCTCCACCAACACAGGACAGGAGCATCAGGCACACAGGAGGAGATGGACAGCAGCCCCAGATGAAAACATGAGCCTCACTTACCCCTGTCTACCATAAAACCCACTCTGACCAGCTCACGGGAAATTTCCAAATCCCTGAGATGATTTGTGCCACAACAGTGAATTTATGTTCCTCACTGACAAAGTCTGGGAGAAAAGAAAAAGGAATGTCACTGCTCCGAAGAGAATATCCTTGGAGTGGGGTGAAATTCAGGCAGCAGAGGAGAAGGTGCCAGCAGATTTGCTAGAAAGGTCAGGGTGAGTGGGAAGCAAGCACTTTTTGAGAGCTTTGGGCAGCCGTAGTTTGCTGCTTATGAAATATTAGAACGCTCTTGTGTATCATAACTTTAATGAGAATTTAATTATTAATGTAGCCCTATTTTGAGCTAGGAGAATAGTTTCAAATTATAAGGGAAGTACAGAGAAGTGAGAATTCCTTTTTTCTTCCTATTTATGGAGCATTATTGTCAACAGTTGGGCCACAAAAAGAGACAAACTTCCCTAGTGTTAGGAAGAAAAAAACCCAAACCAACAAAAACACAACGAAAGAACTGAAAAAGATCAGGATCCTCTAGGAAGAGCAAAACAAGGAAAAGTAGACTGAAAATGGCAACAAAATCATGAAAGAATGGACTGCATCCCTCCTGGAAATCGGGAAGGATGAGCCATGCCTCTGGGGAGCAGGAGATGAGCACCAGGCTGGAAGCTGTTCAGAGACTGGCACTGGGCTGCAGCTCCTGGGCATTTCCCTTGGAAGAGGCAGACAAGAAGAGAAGCACCATCCACAAAAGGACAGGTGACAGTCCCAATTATTTGCCCCATTTACTGGGGATTAACAAAAGGAAGGATGCAAGAAATGGAGTGTTTTAAAATTCAAACTCATTACAGAAAGAGCTGTTCAGAGAAATGGCCTCAGAGGAAATTTTTCAAAGCACAGCACAGAAAGCTCATCAGCCAAAGCCTGGATGTGCCATGGAGAGGTGCAGAGTGTTCTCCCAACCCTGGGAAGCAGCAGAACCCTGGACCCTGCTCTGCCTCAGCACCCACCCAAAGGGGCAAAGAGCTCTGAGTAGAGCTACCACTCACAGGCTGAACTGCAGAGAAGTCCTTCCAGAAAAAAAATATATAATTTAACATTAATTAAAATTAACTTTACTCTTCACCTTGAAGTTGGAAATTATTTTTATCGGGTTGAAGATTAAGCTAATGCAGGTAGGGCCCCTATATACAAACACACACACAACCCAGTTCAATTTTAAAACAGGCACAAGGCTGCAATATTTTCTTACATTGTCTTCTTAGACTGAGCTTTAGGTGAATTCTCATCACTGGTGATTCTGCACAAGTCACTTGAGGGACACCCCAAAAATTTACCCAGCAAGTTACATCATCTTGAAAAATACTCCTCAGCTGTGTGCCCAGTGGAGGCATTCTCACAACCAAGAGAAGCCTCTGCCCACCCCGTCACTCCTGGAGCAGCTTTCCCCAGCCCAGCTCCAATGTTGGGACTGAAAATGAATGCACCTCCAGCAATCTGACAATTAGCCAGCTCTTTTTTCCCCATCTGGCCCATGCAGTGTTATTATATCCACTTGAACAGCCATTGATAGAGGAACAACACCCACAACACCCCATTCCCCCTCTCCCAGAATAAAAGGACTGCCTTTCAGAAGCCTGCACTTGACACAGTTCTAGAAGCTGTACTTGAAAATGTTTTTCCCCTCTCTACACTTACCCAAAGCCTTTCAGACATTGCAGAAACTCATGTGCAATTATGCTCTCACTGTTACTCAGAGCAGCTACAACACTGCACATACAGAGGAGGGTTTTGCTTTTCACTGTTCATCAATCAAATCAACAAGACAAATTAGCAGAAGACTGAACAGCCTGTTTTCCTGTTACTGTCCACCTTAATGATCACTTGTAGAGTCCAAGCAGATGTTCTGCATACTGAGATCCTCCTCTGCTTGCCTACAACTTTCTTTTGCCACTGCCGTGGTGCTCCCACACTCTGCCCACCACATCTGCTCTGCACTAGCAACCTAAGTGCACCAGAATTACAATAATTTTTGCACAGTGTGGCCTTAAATGAAGCTTTAATTTTGCTTTAAGTGGTGGCTTTCAGTTCCTCGTGCTAAGCAGCTGCAGGCAAGGTGAGAGGGGCAGTCAGCACAAGGTCACTCCGTGGGCAGGGCTCTGCTCCCTGGCTGTGAACCAGAGGGGCAGGGGGGATTCACTGCCCAGGGAGAGCCCCAGCACACAGCAGCAAACTGCACCTCGACCAGCACGAAGCCACCAGCTCCTGCCTCTCTGAGGGACCCTGTGGGGGGATGTCCTGGCAGCCCTCGAGCCCCCTGGACGGGCAGAGGGTGAGCAGGGGGACCAGGGGGCAGGTGACCATGGTGACCAGGGGGCAGGTGACCATGGTGGCCAGGGGGACCAGGTGAGCATGGTGGCCAGGGGAGCTGCCCAGCACAGCCCCCCAGCCCTCACAGGGCCTGCTGGCTGTGGTCCCAGAGATGCCCCTGAGATGCGGTGCCCACACACGAACCCCGCGCTGCTGGCACTCTGCAGCCTGAGCCAAGGGGCATTTCAGTGCCCTGCGTTTGCAGAGGAGAGTTAAAGCCCAAAATTGTGCTAAGTGAAAGCATAAATCACCCAGCTGGGTGGCTGTGGCCCAGAGATCTGTGCTCAAACACGCTGCCAAGGCCAGCGTGTCGGGCACTCACTGACTGTCACCGGCGGGAAGGACACAGCGACAAAGGCACAGCACAGAAATGAAATGGAGATCTTTTACAAACCAGAACATATTTCCACACAACTTGGCGTGAAATTCAGATGTTTGGACAGGTGATCTCCATGCCTGGGTGGCTGCCACCCTCTGAGCTACACAGCTACCATCCACTGCCAGCTATGGGGACACCTGGAGCGCTGCACCAGCAGCTCCTACTGCTACACAGGCACGCACACAGGCACTCCAGGTGCAATACACTGCTTGGAATTAACTTCTCCAGGAGTCAAAAGGCAAAACGATCAAATAAGGTAGTTCTGCTAGAGCAGAAATAACAGTGGAATTTATTGCCTTTGTGTACTATTATACTACATTGCATAATACGCTCGCATTGATGTTCAGCACCGTAAATGACATAAAAAACAACCCAAGGCAGCAAACACAGCAGAGCTCTAGCAAAAAAATCATCACATTTCACATTCCAGTGCATGAAGTGAATGCTGCAGTCCTCTAGCTTACAACAGTCTATCAAAGTTAGCAAAGACAAACGTGTGTCTTAGAAAAAAGCCATTGTTTCAACACTGAGCTATAAACTAGCTCCTGGTTTTTAGGAGGCAGTAAGTGGTCTTTAAAGACCTTAGTACAAGGAAGAGCCGCTCTGTTCAAACTAAGGACATTGCACGCTGCACGCTGCAGTTGGGGAGCTGCCTCGGGATACCACACTCGCTTTTGTACTGCTTTGAAATCATCCATACTAGAGACAACTCCCTGTTTTGTGTCATTACTATATTTATGCCTACTGGGACTCTACATACTTCCAAAGAAATTAAAACATTTATTCTGGAAGTTGATCGAAAAACTTTAAATCATGGGAAGGACGCTGCTGCTGTAAATGTCTGAAACGTGTGGATTCACACCAGCTCCAACAAAAAACAAAAAACAAATATTAAGAAAAGCTTCAGACTGCCTTGCAGCAGGTGAATATTTGGCCCAAACAACTGCCAAAACAAGTGCTGGAGTACAGAGGGCCTGTGAATCCCTGCTCCTGAGCACTGCACTGCTTGGACAGCTCCAGTCTGCAATCCCCGCTCTCAGCACCATTTGCACCATTCCCAACCCGTGCCCAGAGCCCTGCCATTGTTCCTTGCTCTGTACACCCCATAAACATCCACAGTACTTTTAATATTAGCCCCCACTTGCACCTTAAGTTACTGCAGGAAAATGGGAAATTAATTTTTAACAGCTTCTCAAAGAACTCATGTAGGAAACAAGGTTGCGAACAAACCCTCCTTTCCTTTACCTTTGAATTTACCAATCTGCAACTTCCATTCTCCCCGTGTACTCTGTCCTGAATCCAAGTTCAGAAGAGCATTTTGCAAAATTTTATTAGCATTTTAGTCTGCCTTTATCCAATGATTTCATAACAGACAGACAACTGGCAAAGAGTTCTGTGCTTGCTACTGCACGCGCCCGCTCGCGTCCGCACCAGGGAGAAGGGAGAGAAGCTGCAGGTCCCAGGTGTGCAATGCCACCCCCAAAATGCTCCTACCTGCCTCAGAGCTCTGCGATCAGCCTGGAGAAGCCCTCTCTGGGAGGAAGGCAGCGGTGACTTTGAGCTGCTCTCCTTGTCCTGAGCTGTCATGCAGCTGTGGGATGGAGGCTGTCCTGGCTGCCTGTGGATCTCCAGGCTGCTGAGCACAATGCTCACAGATGACTCACTGTCACTCTCCCATACATTAAATGGTTCTGTCGATCTTCTGACGGGAGTTCTGGCTGTAATTGTTGTGTCTCACAGCTGAGGGGCTGACACGGGCTTGGCTCAGCCCCTGCAGGGCCAGGCTGCTCCTGGGCTGGGGCTCTCACCTCACCCTCGCCCAGCAGAAGCTTTCCTCTCCCATCAGGTAAGACAAGAGAAGGGAGCTTCCCTTGGCCATATCTGACATTTCAGCGCTGAAGTTTCTCTCCAGGAATGCTTTGCATATCATATATTAATAGATTCTGACTAACAGCTTTAGCCTCACATCATGTCTAGACAAAGTGCCCCGCTGTGGGCAGTAGCCTGGAAGGGCACTTGAAACAGCTGTGGGTGAACAAAACGTAAACTGTGTCGCTGACAGTTGTATCCATACTGTGCCTCATTTAGTTATTCTCCAGAAAGTGAAAATAATGGGACTTTCACTGAAGTTTTAACAGAAAGAGGCCAAAGCTCAGGTTGGCCAGAGAACCATGAGCAGCCCATGTTGTCCCCAGCCTGGACAGCAGGAAAGATTTCTTCCCTGGATGGGTGGTGAGGAACTGCAAGGCTGCCCAGGCTGGTGCCACTGCCCTTGGAGGTGTTCAAGAAGCAGCTGGGCAGGACAGTGATGTGGGCTGCCCCCGAGGTGTGAAGGGCCAAAGCTGGAGGGACTCCAGGACCTTGGAGGCCTTTTCCAACCTTAACGATTCCATCATTGCTTGAGAAGCTGTGGTTGCCCTTGGATCCCTGGAAGTGCCCAAGGCCAGGCTGGACAGGGCATGGAGCACCCTGGGCTAGGGGAAGGTGTCCCTGCCTGTGGACCAGGTGACCTCTAGGGTTTCTTTCAACCCAAACCACTCTGTGATTTTATGTGCATCGCTCAACTCCCAGAACAAAGGAAACAGAAGACAAGAGGAGAAGTAGGAGAAAATTCCACAGAAGATTTTGATGGCAAAAATGTGAACAAGCTCTCTCCAGAGTCCAGGTGTGCTCAGCAGTGTCCATCTACACCCTGGCTGCATCCTGCCAGCACAGCTACACCCAGCACTGACCCAAACTCCTCCACACCCCAGGGTCCACAGCAAAGCGACTGCACCAAAGCTCCACAGCTGCAAAGCCACAGAAAGGGGATGCTGGAGGCAGAGAATGGGGGGTAAAGTATTTCCAACCCCCAGAAAATCTCCACCAGTTCTCAGCAGCCCCCAGATCTTGCCTGCCCTTGTTAGGTGAACACTGCACCTCGGTGTGAAACTGCAGCACTGCTTCCCTGGCCTGGCACGAGCTGAGAGCACTCAGCTCCCTTTCTGTGCCTCTCATCATGCTCTGACACGCTGTGGTGCCATTACAGCTTTAAATATTTACTTGACATTATCTTGCATCTGCCAAACGTGTTCTGATCCTCCCCAGCAAGTCCCATGCAGGATTAAGTTCTCCACTGGTCTTTGCACAGTAACAGATCCCATTTTATTTCACCACTGCAATTCTCTCCCAGTCAGGTCTGCAAAATCCAAGAACTTTTCCAACAATTCTGTTAAGACAGGTGAGATTTGGGGGCACCAGACTTATTTCCAAGTTTCTGTAGCAGTTGAGACCCTCCCTGCCTCCATCAGGCTCTCATTTTCTGTGCTGCTTAGACCCATACAAGGATTGCTGGTACTCTGTTAGTGCTGCTAATCCATCTGCACCTTCCCAGTTTATTCTCTTACTGTTAACTAACTATTTCATATTGCAATTGCAAATCCCCATTTTTCAGGTAAGGTACTGTTTTCACAATAGCCCTGTAAGTGAATTATTATAACGATAATGCATTCATAAATAACACATTAAAGGCTTAAAATAAGTTTGTATTTTTTTTTTTTTTACAGCTGCTGCAATCCGGTTGGCCTAAATGCAATAGAGATTGTGCACCCATGAAATTAAACTGAGTAAAAAAAATTAATTTTTAAAGGTTTAGTTCTCTGAAAAAGTTATTGCCTCTTTTTGGTCAAATGTTATTTTCTTTCCAATGCTAAATTAGAACACTAAAATAAATAAAAATGACAGCCTCTGGGTAGGGAACTGAAGTAATGAATAGCAACCAAATTCCACTGAAGGCCAGGCAACCGTGGGGGTGGGAAGGAGAGAGCAGGAAAACAAACACACAAATATTTTCTAATGAACCTGCGGCAGGATAACAGCACACATCTTCAGTGGAACACTCCAGAGCCAAATCCTTCATGGATTTCTCTGTGGGCACTCCCAGGCTGTCTTCCAAGGACCTTCACTGGCCTTTGTCAGGGCCCCTGCCCTGCTCTGAGCCCCTGCACAGGAGGGACCTGAGCAGGTAACACCTGCCAGGGGCTCCTTCCTGCTGCACATCCCACTGGGGCACGAACCCTGCTCCATCCTGGGCTCACACAAACCATCCCTGCTCCATCCTGGGCTCACACAAACCATCCCTGCTCCATTCTGGGCTCACACCATCCCTGCTCCATTCTGGGCACACACAAACCATCCCTGCTCCATCCTGGGCTCACACAAACCATCCCTGCTCCATCCTGGGTCTTGGCTGGGCTCAGACCATCCCTGCTCCATCCTGGGTCTTGGCTGGGCTCCCACCAACCCCGGGCAGCCAGCAGGACTCAGGCTGATCTCAGAGCCCCGTGCAAGGAGCTCTGTCTCTGACAGAAGCACCAGCTGACCAGCACAAAAGGGCTGCACAACCTCCCCCCTGCCAGGGACTCAACCCAGATCTCCAGCACAAAGCCAAGGGAACATTTGGAATATTTCTGTCACCTTGCTGTGCCCCTGAGGCTCACACTGCAGGCTGCTGTGCTGCACCCCTGCAGCGCTGCACAGGGGCCGTCCTCCCACAGAATTCCCAGCAAGACACTCAGCCAACAACAGAACGGGGAGTGGGAGCTGCCCAAGGACAATTCTGGCAGCTTCCAGAGAAGTAAAAACTCCAAAGGCCAGTGTGTTTCCCTGAGTGTTCACTGGTGTCCACTCAGTGAAACTCCTGGGAAATGAGTCCCCAGCTTGTCCTGAACGCCTCAGAGCCCTGGGCCTTACTCAGCACCACACACAAAGCTGTTAAACCTGAGCCCCCAAATTCCTCTCTGCTCGCCACTCATGCCTGCCCCACAGGGCAGGGCTCAACACCCAGCAGCTGTTCCCAGCCCTGACTGCAGCACCAACACCTGAATTTCCTTCACACCTAAACCAGTGGCATTTTCATTTGATTTTTGGCTCACTCTTCATCACAGGGCTATTAAAACCTGGTCAGATAAGGCCTCTGCAGGCTATCCATGGCTAAATCACCTAAATGCACACCTCCAGCTCACAGCATTTTATTGATGCTGCTTCTGGCATATGGAGAGCTGAGATGAAAACAAGCAAATACTGGGTAAAAACTATTCCAGAAAAAGCTGAATATTTATGGCTTGTACACAGAAACCTGACTGGCAAGTGAATGCTTCAGGTAGAGATAAAAGGAGTGACAGAAGAGTAACTTTTATCTATGCAGTCTACATTTAATGACTGCATCAACATTTGCAGATGATTAGGCCCAACCTAAGTGCTTTGTTGTTCCTTTGTTCTGTTTCTGAAGGGTTTGGACTTTATTTATTCTTTTTCTTCTTTTTTATTTTTTTCTTTCTCCCTCTGCCCCCCATTGCTGCAACTAAATATAATTTTTTTTGGCTTTTAAAGACCTATTTCCATTTATAGAATCCAGCTGACAGGCTGGGGATGATATTTCCTAGCTGAGGCATCTGCCTCCTTGACAGGGGAGAGATAATCACGTTGGGTGAAACAGGCTCGCTGCCTTTGACAAGCTGGAGATGTCAGGGCTGAGAGCAGCGTGTCTGGCCCCTCTGGATGTTTTTTCCTGAGGAGTTCAGCCCCAGCTGGTGTGGAAGGCAGGCAGCCTGCAGTGGTGCTGCTGAGAGAGAGGAGGGGACAGGGACTGGGGACAGGGGACAAGGCATATGGGAAAGGGTATAGGGGAGACGGGATGGGGGACAGTGACAGGGATAGGGCAGACAGGGGACAGGGATGCTTCACTGCTGAGGCTGCCACAGCTCCTGTTGAGTTGTTTGCTGATTTATTTGATTATGGCAGCCACAAGAACGTGTGGCCACTGCCAGCACCCTCCCCTGGGCGTGGGCACATCCCTGCAGGCTGCACCAGCCTTGCACCCACAAGATCCTTCCTTGAAGGCTTCAGTTCCCTCACATCCGACTGAAATTCAGACTTGCAAACTCTGACTGCCGTCCTTGGCACTCCTGACATCTATTTATCGTTTTGTTTGGTTTTCCTCCTTTCATTCCTGCTCTCTGCATCTGACACAGGAGTTGTCAGCAAGGACAGGAGTGGGAGAAAGCATTTGAAACAAGAATGAATCCATTCAAGGTAAAGCTTTCCTACAGACCAGCAAAGTCTCCAGCTCAAGATTCTGCCTCCCTCTGGTTCTGTTTTCCAAGTCCTCCCAAGAAAGCAGACTCTACCACGAAGCATTTGCTTGGCTGCAAACCTGTCCTGGAGCAGAGAGAGAGGAAGTGAGCACAAAAGGGGAAATGTTTTTTAGCAGCTGTGCATCCCCATGAGCTCCCTGCACACCCATCAGAAATCTGTCCCTCCAATGGCAGCCACCTGGCCTGCGCTCCTGGGCTCAAACCACCTGTACCCTGGGATCTGGGAACCCCTGTTTGCTCCACCTGTACCCTGGGATCTGGGAATCCCTGTTTGCTCCACTGTACCCTGGGATCTGGGAATCCCTGTTTGCTCCCCCTGTACCCTGGGATCTGGGAACCCCTGTTTGCTCCACCTGTGCCCTGGGATCTGGGAATCCCTGTTTGTCCCACCTGTGCCCTGGGATCTGGGAATCCCTGTTTGCTCCCCCTCTCCTGTCTCTCATCACACAGGACAGCTCATGGAGGCCAGGTGGGAGAGTCTGGCAAGGCATGAAGGCTGTTACTGAAATTTATGTCAGAGTGAACAACTGTTCCCTCTGACTCCTTCACTGGCAGCCCCAGCCTCACACGGAGTCCTGGGGAGAACATCTGCTGACACTTGAGCACTCCTGAGATGCCACATTTATACCCAAATTGATACAAAACCAGACAAGAATGCCTCAATGAAAACCTGTGTGTGGGCGTGTCTGTAGGAACCCACACAGCACCAGCCTTGCCCAGCTCTCTGTGCTGGGACATCTGCTCTGTCACCCTCACCTGCACTGGTTCAAAACCTGGCCACTTTCACACCTTCCCTCTCCTTCTCTGCCAGGAGAAGTGGAAGAGATCACCCAGATGTAATTTCAGCAAACAAAAAATCCCTTTATCCATGGGACTGCCCTGAAATCCGTAGATGGAAATCTGAATCTGATTTTCCAGCTTCTGCAGCATTTCTTTCCATAAGATCATTAAACTGCAGGCTCAAAGGTACAGTTTAAATAATGTCTTTTTGCAGAAAAGTCTAAGCTGCAAACAATCAAATAGTGATTCATAATCTGTTGTTTTCAGTCAATATATCATGTCCAGCAAACATTGATTTACATGTAAGATTAGACTCTGAGGCTGTACTTTCTAAAGCTATTCAATAACAGCAATCATAGCCAACAATTGATAGGTAATTTTTCTAGCAAACACAAATTAATCTTTGCTCATTTGGCCCTAAACTACAAAAGTTTCATGATTCATTTTCCCGTACAGAATTGCAGGTAGGTTTGGTTTCTTGGTGACATTATTCTTCCCCTGCATCTTGTCCTCTCAGTATTCAACTCTTTGCTAATATCTCATTCTTTCAAAGTTTACTTCCCTTGTATATCTGCTAGAAATGCAGGCTTGCCTTCTCCATTTTTACCTGTGCCTTTGAGCTTTGATTCTCTTGCCAAGTACCTTCTCATCTGTTAAATTCTTCCAACATCCCCTTCTGCACATCCACACCTGGGAAAACTGCTCACAAAACCTCACTGGCTGCCCTCCCTAAAGGAACAATAAAATTAAACCCTAAAGAGACAAAAGGGATGGGGAAGGGCCACCTGTGGCTCCCTGTGCAGAGCCAGCACCCTCACCAGGGCACTGTTATTTTAACACCTGTCTGCTGGCACGTGGTTGTTTTATTAATAGAAAGGATCACACACAGCCTGAGGTAAATTAAAATTCCAATTCTGCTCCTCTGTGTCATTGTGGAATATGCCAGGCAGTGTTTGATTTGGTTTCTAGCAAAGCAGGCTAACAAACTTCCTTCCAAGCCATTAATTCAGAGATGCAATAAGCCTAACACAACTGCACTGGCTCATTAAAGCAATTTGAGGAAACCTGCACTCATTAGAGCAGCCACCATCTCTGTCCCTGTGGCTGCAGCCTTGTTTGCACACTGCATCAGAGATGACCTGCTGTGCCAAATGCCTCTTCTGTCTCAGGAAAACTTCAGGGAAACAGCAAAATGGGAAACCTTGACTTGCTCAGGCTTTCAAATCCATTCAAATGCAAGAATATTGTAACATTTTGAGTCTCTTTTCACAGCAGATGGAAGAGTTCGTTAATCTGAATATATGTATTTATTTATTTATTTTCATTTCAAGCCACCATGTCTCATATGACCCAAGCCACCAGAGCTGGGAGAGGCTCCTGCTGTGTGCATGGAGGGCTCTGGGACTAGAACCAGAGTTTTCTTACCCTCCATGTCTCTCATTTGAACACAAAACCTCACTTTAGCTGGAAGGGACACCCCCAGCATCCCTGCGGGCTGGCTCAGGCTCTGCTCTGCTTTCTCTCACTCCCCAGGACAGATCCAGACAAACTGACTTTCACAGGGACTGCTCAGACACAGGGAAGGAGAATCTCATCCAGAAACTTTCCCACTGAAAACACTTCTGAAGTTCTTCCTCGGTCCTTTGTCAGAAGGCCTCCTGAGAAACCTGCTAAATAATTAATATCTCTTTCTTGGTTTGCTGCTGACATGTGAATACTTTATCTGCTCCTCAGTAACTGCTGTATTACAAGAGGATAAAGTGCTGCAGGGGGCTCCAGAGAGAATTTACACACTTCCCTCCCCTGAGCCCCTGCACAGGGCTCTGGGGTGGCTCCAGCCCTTTTCCATCCCCATACCCTGGACGAGGCTCCTGCAGCTCTGGGTGAACATCAGAGGGACCAAGGGGGCAGTGACAGCAGGAGATTCTCAGCCAGGAAAATCCTCAGCCCCTTTTGAGAGATTTCTACCCTTGAGTTCAGCAGGCAGAGCAGAGGGAGCAAAGGCCCCAAAGCTGCACAAAACTCCCAAATTGACTCCTCACAATGAGCTTGTGTTGTCTGGGAGACTGTCAAGTGTTTGTTGTAGAACAGCACCAGACACAGGCCCTGAAACAATGCAGCCTGTGTAATTATCAAAATCCACCTTCCCTTCCATAAATGTTGTTATCAAAGTGAACAG
Organism: Thryothorus ludovicianus; assembly: GCA_013397245.1. Taxonomy (NCBI): domain Eukaryota; kingdom Metazoa; phylum Chordata; class Aves; order Passeriformes; family Certhiidae; genus Thryothorus; species Thryothorus ludovicianus. The sequence goes on from VZTB01018369.1 coordinate 291,798, forward strand.
ATTTCATTTTGATTTTTCTAAAAAACCATTGTGCTCCTATTTGCTGCCACATTTCAGTTTTAAAGATTTTCCTGTCTGTGTCAATTACAATTGTGACCACATCTTGTTTTCAGTTTCCTTTCACTTTCTCTCCAGCCAAGAAAATCCACTTTTTTTTTAACATTTCCTTATACAGAGAGGTTTTAGGCATTAAAACGTGGAAATGAATAAATAAAGAGAAGAACAGTGAAGACACACAATTGCACGGTATTGTAGTTAACCTTCAGCCTTATTTCAGTGAAACAAATGAAGAAACTCCTCCAGCCTGTGCAGAAATTTGGAAAGGAGCAAGCAGAATAAGAGTAGGGCTCTTTTAGTGCTCCAGGCTTGGAATTTGGTCAGTGAGTTACCTCTAGGAGTGTCCGAGGAGCCCCAAGGCACAGATTTATGCACGCTCTGAGGGGATGGATGTGTTTGCTCTGCCCTGGGTCTCCCAGGAACATTACAGCAGGAGTCAGCCTGGTGGAGGGAATGTGCATTTTCCATCACTGCTCTTCCTTCCCTCCTATCTGTCCTATTCTGTCTTCAAGGAACAGGGACAAACCTGGAATAACAGCAGCTCTCAAGCATTTCAGCTCGCCCTGGATGTTCCTTCTCTCTCCCCCACGCTATCAAACACAGAGCCCTCCCCTCCAAAACTCCACTGTGGACAATGTTCCCCTAATGAGCAGTGGAGCTCCTCTCCCCACCTTCCTCTCTCCCTCTGAACTCTTCATTTCAGCACCAGCAGCACTCAGAGAATATCAGCATGATGAAGGACAGAGCTGAAATTCATCATGGTGAGGAATAGCTGGCAGGATGTTTTTATAAAGATACCGAGCCAACCAAGCCAACCAGTCTCCAAACTACAGAGAAGCATTCCATTTCTGACATCAGGAGGAATTTTCCCCGCCTACGTTGTCATCCCTGAGGGTGAAGGAGACTCTTGGAAAAATGGAACAGAGTGTTCACAACACCAGCAGACCACATGCAGCAGCACCATGCCTTCAGACTCACCAGAAGGTCACCAAGCCTGCACACTGAAGGGGATCTACTGAAATATTGTCACTGTGAAGGGGCTGTACCTTCATTTTGCCCAAAAAGCCCTTAAACCAGGGCAGCCTCCCACACCCAGCTGTGCTCGTGCTCACCCTCAGGGAGGCTGCAGGAACGAGCACTGCTCTGGATCACACAGCACCCATGGAGTCCCAGCAGACTCCTGAGATTACAGTGTCACGTTCATTGGGTCAGAAGGAAACACATTTTGTTTGAATCTAGGATTCTCTTCAGCTGAGAAGCACCAAAAGAAAAAGAACAAGCCAATTTATATGTTTAAGAAGTGAAATAAAGGCCTGTAATCATCAGGGGTTTAATGATCCCTCTCAAATTCCTGTCTCACAGCAATGGATGTGCTGGAGGATTCACAGCAGTGGCACCTTAATGCTCCAGCACTGTGGGGGCAGAGGAAGGGCTGAGGGGACCCCAGGGCAAGGAGTGGTGCTAGTGGGGAAATCAGGAAATAACTGGGAGTCAGGAAGAGATGCTGGCACAGCCTTGTGGGCACCAGCCAAAGGAAAACAGTTCCAGGGAGGACACAGCAAAAATCCTGTCTCAACAGCCACGGCACCCTGGTCTGGGGGGTTCAAACCCCTGGCAGGGGAGGAGGAGAGGGAAAGGCACCACATCCCCTACCTTGAGCCATGGACCTCCACCTTCTGCCCATTCCATCACTGCTGGGCTGGCTGCATCCAGGGGAAAGCAAACATTGTCCAGCTTGCCATCCAAGCCACGTGTCCACCTCGCTTTCACAAAAAGAAACGCTCAGGAGGCATTCAAGCAGCCACTGGAAACTCTGGAGCAGGAATGCCCAAGGAACGTGGATGTGTTTAAGTCAGGCAGGCCAAATTCTCCTGCCTTGGTGTCCTGCAGAGGTGTGGGCAGCAGCAGGAGGTGTCCCAGGGAGCAGGGCTGCACCCACACTGCTGCCTCGGGAGCTGAGCCCGGGCAGATGGAGAGGAGCCTCAGCAGGGAGTGATGGAGAACTGCCCGGGCTGCCTGTGAGAGCACAGGCACACAAACATCCTCCTGGGAATTAGCATTTACATTTTATTTGTGGCTTCTTGGCTGGGGGTTTTTTTCAGGCTGCTCTAGGCAACATATTTGTACTTCACTGGACACAGCCTCCCTAATAACCATTACTGTTCCTGGCAATTTTTAATGAGTTGATGCAAGGCAATTTCACTTCCTTCCCCCTTCAGAAAGAATTTATTAAAAAGATCTGGATAGGAATAATAAACTCGTAATCAGAGAAGCCACATGCCATGATCAGAATTCAAGGAGCCATCTGTTTCTTTACAGTCATGCACATCTCAAACAAAAAGTACACACATGACATATGTCATTACTTCCACTTTCCTGAGAGAAAATATTTGTCATGATTGCCTCCCACAGGAGCACAGGCAGCTCCACCACCAGCTTGCAGTGCTGGAGGATCCCCTCCCACTACAGCTCTGCAAGCAGGGGATTCAGGTTTTATCTCTACCTCAGCCAGCCCAGCAGAGCTTTTCATACCCCTGTGAGCCCTTTGCAAACTTATTTTCCACCAGACCTGCAGCTGGGGCTTGGCTTGCTGCTCCCCACCACCAGCAGGAGCTGCCCTGCTGGGCTCCACACACACACTTGGGTCTTGCCATTTAAAAGCCAATTTAGGAAATGACACCGTTCACTGATGACATCTTTTCATGCCAGTATCTCGTAATGTGCATTTCTTTTTCCTTTCATCTGATTTCAAAACGCAGTGATAAAGGCAGTGATGGGAATGCCCCAGACACTCCCAGACACTGCTCCAGCCCAGCTCCCCTGCAGGCACAGACAGGGGTGACCATCCCCTCATCCCCCTCATCATCCCCTCATCATCCCTCATCATCC
>VZTB01018369.1:307835-321040 GCA_013397245.1 Thryothorus ludovicianus
CCCTGCAGGTGAGGACACCCTGCCCTGCAGGTGAGGACGCCCTGCCCTGCAGGTGAGGACCCCCTGCCCTGCAGGTGTGCAGGGAAGCTCAGTGCCAGGGCAGGGCACTGCTCCTTCCCAGCCTGCAGGGTCAGCTCATGCCCCACACCATCTGTACCCTGAATACAGAAGATTTTCTTCACAGCTTTTCGAATTTCCAGTGAGCAGCTGAATGCTGACAAAGGGAAGGAACTCCCTGTGTGCTTCACTCCTAACACAGAACGTTTCAAGAGATATTTTCCTTAATCTAAAGCTCGCCTCTGCCAAGCAGTGACATACACCAAAATCCCAGCTCCGAGTCTGAATGAATTCTTGATTAAGTTGTACGAGATTGCTTTTCCCTCAACTTCCTACACCTAACCTCAGGAAATTCCCACACCAGCTTAACAATAAATGGACTTCTTTGTCACACATAATGAAAGAACAGCCGCAGTTAATTCCTGCCTGCTCCCACAGCCAATACAAAGCAAAGAGAAATTTGGGGACATCAGCACTTTGACTGATTTTCACACCGTTGTCACCACTTTATGTTTAAGCAGAAGTAGCTTAGAGATTTGTTAGAAGTGATGCCCACGACTGAATGCAGGGTTTGACAGCTCCTGGGTATCCCCAGGGAGCTCAAGGGAAGAGCTGAGGAATCTCTGCCCCACTGAGTGCTTCGGGAAATCCAACAGGAGCAAAACCGGCCCGGGCAAACCCAACAGGACAATTTCTAACTCCCCTTTGCAGTGGCAGTGCCAGCATCCCTGCAAGGCTCGAGGATGCTGGAATGCATTTTCCATAAGCTGCAAAAATCCCTGTGCACTGCTGCCCCACCAGCACTCACAGACACCTATGGGCTGAAAATACAAAATTCTGAACGTGCAAAAACCGAGCAGGTGACGTAACCACGTCACACAGGCAGATCCTCAGAAGCAAAAAAAACAAAAACAAATGTTTGGAAATAACGGAAGGAAGTAGCACTTTAAATAAACAAGCAGCAAAGTATTTGAAAAGCTCTAATCCATTTGCTTGTTTGAAATATTACTCACTGGATGGTTCATCTCAAAGCACAGGCTGTGGAGTTTATCCTCCTCAAATGACTCCCAGATAAAATTAGTCAGGTGATTTGCAGGATATATTGATTAGAGAGGATTTAGCTAAGGCAACATAAAAACATCCAGCTTTATCATTCAGTGAGAATGAAAGAGAAGGAAGAAAGCCTGCAAGCTATTATCACTGTATATAAATTAGGCTTTATTAATGAATTAACTAACTACATAGAAAATGCTAGATAAGAGTTAAAATAATGGCGTTTCTCTCTGAAAAAAAAAAAGTAGTAGAGCTCAGAAAAAAGCGATACAACTACAAGTAAAATAAGTCTTCACTGTTTGCTTGGTTTTTTTTTGTAGTGTCTGTAACAGGCTGAATTTTTACCTGAACATTCCTGAAAAACTCTGACATTCACCGACCTCAGACATGTTCCCCTGGCACAACACCCTCCACCGGGGAGGGGAGGTGGGGAAAACCTCTGCTGGCCACAGGAACTGCACAGAGAGCTGCTCTGGGCAAGCCAGGGCTTGGGTGAGAGCTGCCAAGAGGCTCTGGGTGGCCAAAGAGAGGAGCTCAGCCAGGCTGACAGGAGAGCAGAGGTGTCAGCAGCCCCAGGGTCACCTGCACCTGTCCCCTGCCTGGACACTCTCACTCACCTGTCCCCTGCCTGGGCACTCTCACTCACCTGTCCCCTGCCTGGACCTCACCTGGACCTGCCCTGAGCTCTGCCCCCAGCCCTGTGCCCAGGACTGGGCCAGGCTCCCTGAGCTGCAGTTTTCCATCTCCCCCTGACTCTGCTTTATTTCCTTGAGCAGCCAGACACTTTCCAGGGATGCAGGAGAAGGCATTTCAACTCCCTCAGGCTGAGAAGGGAAATGAGCGCAAATCCACAATCAGCTCATCCAGGAACCACTGGGAAAAAGTGCTACGTCCCAGATGTGTTCTTGTTCTATGAATCATGATTCTCTAGCAATTAACTCATTTCAAGAAGATAAAGATGCTTCAAAGGTTTTTTATTTTTATTTTTGGTTTGAGTTAGAAATATATATTCTTGTCAGTGAGATATGCTGACAAATTTTCTTTTAGTTACAGAGCATATCTATTTTGTTTTTAAGGGCTATTTTAGATCAAGCACAGAGCCAAGAAAAAAAATAAATGCAATTATGTATTCAGCTCTATGCTAAAGTTTCATTTAAAGACAAAAGAGGAAGCATTAACAGACAATGACAGGGTAGAGCAGTGAAGTGACAGATTAAAAGATCCAGGAATTCTGCTTACTGGGCACATTTCTATGTTTTCTTGTTGTTTTTACAGCCCTTCCTAAAATTGTCATTATCGGCAAGAAAGCTCTCGTGAGAACGAGCCCATTTCTGTTTCGTGTGGCACTGCTGGGAAGACAAAGAGCAGCTTGGTTTTACTGCATGAGAAGCACAAGAAACAGAGGGGGGCCAGCTCAGAGCCACTGCAGGGACCCCTGAGAGCCCCTGGCAGCAGCAGGGAGGGGACAGCCACAGCAGGAGCCACCCCCAGGACCCCGGGAAAACGGGACAGCTGGGAAAATGGGACAGCTTCCCCTCTTGCACTGAGGATGGACTCACTGTTAACAATCTGCAAATTGTTGCCTTTCCTCCCTCTGGATTTCATACCTGGGAGCAGGAACAGAATGGAACCCTCAGGTTCAGTCCCACCCCGAGGTAAAATTGTTTCCCATGGAAATTAGTTAAGGTTGCAAGGCTTCCTTTCAAATTCAGCAGTAAAAAAAGGGGGTTGTTCCTGAAACAGCCAATGGCATCCCCACACTCTGGGACTATGGAAAGGCCCAAACTCTAACGCCTGGCAGGAAAGGTTCTCATGGCACTGAGAATGTGCAAGGGAAGCGAGCAGGATGTACGAGCCAACAGAACATCTTCCTTCAGCAAAACAACCCCACTTCTGGTTTGTGTCTAAAGCAGGCTTTCACTGGTTTGCCAAAATAAATGTTCTAGTCTTTACAAAAACAACCTCACGCATCCCCTGATTCCCACACCAAGAGCACTGAAATGAAAATCTCCCTCTTAATCTGTGAAATTGCTGTTCATTATGATTTCATTAATTTAGGTCAGTCAATTAATTGCTTGTAAAAATTTAAAAGCTCATTGCAGACTTTCTGTATGTTCAGCAATTAAACTTCCATTGCACCTGGTAGTTCCCCACCTTGCTCTCAGGGAACAGCTCTGCTCTTATGAAAGCACAGCATGTGGTGTGTAATTACTTCCGAGAAGTCAGCTAAAGCAGTTGGTCTCTTTTACAGTCCAATAACTTTCAATACTAAAATCGCTTTAAAGAAACACTTTAAATGAAATTAAAGAACCAAATTGAGCTTCCATTACTTGAATTCTTTTTAATTGCTATGGATGCTGAAAAGGAAGCCGTGCTGCCTTCATTGTGGCATCTCAGGCTGGAAGCAGCAGCCAAAGGCAGAGCATTTCATTAACCTCATCCCCTGTGGCACTGAAGCCATAATCCTACTGCACTGAGGGCTACAAGAAACCTGATTTTAGCAGCAATTCAGGACTGAAGCCATCTCTCCACCACTGCTCAGCTGGACTGTGCAGAAGCAGAACTCGTGCCCACGAGGTCTGGAATGAGTTCTGCTGCACATGCCAGCCACAGCTCTGGAGGAAGTGTTTCACAAGCAGGGCACAAAAAGCACACCTGTGAGAGGATTCCACATACCCTTGATGCTCCCAGGAGAGATTTCTTTTGGTTTCTGGGAGAGCTGGTGGAGCACTCCACCACTGCTGCCTGTAATGGTCCGACACAGCCCCAGCAGTTCCTTTACACACACACTCTTCAAGATGCCTCATTTCTTTCTTTCTCTCCCCTGGAGTCCCTCGAGTCACTCACATGAGCACACTTCTACCCTCTCATTGCTCGTCAAAAATAAGAAATAAATTACAGAGCTAAGGCACTCACTCATGGAAGCTCCATAATGTATTGGTGCAACTCAGTCCATCACCAATATTCCAGAATTACATCAGCTGCTCCACAGACCCACATCCCCTCAGCAGCTGCCTTGGTGTCCCCCTGCCCTCTCCTCCATCCTCCTGCTCTCACCCTTTGCAATCCCACTGCTCTCTTCTCCCTTTTCCAGGCACCTACATCTGAGATGCCAAACCCACACTGGGCTCTCACCACTCCAGTAAAACAAACCCCTTCTTTGCCTTTGATAAGCTGGGAAAGTGTAACACAAAAAATACACAAAAAATGCACAAAAATTACAGTCACTGACACCAAATGGAGCCAGAACAGCGAGCTTCTTACATCACAACTCTTATCTCAATGAGTTTATCTTTAATCCTACAGAGAACTCCATGAAACTGAGCAAATTTTCAGTAGATCATAAATGAAATTCATTATGTGAGAAGATCAGAGACACCACATGACTGAAAATTATTCATACGAATCCTCGGGTGAAGGCTCCAGTGGAAATTCCTGTGGATGAACATTACCCAGCCCCACACAGGGTGAACTCTGCACAGCTCCCACGGGCTCAGCAGCAGCCTGAGCAAGGCAGGACCCCGAGGGACTGAGCCCTGCTCCTGCAGACCCTGGGCAGGGCTCAGCCACGGCGCTTCAGGAGGCACCAGGCAGCAGCAGGAGTGTCCCAGCAGCACAGAGCCTCAGCTGGGACTGCTCCTGCCCAGGCAGGGTCACAGCAGCTGTGTTTGCTCTGGGCTGAGCTCACACCCTGGCAGCTGCCCTTGGCTGGGACAGGGGTGATTTCCCAGGGCAGCCGGGCCAGGGCTGGGCTCTGGCTTTGTGCTGATAGCTCAGGGGGGCTGGGGGTGCCCAGGGGCTGGGAGGGGACACAGCCGGCTCAGCCCAGGGACATCCCAGCCCGTGTGGCTTCACTGTGGGCTTGGTGAGCCCTGCTCTCCGGGGGATGCTGAACCTGCCTGCCCACGGGAGCTGGAAATGATCTCCTGCCCCTGCTCTGCTCCTGCTTTACCTGCTCAGCTGCCTTCATCTCAACCCCAAACCCCTCTCACTTTCACCTTCCAATTCTCTTCCTCATCCCGTGGCAGGGAGCCAGCCTCAGTTAAAGGACAGCCACAGCCAGTGAGGATCAATTGATCTCAGATGCCTCAAAAGCTCATGAAAGTTTGTTCTTGAGATAAAATATGAGCAGCAATGACATGGTGAGTTAGCTCTGGGTATTATCAGCATTCACTCACTTGAAAAGTATTAACAGCTCTTTTATTATTTATATATCATGAGGACGTCAATCCATATTATGAATTATGAACCTAATTCTGCTCCCAGTAATATTAATGGCAGACAAATGTGTCTCTACACTTAATATATTCTTTTCAATGTCATTAACTTATTAGTGGATATCAAGTTCTACTGTCACTACAAAACACTCCATGTTATTCTACAAAATGATCTACTATCTCAGAGAAGAAAAAAATGCATTCTAGAAGAACAGTCATGTCTCTTCTTAAGAGCCTAAGACAGAGTATCACTCTGATGTCACTACTTTCAACATTAATTTAATTTTAATAATCCATATTTTACTCCAGCCCAAGGGGTTCAAGTAACAGAAGTCAGAATATTTCAGGGAATGTCTCAGAAGTGACACCACTTCCTGCAAAATGAACTAAAAATAAACCAGCAAAAACCAAAACCAAACTAACACCACAGGAAAAAAAAACCCAAAATCAAAAACCAACAAGCCAACAAAACCAATCCAAACCCTTTACTCCTCTCTAAAAACTAATTCTGGATGGGCCCACCTATTTGCCTTGACCAGCATATCCCCTCTTAATTACAAACTTCACCAACACACCCACAATTTTAGAAAAAATAAAAACAAATCCAGACCACTCAGCTCCATAGATCAAGGGAAATAATCCTGTCACAGTAAGAAAAACCACAAAGCAGTCAGAGATTTGATGAGCGTGAGAAATCAATCGTGCATCAAGTCGACTGATGTGGTTTATTTTAAGTCCTTTTCTGATTTATTGCCATCATTGCTGCCAATTTGCATAGATAATAGAACAAGACATCCTCTTAAAGTCTTAATCAGGAATTAAAACGTAATACACTGGTACATCTCTCTCTGCTCATCAGCGAGGCACTCACATTAATGTTTAATATCATTTTTATCACAGGGATGGTGCCGGACTGGGGGGAGGCACTTTGGCCGTGACATCACCACCAGTTTGGGGCTGCAACAGCTGCAAATCAAAGAACAGGCAACAAATCCTTCAAGCTGAAGGTTCGGAGTTGCAAACACGACTGCCACAAGCACAAGGCTGAGCTCTGTATTTCTGAGAGCAGCAGATTTTCCTTCCAGTGTGGCAAGTACAGCTACAGCTGCAGTGTTTGTCCAGAGCATCCCCAAACTTTGGCAGCTCTTCCCCAGGGCGAGGTGATTTGTTCCCACTCTCAGTGCACTGGGGCTGGGTGGGCAGCCTGCTGCTCAGCACAGGGATTTCTCTGACAGGTGATTTCTCTTACATCATCCACAAAGCCACCACAAATATGCAGAGCTGTTTAAAAACAGCAGAGAAACAAGGAAAGCCTCCCCTCCAAGGGCCAGAGCAGAGCTGTCACAGGAGCACTGGCTGTGGCACAAAACCTGTGTGCAGGTGGAGGGCTGGGCAGGGTCTGGAGCTTGGAGAGCAGGCTCTGCACAGAATGGAAGCTCAGGGTGTCCATTCCTGCAGGAGGTGTGCAGGGAAGCACAAGGAACTGGGGAAGGCGAGGCAGCAGAGATCAGCCCTGTGATGTTTCATGGGGAACAAAAATGGGCAATGGAACAAAAACCAGGCAGGGCTGGACTGGCCACGTCCACAGGACAGTGCTGCAGCAGAGGCTGGCCAGCATTCCAGGAAAGCCAGGAGCATGCACCCTAAGAGGAGCAAAATCCAGTGAGATTTCCCATAAATTCTGCTGAATCCCTCCCACACAGAGCCCAGGGCCCTCGGGTCACTGCTCACCCCGAGCCCCACAAACAGAACTTGGTGCTGCCCTCCCACAGGAGACCCCTGCAATTCCTGATTTCCTCCCTCTGACTGCTCCTGTCACCCTGCTCAGGGACACAGCCCACACCTGGGATCCAGCAGCTCCCTCACCTGCAGGCCCAAGGCACAATTCATCAGAAATGACAAAGAAATGTCTGGGACCAAATGCTGACCTCTCAAGCATCTTCCCCAAAACTTCCCAAGAACTGTAGGTTGGTCTGGGGGCTTTCTTTTGGCTTTGTCAAATGTCTGTGATCTTTGATGACATACACACAGTTCTTGGATTTCATCAAACTCTCAGAGGCTCAAACAAGGGGACAGCCAAGAGCACTTGCTAAAAAAGGAAAATGTGATGGGGGCTCTGACATTAAATATCTTTACAGGTGTTTCTTCCTTTAACTCTGCTAAAATAATGAATAATCAGGGTTTGCTGAGAAGCTTCTCCTGCAAAAAGAGCCTATATATAGATGAAAGATGAAATCTGCTACATGTCTCTGTGTTAAAAATAACTGCAATATTAAAAATTAAAATTATCCTACAAAGAACTGTCATTATTAGCAGTTCTAATGCCAAGTTAAAAATTAAATCCAATCAGCATGGAAAAACATTTGGAAACTCTTTTAAAAATGAAAGAGACAAAGATTAGCTACTCTAAAATACAGTAGCAATTGTATGAAGCGGAAATTTGCTTCCCAGAAAAAAGAAAAAAAAAATCCCTTGCTGTTACTGATGTGCAGCCAAAACTGGGGCTGAAAAGAAGAGTGTGGCATGGATCTTTACCACCAAACCAGCTCCAAGTCAGCTCCCCAGGCCAATATCCTTCCAGCAGAGAGACCCAGGGTGCAGGCTCTGCTCAGCGTGGTTACTGATGGAGGGTGATGGAATTTAACCCCTGAGATATTCCAGGAAATGCTCAAAGCCAGGGGTCCCTTCACTCCTGAGCCCCAGGAGCAGCTGCATTAGCCAGGCTCTGGTTCTCTGACACCTTCCAGTTTCACCTGACAGCCCCTCCTGAAATCCACTGCACACACTGGAACCTGAACTGCACTCTGCTTCCAATAAAACACCTCAGCAACAATGTACTCTGAATGTGGAAGGAGAGAAAGAACTAATAAATGAGAATGAAGATGAAAGTTGCAACATTTCAGTGGAGAATGAAGCACTTAGTAGAGATAATTGTGCCCATTCACCGTAAAATGAGAACTTGAGGAGAGCACCGTAAGGTACAAAATATTTGGATTTGAAGTATTAAAAATGTAAAGCATCTGAGGATCTGTCAGCTGTACCAATGGTGCTCTCTCTCCCCTTCATTTTAAGTTAACCTATTTCACAGGGAAGGCTGTGAAATTCACCTTGTTACTGAGTTTCTTTCTTTCTCAGGCTGCTCCTCCTGAGCAGGACTCAGACTTTGAGCAGCAGACTGAAAAATGGAACCCAGAGATAACAAGACAGCCAGGATTTTAATTACTGTAAATTATATAGATTAAGGGGAATGTTTGGGCTCCCCCTCTGTTGCAGACGGGGCTGGGTGCAGAAGGTTGGGGGTAACAAGGCAAACATCACCTCCCATTCAACTTTTTGTGGCCAAAATTGCTTCAGGAAAGAGAGTTATGTTTATATGTTGCCATAGTAGTTCTGACACCTTTTCAAGCTCAAAAGCAAAGGCAGTTGAGTAGGCCGAAATTTGAGCTTATTTAAATTTTTTATCCACACAGGAAGGTTTTTTAATCTCTGATACACAGAGGTACTGGTCTGCTTTGTGTGGTCCCTTCTCACAGAAAGTGTAAGATTTACTCCTGTCAATGGAAAAGAGAATTTAGCTTTTGGACTATCTCCTGCATCTTCTCCTTCCTCAGTAATAATACGATCTTGAGATGCTTTGGGGTTTACTTTATTATGCCAAAGATATCTAAATTGTATCTCTTCAGTTACATGCCAGATAAAAATTGCCCAGGATGGTTTTCTTTGCCTGTCTTCACGGTGCTTATACTTCAAGTTGTCTTTATCTTCAGGATACTATAGTTGGTAAAAAATTATTTTCCCTGTGAAACTGGGTTATTACTTCATTACTGGATTCTGACTTTTGTGTGAAGGCTACTGTGCAACTCCTCCAACAGCCTAACAAAACCTAAAAACTACCCCAAAAACAAACCCAGAGGAAAGTATTTCCCGGAGAATAAAAGCTCATATTCATAAGCCTAAGGATAATATTTATTTCTTTTTATACTTCTGGCATTAGCACAGTCCTTCCCTCTCATTCAATTGCACAGCCCCAGCTGTACTACCAGGGTTCTGAGAGCATTAGAAAAATCAAACCAGCATTAGGAAGAACAAACCACCACAGCACCACCTACCAAGTTCAGGGGACTCTTGGGGATTTAGGAAGATTTTCATATTGCTCACACTACAGTTAGAGAAAAAATAAATAAATAAATCTGAAACCCCCCCTCATACCTCTGTGACCTGGCTCAAATTTGCTCAGCTGGATTTGACACAATTGTGGTGGGAGGAAGGAAAGCAGAGCTCCCAGGCAAAAGCATTTCTCGAGGAGTTAATGAAATTTGCAAGTATAATTATTTTTAATCTGGGTGCCAAGTTCTCTCTCCATTCCATGAAATCCTGGTGCTGTGATGCTACAAAAGGAACACATGAACCCTCAACTCTCATCACAGCATCATTATATAATTCACAAAGAGCAGTCTCAAATTAAATTTACTGAGAGGGGGTTACAGCAGTCAGAGAGAACTGGGGAACAGTCTCTGTGGAACTCAGAGCCCCTGGCAGCTCCAAACCTGCCCTGCAATAAGCCAGAAAGGTGAAAAAATCCGAGTTTGCTTTCCCAGAAAGTTTTTGCCAAGCTGAACCCAAGAGGGGCTGCCAGGAGCACCCTGGAGCTGATGCACACCCTGCCACCACTGCTGGCTGTGGGCAGCCTTGGGAGCAAACACGGGAGAGGAAATGGCTCTGAAACACTCTGAAACACTCTGAAACACTCTGAAATACTCTGAAATACCCTGAAACACTCTGAAACACCCTGAAATACCCTGAAATACTCTGAAACACTCCCTGAAAATTGCCACCACTTGCCTCTCCCCAGCCCAGGAGCAGCAGAGCCCAGGCTGGGGAAAGGATCACACTCCTGGGCCCCAAAATCAGAAGCTGACAGGCTCTTTCCATTGTTTTGCACAGCAATACTGTGGAAATGAGCTTCAAGAAACATTTTCACTCAGGCTTTTGTTAAAGAAGAATGCTAATCATTCCCGTCCTGCATCCCAATTACTCACTGCTTCTCAACTCCATTAACAACTCAAGAATCAGCATAGAAACACGAGTCCTACAGAGTGAAAAGACAGCAGAAATAAACACGTCCAACCCATTCTGGAGGCTGCTCTCCGTGCCAGAGAGCAGCTCTGGAGAGATGAGCCCTGGCACTGACTCAGTCACAGCTCCAGGTGCCACCAGGCTCCTTGGGGTGACCCTGGCCAAGTGGTCCCATCCAGCTCTGGCAGCTGCATGGAAAGCTCCTGAGGTGCCTGAAGCCTCCTGAGATGCCACCGGGGAGGGCTGGGCACAGGAGAGCCCAGGATGGAGGGAAGGGCTCTGGAACAGACACAGCCCTGTGCTGAGAGGGGAGATACAGCACAAACCTGGCCAGCCTGGCAAGGTGAGAACTGATCTGCCTTGCTCCATTTAAAGCCCCTGAGCACACTCAGATTCACAGCTGGGCTGCCCTGGCACTGCCCCAGCATTCGCAGCCACCCCAGGTGTGCCACACAGGTGAGCTCAGGTGAGCCAGGCTGTGTTCACACCGAGCTATCTGCAGGAGGGCACGGCTACAAAACCATTAAACACCATTCCATACACAGAAAGGAAAACACTGGATCTGGAACAGGAACAACTCGATACAGCGAGCACACACACGTGCCAGCAGAACTGAGAATACACAGCACAGTGTTCATTTAGGAGCAGATTTTAAATTTGACCTTCACAATATGCAGCAGAGGTAGTGTACATACACAACACGGCTCCAGAGAAAGAATATTTATCCATCAAGTTCAACTGAGCTTCTATAAATAATGCAGAAGCAAAACGCTAATTGGCCTGTTGCAGAAAAATTTTGCATTTCACAACTCACTGCTCTTCCTCTGTATTATCTGGGGGTTTATCCTGACTAATCCAAGAATGCAGACATCTGTCCAAGGAGCCAGCACACAGCAACCAGAAAAAGTACCAGCTCCTTCTTTTTTAACCTCATTTCCTGTGAAAAAGAGATTAGACACTTTCACTGTCCAGCTTTTTATCCCTCTATTACTTTATTTCTCCTATGAAGGTTTTTTTTTGCAAATCTCAACCATGTCTTAAGGCAGGAACACGTTGCCAAAACACTGTTTGTGAAAATACAACCCAAAGCAAACACCAGGCAAAGAGGGGCCCCGAGGGGTGCTGGAGCAGCAGCTGTAGACCCCTGCCCAAGAGCCAGGACAGTCCTGCACTGCTCCTCTCCCTGGGACAGCACTAAATTGTAGAAATGCCTTCAGCAGCCTCCTCCCAGGCCAGCCCCACTGGAAGCAGCTGAGGTGGCAGCTCTGGAGCTGCCTCTGGCTCTCTGACAAGGTTCTCCAGCTGATGAACCACCCCGGCTGCCCCAGCCTTGGAGAAATAACCTCGATTCCACTTGCCTGCCTTCTGGGAAGTGAGGCATTCTCCATCACTTACTGCACAAGTTATTGTACCAGGCCTTCAGTAAAAATCTCCCAATGGATTCTTTATGGAGAGATAAAATGAAATGTTTCTGCTTGCTTAGTTTCCTTCTAGCTGGATCTCACTGGTAATTTTAGGTACCATTTTTGGAAGAGGTTCTCTCTGACTGGGCCAATAATATCTTCTAGATATGAAGACAAATGTTATCTTTAAAGAGAAATTCACCCAAAATCTCTAACTCTCAGCTCCTGAAAAAGCTGGCATTTAGGAGAGATCAGTGGGAAAGGCATTAGGAAGCTGAATGAAGTAATTTTGCTGATTCCTTTTAGCAGCTTGAGCAGACTGGTTCCTAAACTTCAGCTGAGAAGAATTCATATCAAAGCACTGCTGCTTTTTAAGCCTGCTTTCCACAGAGAGGAAGGATCACAGAGAACAGTCCTGGAGGGAGTCCAGGGTAAAGTTTATGTTTACAAACAAGATCCTGCCTCAGGGTTTTGTTACTTAAGAGCCCCTACAAAGTGTGAGTTTTGGACAACATTCAGAAACCTTGAAATCGTAAGAAAAATTATAAATGCTGAATCAGACCCAAGCATTCCAGTAATTTAAACCGAACTTTAGCTCAGCAGAGGTCATAAGCATAGAAACAAATGACTGTCAAGAGGGCTTTTTGTGTGGGACCAGGATAAGGGCAATGCTTTTCTCCTGAGCACGACCTTGACAGTCTCCTGGTTTGTGCCCCGGGTGCAGATTGAGCTCATGGGCCTGATCCCCCTCCCCATGGCTCTGAGGTGAACCTTGCTTAAAACTTCATCTTCTAGAGGATCTTCAGAAAGGTAAATCTCATCTTTAAAAACAGCCAAAAGAAGAATCCAACGCCATTCAGAATTAAGGTCTTCCCAAACTGATGATACAGTTTTATTTCTATGGTTTATTTCTAGCATAAATTGCTCTAGATAAAACGTGAACTCCACTGTCTCCCAACCCTGCCTGTCCTCTCTGTTTCCCCTGTTACACACTCAGAATCCACTTGCCTTCCCAAAGTTCACTAAGAGCAGCGACGAGGTGCAGCCTTTCCTCTCTTATCCCAGACTGACCCCAGGCACAAACAGGGACCCTGTGCACCCCCAAAGAGCCCCTGGGCACCCCCAAAGAGCCCCTGGGCAGGCAGGAGCAGCTCTGCCCCCACACCAGGCACAGCACAAGGAATTGCCTGCCAGAGACTGGCTGCAGCCAGGTGAGCAGGCACTGGTTGTGCTGCCAGGTGAGCAGGCACTGGTTCAGCTGCCAGGTGAGCAGGCACTGGTTCTGCAGCCAGGTGAGCAGGCACTGGTTGTACAGCCAGGTGAGCAGGCACTGGTTGTGCAGCCAGGCTGAGGGGGCTCTGCTGTCAGACCCCAGCATTTGTCAGGCTCCACCCTGGGC
>VZTB01018369.1:321179-343445 GCA_013397245.1 Thryothorus ludovicianus
CAGCCAGGTGAGCAGGCACTGGTTCAGCTGCCAGGTGAGCAGGCACTGGTTGTGCAGCCAGGTGAGCAGGCACTGGTTGTGCAGCCAGGTGAGCAGGCACTGGTTCTGCAGCCAGGCTGAGGGGGCTCTGCTGTCAGACCCCAGCATTTGTCAGGCTCCACCCTGGGCACAGAACTGAACCTGCCAGAATAAACCGTGGGCAGGAGGGAGGAGAGCCGGAGGCACAGAGAGCCCTCAGGGGCTCTGCAGGAAGCACAGCCAGCCTGGGGGAACAGAGCAGGGGCCAAGGCTGGCCAGAGCCCCCTGAGCAGCCCCGCAGGGGGATTTTGGTCAGGACTTCTCGGGATTGTGTTTCCTTGCTCAGGGCTAGCAAAGAGAGCGTGTGCCATCGTCTTGAGGACAGATTGGGAATGCAAACCTAACATATTCTTCTCTTCCCTTTCAAAATCAGATGATCAGCTGTGGCTTTAGTCCTGCCAAATTCTGTCAAATATAGCACAAAATTATACAGAACCATAGTAACTGCACTCCCACTATTGTTCTGATTTAAAGAGGAGTTTGATTACATTAGGTAAATATTTGTCCTTATGTAATAGCTCCCTCCAACATTCTAAAAATTTTCCGTCTCCTAGAATTTAACTGAAGAGGGTGCTTTCATATGTCACTGCTCTGCCCCAAAATCAAGTATACTCTATAATACCACGAGTATTAAACTGTGAGTAATGTTATTACAAGCAATAATAGTTATCCAGACAATTATGCAGTTGCAAGTGCAGTGTTCCTATTAAACCTAGAAGCTTTAAGCAGATTCAGAGTCAGTGAGAATTGCAACACCATCTCTGATGAGGCAAATAGCAGTTATTTATTCACAGATTGTTAAATTCTTATGGCCCTGGGACTTCCAGGAAGAAAGCAACAAAGAACTGACTCCCCATCTAAATACTGGCTCGTTCTTCATGTTGATATAATTATGAAGTTTCAGTCATTGCAAAGCTGTTCACACTGCTCTACATGCATTGCAAAATCTATGCTAACTGCAGTTTTTCCATTATAAAACTCGCTGGTGAAGTCACTGTTCTATTTCCAGCTCAGCTCTGGCACTGTGCGGATGCTCGCTGCTTAGTAAATAGAAATATTTTTTTTAGGGGAAAAAAAGAACATACTGAATCAAAAAGCTAGAGGCTTTTGATACCCTTTCTTCCAAGTCATTTCAAAAAAAGGTAATGAAATAAATGAATAATAAAGAGCAAACAGAAGCTTGTGTGATGACTCAACACACCAGGAGTCATGAGGAAAATGCTGAATTCTTGACTACACGTTCCAACATAATAACACAGGAGTGTACACACTGAAAAACTTTCACCTTCTAAGATAGGTGTTATCAGCAGCCTTGGCAGCATAAATCAATGTTCTTATCACTTTGGTAATTACATTCCTCCTGGCACACACATGCAAAGGAGGGAATTTAAGATCTCAACTTGAGGCTTGGAAAAGAAAGAACAAAGCAAGAAAGCTCCTCTGCCCTGTGTCCTCCCTGCTCAGCTCCAGCTGGGGTCTCGACCTCTGCTCAGCCTCCGAGATGAAAACCACTTTAGCCCGTGCACACACATCAGCTGGTTTTGCTAAGGATCTCTGCTCCAATAAATGATTTCCCTGCTTTGGCTGCACTCCTGTGCGTGTTCTGTGCATCTTGGAGGCGAGGCCATTGTCACAAACCTTTGCTCAAAGGAATTCAAACAAGCTTGCTGACAGCTTTCTTCTGAAACAATGAATATTTCTACCTGGAGCATGGTTATGGAAAGAGTCCAGATCAAACAATCCCAACCTCAGCAGCACGCACGGTGTCACACACAGCGCAGTTCAAAGGACCTGCTCCCCACCCGGAGTCTCTGGAGAAATACATGCACACAACTTGCTGAATCCTGCTTCAAAAGGGAGAGCTTTCAGCACAAAGAGAGCCACGCCGTTTGTCCAGACCTCAGCCACGAGATTCCCAGAGCAGAGAGGATCCCAGAGCAGCGAGGATCCCAGAGCAGCGAGGATCCCAGAGCAGCGAGGATCCCACTCCCCAGAGCTGGACACCAGAGCACATCAGAACATCAGAGCACAGCCTGAGCCAGAGCACAGCCTCAGCACAGAGCCCCAGGGCTATGACCCCAATCCCACAGCACAGAGCTCCAGAGCTGTGACCCCAAACCCACAGCACAGAGCCCCAGCTGTGATCCCAAACCCACAGCACAGAGCCCCAGCTGTGATCCCAAACCCACAGCACAGAGCTCCAGAGCTGTGATCCCAATCCCACAGCACACACAGCCCCAGNCAGCTGTGACCCCAATCCCACAGCACAGAGCCCCAGAGATGCTGTGACCCCAACCCCACAGCACTCAGCCCCAGCCAGGCCAGGCTCTGGCCAGCACTGCCCACAGCTGCCCCCAGCCTGGGGCTCTGCTGGGGGATGCAGGCTCAGCCTGCAGGAGCATTCTGAGGTGCATCTGCAAGGTAAGAATAGACATGGCAGAGACAAAAGCACTTTTGCAAACAGAGCACCCTGGCTCTATCCCTGCTGCTGCCAAGAGGAATCAGCAGCAGAGGCTGGAGACAGCAGGGACAGGTGTTTGCTCTAAAAGGAGAATTCATTCTTTTGGCCACCTATACAGCACGTTTGGCCAACGGGTTCAAATCCAAGTGTGGGATCCTTCCATCAGCAGCATTCAGTCACTGGCAAGCTCTGCCGGGAGCTCTGCAGTTGCCTTTCACATGATCAGATGAAAAGCTGCTTTCTGAGCTTCTGTTTGCCATTCCTTTTTTCTTCTAAACCATGTATTATTTAAAATTATCTGGAAGAGTTGCAAATTACTCTAACCAATTCTTCCAGCGTGCATGAATATGAGACTGTAAGGAGATTATAAATGTATTTTCTTACAGCTGAGCAGTTCAAGCCCAACATTTAAATGTTGGTATAAAAATATGCGAAACCAAATTGTATGACAGAGCTTGTTTTGTCAAAACACAAATGTCTCATAAAATATGCTGTCTGGCATCACAAGTACTAGGTGATATTTTTCAGACAAACTTTTTCAAGGAAAAATACTGATTAAAATTAACAAAAGACATTCAAAATTAGGATCTGATATTTTGTCTTTTGATTTCAAACGGCATCAATTCTGAGGTTTATTAGATTTGTTTAAAGGTCAGCCCCAAAATAAAAAAAAATAGCTATGCAAAATATTTTGTTCGGTTCCTCATAACTTCTTAAAGTTGCCGTTGCTTAGTTGAAAACTTTGCAAATAACCAAAAGACCTGTGAGTACAAATTTTCCAACTCGAGTGGACTAGGAGGTGTTTAGTTCTTTGGGAGTGTGGAGGGTTTTGATCTTCTCCTGCTTTGTCAAAGCAAGATGCAAAGCCCTGGCTGAGTTCAGCTCCATTGTGGCCACCACAATAACATTTCTGCCCACAGAGGTGACACAGCCTTGCTCTGCACCAGCCTCCAAAGGCTCCTGTGCTACACACGGCCCTGAACCAGGGAGATAAAACATGAAAAAGGAAAAAATAGAGCTTAAGCTGAGATACAGCAGAGCTTCCTGAAAACCCCTACTATAATCTATTTCCACAGTTCCTGCAGAGGCTCTTTGGGTGGACAGCTGCTTTATTTACATGGTGCTTTACACTTCCAATTCCAGCAATCTACCTGGGCAGCTACAAACTCCCATGCAGATAAAACCAGAAGAGACCCGAAATCCTCAGCCAGACAGTTCCAAATGGAAAGCTACTGAGGAAATGCTCGTGAGAGGCTTGTGCTGTATCAGGCAGAGAGGAGCAGCTGCTGTGGACCCTGACTTCAACAGGCTGCTGCTAAACATCTCCCTGGACTGTGTCATACCCAAAGCACTGTGACAGGAGCAATGGCAAAACCTGACAAGGGTGACACCTGGCTTCAACAGTGCCCATCCTGCAAATAAATACAAACACTCTCTCTTGAGAGAGAGGACAGATTTTTTTTTACAAGGCAAATGACTGGAAATCAGGTGAGCTGTGCCATGCACTGTGTCAGTCAGAGCAGAGCCTGCAGAGCTGCTCAGCAGCCTTAATGCATTTTGAAATGCAGAAGGGCTCAGCCCTTCTCTGAATCAGGCCCACGAGCTGCTGGTTGCAGGGAGATCACCTAAAACAAAGCCCAGCACACACAGAGGAGTGAGTCCCTTTTTGCAGACAGCATTTTGCCTCTGCCAGGAGCATCCACTGCACCCAGTGCCCAGGCAGAGCTCTTGTGTTTTCTCACAAGCAGGGGCAGGAGGGGACATGCTGCAGGAACAAAACCCTGCCTACAACTACAGCAACAAAACCCTGTCTACAACTACAGCAACAAAACCCTGCCTACAACTACAGCAACAAAACCCTGCCTACAACTACAGCAACAAAACCCTGCCTACAGCAGCAGCAAATGAGACTGGGCCAATTAACCCTCCCTGCTTCACTGGAACCCTTCTCCCTGGGGTGAATCTGTATTTCCCAGCAGACAGAGCCCCACCTTGTCACAAATCTCCAGCTCACCCCTTTCACACAGGCTGCCTCTGGAGCAGCAAACAGCTCAGGTACTGTCCAACCTCCCCACGGGCACAGCTCACCTCTGCTGGCTGTCCCACCCCAGTCCAGCCCAGAACTCCAGCTGCAGGTCACCCTCTAACCATGAGCTCATTCTGACGTCCAAATCCAGCTAAACTGAACCACTCAACTGCTGAAATAAAATCCAATAAAAGTTATACAGCAAGATTTCTTGCTGGCCCTACAGGCAGCACTGTCTTACATTACACAAGCCCATAAAATATTAAAAGTGACCGTGTCTACACAATTACACATAATTCAGCAGAGAGGAACATACTGCTAAATGATACAAATCACGCTGGCGTTTGTGTCCATGCAGGACTAATACTAAATATAATTAAAACACTTCTGTTTTCTTCTAAGAGAAACTATCAGGCTGCCAACTCTTCCCAGAAGGGCAAGGTGCCAAGGCCAGAGGTGTGACAGCAGCATGGGCTGTGGGCAGGAGCAGCCTGACACAAGCCTTTAGCCCATGGCAGGTGAGCACCAACACCTGCAGTGGAACCTGAAACCCCTGCCAGCCTCCCCAGGGGACAGACAGCCTGCACAGGGGACAGACAGCACAGAGCTGCCCCAAGAGCTGCCCAGGTGGCTCCAGGCCACCCCTAAGCCCACCAGCCAATGTCCCCTCGCCTCAGCAGCACTCAGCGCCCTCCCATCTTGTCTAAAAGACCACAAAGTAATTTACCAATAGGAAAAAAATATTAATTTCTCTCATAATTGTTTAAATACAGAGCAAGTGAAACCCACTGTCCTGTAGACCAGGAAGAGCTGTGTGCTCTGGATTGTTCTGCATCTCTGCCCTGCCTTTCAGCTGCCTGGTTGTTTTAAATAACCTCAGGGGGTTCTGTTTTATTATGTTTAAAGGAAGTATTTTCCATTCTGTTCAGATTCTTTCACATTTAAGGCTATCATCAGTCATATTGATTTTTCATGGACTAACCAGAATGAGGAAAGGAATAATGTGTTGTTCCCTACACACAATTTTCCCAAATGGCCTCTTTGCCCAGGGCATGAGGCTGTGCTGCACTTGTTGCTGACGGGTACAAATGCCTGCTGCAATCCCACACAGCATCCTCTGCACGCTGGGTCTGCAGGAAATGCAGCTGGCTGCAGTGCTGCAGCACCAGAGCACTGGAGGAAAGCACAGCAGGAAGGAAAAGCTGAGCAGACAGAGCTCATACCCAACGTGACCCGTGCAGCAGCACTCCTCACACACAGCCTGCCGTGCCCCAGGCAAGGGCAGTTTTGGCAGATGCCATCTGTGAGAATTTGAGATTTCTTCCCAGTAAAATTCCAGACAGAAGCACAATATGAGAAATTCCTTGATCTAGAGCATGAAATTGTCTCAGAGACAATGACACACTGCAGACTGATGGCAAGGAAGGTGGAATGGGTCCAGAGTTCAGCACGGCTGCAGCCCAAACCAGCAATAAAAAAAATGACCCAGAGAGGCCCTGGCCCGCAGAGGTGAGGCAGCAGCTGCAGGTGGCTGTGCTGGGCAGTGGGGACAGGTCCCTGCAGGTACAGGGGGAATGAGGCTGCAGGGAGCACACAGGGCAGGGGGAATGAGGCTGCAGGGAGCACACAGGGCAGGGGGAAAGCACAGGGACTGACCAGGCAGGGGACAGCGCAGGAGAAACCAAGGCCAGGCTGGCAGCAGAGAACCCAACAGCTCCCCACTGCCCCGGGTGGAAACTGCACCAGCACAAGGAACACACGGCCCTCAGGGCATGTGAGACTCTCCACACGGTTTATTTTCACCTCCTGGAGCTGCCACGAAATCCACACTGCAAACAAGGATGGCTCAGCCCTGTGCTGGGCTGACAGAAGTGGGGGGGACAAGGCAAAAACTTTCCAGTGCCATTGCCTGTGGAGTTTGCCCTTTTACAAAAGTGGGAGGATATTTATAGAATAAAGTTTCACTTCAAGCCCTGTCACATACTATATTACTCAGGAAGCGTCAGAAGTGCAGCAGCAAAACCAAAATGAATTAAAATCATCTTTGAACCATTTGATGCCTGGCGAAATAGGACACGAGGAGCAGTGACACCCCCTGGAACCAAAACAAGGAGAGGAGAATGTTAATCCATCTCTTCAGAGCTCATCTGCCATTCTGAGTATTTTGGGAGGAAGATGGTACACCTGACTAACACACGGACGACTCAGCCACTGACAGAATCTGAGGTTTACAACCCAAAAATGGAGCCTGGCTTGCCAGCAGTCGGCATCAGCAGCACCCAGGTGTGTGACACAAACCAGAGCCCTGCTCCAGTGCCTTCCCACGGGTACTGCCACCCTCACACTGCACCCCAGCCTTGGAAGTGATCTTTCAGCCACAAAACAAGATGCAAGAAATGCAAGAGTATGAAGAAGGGACAGTTAATGAATTTGAAAGAATGCCTTAAACCCCAAAATAAATCCACACGTGCTGACAGTTCTCTCTGTGCACGTCACACACATGGCAGTGAGTGACCAGGGAACATCCAGCAGTGGGCTCAGTAGCAATGATCATCCTAGCAGCAAACACAGACAGAGTGATGCCTGGCACCAGGAAATTTCAAGTATTCCACTGCGAGAGCTGAATAAAAATTCAAACAGTCCTCAAGCTCCTTAATCCTGATACAAACAGAACAAGGAAACAAAAGTGCTTCTTTTACACCTCTTCCAGGGGTTGCTCCCAGCTAAACCACATGCCAATTACTCCAAAGTAACAAGTCCTTCAGGAATCAGAGCAGAAGGCATGGCCAGAAGAGAGTTTCTAGAAATGAAAGGGAAATTTTAAGCACCTACACACTGGAGTCTACAAGCCTCGTTGAATAAAAGACTGGGGGAGGAATAACCGTGATTTTCCTGAAAGAAAACAGAATTCTAACTTTTTGGCTATGAAAATTTCCTCAGATTTCACTGTTCAGGGAAGGCAATTAAGTGAATTATTACCTGCCAGACAGGAATACTTTTCCAGGAGGTAGAACCCTTGGGGCTGAAGCAATTCCCCCTGTACCTTGTGCTTTGTCACTGGGACTGACAGGCTCGGCCCCAGCAGCTCCAGCTGTCCCAGCACTCACCCTCTGTCCCCAGACCACGGGGGTTTGCCTGGCTCAGGGTGTGACAGAAATCACCCACTGCCCTCCCTGGGTGTGGATTCACTTCCTGACCTGCAGCAAACACAGGCCACAGCAGGAAAGAGTTCAATATCAAACTTATCTGTAAGAATGTTTGCTTGTTCCACCCACTGAAACAAAACAACCCCATTTCAGAACGCCTGAGATATTTGGTTGTTTTGTTTGGTTTTAATAAAAATAGCTAAATTAGACGTTATGAATTTTAAGATAACCTCAGAACCTTTGTTTTCCACGGAAAGGAATTTCAGCCTTTTTCTCGTGGCGTCCTCAGCCTGGCCGTGGGTGAAGGGGAGGCTTGGGGCCATCACCAGCCCAAGGAAAAGGGGAGCAGATGCTGCAGGTCTGGCTGGGAAAGGCAGCCCCGAGTTCCCTCCAGCCACAGGGAAAAGGCTTCAGACTGAGGGACCCAAACCCTGACTCAGCTCCTCACTACCCTGGCTGGTGCCCAACACTATTTTAAACACTTCTACAGAAACATCTTGAACGTGGTTTTATCCCCTATATCTTACCAGAGACAGTAAATTCTAAATTCTAAATTCTATCCATCTCCCAACCACAAGAGGCAGGACCCTGCTCCTCTATTCTGTTATTTTCTTAGTTTTATTTTGTGATCTATTATGCAGAGTTCAAAAAGGAACATAATGAAAAATTTACTCTTCAGAACCAAGTTTTTATCTTTTTTCCCCACAGATCCCCAGATTTCCACAGATCCCACAGTGAAGAGAAGAGGAGAGAGGAAAGATGAAAAAAAAAAGAAAAAGAAAAAAAAAAAGAGACTTCCTGTCATATAAATAATGAAAAAGATGCTCAAAGACTGAAATTTTCACATGCAGCTTTTGAAGTTATTTTTTACTTCTTTATATTTTGTTGCATGCTCTACCTGCTGGTTTTTTCCCCTTGGTAGCTTGACAAGTTTCTTTCAAAAAAAAGATTTTTAAAAGGCAGTCCAAGAAGTTTTCACTGATCTTGTCCAAATGAAAGGAAGATTCTTTTCGTTGAGCATGCAAGCTGCAATCCTTTGAACAAAAGGCACTTGCGCACACGATGCCAAATCCTCCCTGGGAGCTTACAGAGCAGGCTGCAGCCACACCAGGGCAAGAGGGAGGAAAAATGAAATTTAACCAACCTCGTGCTTTGGGCAGGCACAGCACACAGAAATGCCCTCTGTGCCCATCAGGGCTGAGGAGGGGACGTTCTGTGTGTCATTGCTCCGGGGAGCCAGGTGACAGAGCGGTGCCCGTGTGTGCCACGGCAGCTCTGCCAGCCAGGGAGCAGAACCAAGCTCCAGAGCCCCAGCTCATTTCCTCACAGCTTGCTGAGTTACCCTCACACGTTACAGAACAAAAGCAAATCTCCGGAAAACCACTCGAGTGTGATCTCCGTGGGCACCTCCAGCAGCAGCAGCCAAAAGGCAGAGCTCAGCTCACCTTGGCTCAGCTGAGCTCCCTGCACTGCTCTCTGCAACCCCTGCACCCCCAGCCTCCCACAAACACCACACAGGGACCCCCAAACCCACCCCATGCACCCCACTGTGCTCCCCAGCCTCCCACAAACACCACACAGGGACACCCCAAACTCACCCCCTGCACCCCACTCACACAAACACCCTAGCCTCACACAAACACCACACCTGTACCCCTTCTCACAGGGACACCCCAAGCTCTCCCCGTGCTCCCCCTGCCCTGGCTGGGGAAGGTGTGGGCAGCACAGACTGAGGAGACCCGGCCTGTCGGGAGGAAAGGGGTGAAAGCCTTTTGGAGAAGGGCTCACTGAAGATAATCCAGGCTTCCCATGGCTTGCACAAGCTGGGAAAACCTGCCCAGCACTGCTGCTCCCAGCACTCCTCCTTCCTGTTGGTTTTGCCCTGCTCTGTCTGCCGGGAAGAACGTGGAGAACCAGAGGCACTGACCTCCAACTCCCTTGTTACCCTCTCTCTTAAATTAAATCCAAATTAATGGTGCCACAGCAGCCCCAAGGGTGCTGAGGAGACCTTTGCCAGCCATCCCTCCACGGGCCACGCAGCAGCACGGGGCTCGGAGCAGGGCAGAGCTGGGGCTGTGTTTGCTGGACTGGCACATGCCCTCAGCTCTGCAGATCACTGACAGGATCTGCATTCCCAGAGAAGCCTCCCTCAAGCTCTCCAGCCCCGTGGCTTTCCAGACACGCTGCAGAAATCCCAGAGACGCCTCCCGGGAGCAGCCACAACTGTGAGTGCAGCAGCTTTTCTCAGTCCCTGCATCGCTGTAAAACGCCTTCCACGCTTCTGGGACACATGAGAACAAGTTGTTTCCTTCCCTTGCACACCAGATTTAGCAGCATCAAAGACATGCTACACACACATGAGCTCACAGTGCAGCTCCTCGCTGCACTGAGGCCACTGAGAATGCAAAAATGCATTTATTACCAGTTACTGACACCTGATCAGTACATTTTAGGTAAGTCCTACAAGCAATAAGCAGTACTATAGCAGAGGCTCTGGCATCACCATTGTTCATTCTCCCCTCTATATGCTGGCATCACTACCATTATCATGATGAAAGCTCTGAGCTCAGTTTGTCATTTGGGTGTGTGAAAGGCTGCACAGGGAAGGATTAACACACATTTGTAAGGTATCAGTAAATGCAATTTCCACTTGTAGGCTGGATCTGCTGCCTTTCTTTCAACAAGGATAATGAGCATCATTCAGAGGCACATTTTAGTCTCAGCTTGTTCCCACTGCCAGATCTCCCATGTTGCACCCTCAGAGGGCAAAAGATTGAGTCCCACCATAAAAGCTGGATCCCATTTGCCCTTAACCACAGTTCCTGCCCTCGGTGAGAGCACAGAGCCCAGGGAACACCAGGATCTGCTGATGCACTCCAACCTGCACGGCTGCAAGGCAGGAGGGGTCACTGAGCCCTTTCCAAACTGGCTCACCCAGAGAGCTCTGGCTCAGCTGTGCAGGCCCACCCTGGAGCCAGGAGTGTCCCCCAGGCTGGGGCACAGGACACCGAGTGCCCTTTGCAGGACAGGCACACGGCGTGTGGCAGACACCCTGTGGGCTCCCAGGCTGCTGACCCCATGAGCTGAGCTGGGGACACGCACAGGAGCTCCCCACTGCCCCCAGCCCGTCTCCTCAAGGACCAGGACACTGACAGCCACCCAAAGAGAAGCCAAATGAAACACCCCAAAATCACCAACTGCTTCCACTGTCACAGAGACACTGACTGATCACAGCAGGGGAATCATCCTGCTCCTCAGTGGGGAGCAACAGCATTCCTGCAGAGAAGGATGGAGAATTTCTAGAGTGAAAGGGAGGAAAAGAAAAGAGCTGTTTAGTCTTTTCTGACTCTCAGAGATGGGGAAATGCATCAGACTCCTTCTGAGAATTCTGCTGGAGCTCCTGTGGGCTGGGAGGAGGAGGAAGAGGAGGAAGACAGCTACAACCTGTGTTGTTTCTCCCCACGGTTCTGCCGGGTACAAAGCAAAGCAGCACGAATTCAAATTTATTCTTTCAATCCAGCGATGCTCTGAGATAGGTATTCATGAGCCTCCCACATCTGTGATGCCTGAATGACCCACAGGGAATTCACATTTGTCAGGTTTAACATTTCAGCTCCTCTGAGTGAGCGTGTGAGCTCCAGGAGCTGCTCCTGAGCGGCCAGGGCACCTCCACACCTCCAACACCTGCACCCTGTGCCAGGGGAAAACACCACAGGGGCTCCTCTCAGACTGCAAAGGGACCAGAAATATTGCTAGAACCTGCCAGAGCAGCTCAGAGTCAATCCAAATTCGTTGATCACCAGGAGAGCTTTCACATGGTTAAAATGTTTTCCACATTCAGTCCAGGCACTGGACCCACTTTTTCAACTGCAGCTTCCTCCCCATTTTAGTGCAGAAAACTCAACAGTTAATTCACAGGACTAAACATTTAAGCACATTGCTGCAGCTTCATGAACTGGCAAGAATTAAAAATTCTTACAGGATCAAAAGCAAAAATTTCAAATAAACATAGAATGCATTCAATCCTTGAATTTTCACCAAAGCATTTTGATGAATTCAATCTCAATTAATTTAATCTAAATTCCCAAGATTAAAGAAGTACAATCAATTTGATTTCTCTAATTTCCACAACTCACTCCTGATCAGAGGAGCAGGCACCAGTCCCCAGTGCACCCCTGAGGGCAGGATCCAGCAGAGACCCAGCCCAGCTGCTCGGGGATGGACCCCCCAGCTTGGCTCAGCTCTGCTGGGTCCTTCCAGCACCACCTCCTGCTTGCCAGGCTCCCAGCACTGCCCAGAGCCCCTCTGGGGCAGGGGACAGCTCTGAGGACAGCTCTGGGGGCAGAGGATAGCTCTGGGGGCAAGGGGGCAGTGCCTGGCACAGCTCTGGGGGCAGCTCTGGGGGCAGGGGACAGCTCTGGGGGCAGGGGACAGCTCTGGGGGCAGGGGACAGCTCTGGGGGCAGGGGACAGCTCTGAGGACAGCTCTGGGGGCAGGGGACAGTGGCCAGCAGGGCTGCAGAGCAGCCTGGTGCCAGCAGAGATGCTGCAGCAGGGACAGCAGAGGGTTAAACCTCCCCGGTGAGGAGTGCTGGAGGTGCAGGTACCTGAGCACAGGAGCTGCTGCTGAGGGCAGCCCATGGATTCCACGGATCCCCTGGAAGCAGGAGCAGAGTGGGCAGCTGCTCTGAGGCAGATGTTTATTCCACACACAAAGCAGGCACACGGGGAGAGGATTGCACTGGGTTAACGCACTAAAAGCCAATGCTTTCATTATTTGTGATTTTACAAAGTTAATCCTGCAAGAATAGCTGGACTGGAGCTATTTGTCATCTGGCACTCTAGACTTTGTTTCCATAGAAGGAAATGTAAAAGGCCAGGAAGGTTCAGCCAATTTGTCTTTTAATACTCTTTATTGGTTCATTAATGATTAATTCTTTTTAACACTCTGCCCTAGATCCTAAATTCACAATGGCTCAATTTAGATGAAAGATTTCAAATCCCCATCTCTCCTCTCTCTTCTCTTCTGTTTCCTGAGCCTATGGAAAAAAAAAACAAAACCAAAACAAAAAACCCAAACCCATGCCACTGCTCAGCATGCTGAAATCATCCCAGACAGAAAAACCTCTCTGGAAGATTAAGTGGTGCAAAAGATGAAACAAGCAAAGAACACAATCACACCCAGCCCTGAAGAGCCACAGAGGTAAAGGACTCACTCAATAATGACAATATCTGCCACCATTTAGCCACCAAGTCCACAACTCATTCATGGGAGCTCAGCACTCCTGCAGCACTGCAGCATTCCCTGTGCTCAGCCACCCATTCCTCCCCTGGAAGGAACACGGATTTACTTCTTCAACAAATTATTGGGAACAGAAAATGCTATTGTTCCACGAACAGAAATCAAAGAAAGCTCCTAGAAATGTCACTTGACCAGAACATTGGCACATTTCCTTTGGATTCCAGGCAGTACAGCCCTGGTCACTGCAGGCTTTACAAGCTCCATGAAATTTGGGAACAGTGCATTTGTCACTGCCCTGTCCTAGGTGCTGGAACATGCTTAGGAGCTTTCTGTGTCGAGTTTCCTCCAGGATTTCAGTTCATCCCTTCGGGGTTTCCTGGAGCTGTGAAAGGATCAGATGAGCAGGAGAGGTGCCTCAGATCCTCTTCCTACCACAACTATCAGTGCAACACAATTTTGTATCTCACTCCTGTTTAGATAAGGAAGCAATGAAATAACCACCCTGACAGTGTGCTCTGAGATCTCTGGAGGAATTTTGCCATTTCTGTTCAGTATTTTTACTAATCTGCTTACATGCTGTTCCTTGCTGTTGCAGTTCAAATACATATTTACCTCAAAGTACACTTGACAAGACTTTAACTCTCCCATTCATCTCAAATAAAGGGAAATATCTGCAAACACGTGCATTTCCACACAAAGCAATTAACCCAGGTGATGCATTTATGTGAATTACAGCAGCTGCTTTCTAATTTAAAGGGAAGGAAAAAAACACAAACTCACAACAAAAAAAAAAGAAAACCAAACAACAACATCTAAAAAAACCCCACTACAAAGTACTTCAGGTCCCTAGACAGAACAGAATTTTTGGCCTAAGGACACTGAAAGCACCATTCTGCAGCTTGGGTACCACAGCCAGAACTGCTGCTCTGAACTGGGGACATTTCTGAAAGGATTTAACACTTGAGATGCTGGTTGGTCTCAGGTGTCAGAATGGCAGGAGCTGGAACATTACCTGGTCAGTATTGCTAAAAATACCCCAGCACAGTGACAGGCTGAGCATTCTGCACTCAGCCATGTCACTTCAGCTTCCCACTGGCATTAACTGTGAGCAAATCTGTGCAAGAGCAGAACAACACTGCCCGAATCTTCTCCTAACTGTCCTCACACAGACAACCAGCACTGCTGGAAATGCCTCTAGAGCTTAACAGCCCCCATAATTCATCATTAATTCTGCTCTTTCATCCCCTTCCTCCTGCCACCTTGTGATTCTCATCACTATTGAATTGCAAGGACTGGGAACTATTACCAACATTTCTGGGTTTAAGTAATCTGTTATTTTTCAATCCAGCATTATGTCCTTTTTTTTCCCTGTATAAAAAGGGTTTCCAAGATCACCCATTTCTGTGTTTCTGAGTATTCCAAGTGCATGAAAGTTCAGCTTCACTTGAATCTTTCTACTCAACAGTTCCCAGCCTGCCTTGGCAATCCTGGGAATGCAAATCCTCAAGGAGAGGTCCCTTGGGAGCATCACCGTGCCGGGTTCACTGCTGGGTGCTGATCACTGTGAGTGCTGGGAAATCAGAAGCTCCCCAGGGACCCCCAGGCACTGTGATCTGCTCCACACACAGCCCAAAGCACATCCAAACACCCTGCAGCTCCTGCTCTTGGCCACCTCCTCACCAAACTTCCCCAAACTTGTGCCCCAGCAGCCCCTGGGAAGAGCCAGCTCCAGCAGCTGCCAAAGGGGGTGGTTTGGCCACTCGTGGCACAGTGTGCCCAGGAGAGCAATGCCAGAGCAGCTCCTGAGTGCAGGCAAAGCTCCAAACCACTCTCAAGTGGTGTGAGTGCCACAGCTGCATTTCTGCCTGCTCTGATCCTGATCACACACACAAGCCCCAGAGGCTGCAGTTCCATGTGGAAAAAAATAAAAAAATAAAGAATTCTGCCTTCTTATGTTATTTTAGGCAACTGCACAGTCCAGTTGACTTCAGAGGACCTGCACACTGCCAAGCTGGATGTGTGTTTAAATACGTCCCTGAAATAATGCCAGACCTGCCTCAGCAAACCCTCTGCCGTCCCTCTCACCCCGTTCACCACAAGAGGAGCCCCTGAGGCACACGGTGCCACGGGGATGATGCTCAGGAGCACTGCAGGGCCCTGGTGCAGGGGCACACACAGCCTGAGGCACGCCTGAGCCTGAGCTCAGGCTCCAGCCTGCTCTGCTTGCTTGCCAGGGGGAAGGAAAGTCAGAATCTCCTCTCCTGTTTGTCAAACGTGGCATTTCCTCACACAGCATCTTTCCCCCTGAAAGGCAGCCCCAGAATTTTAGTCTGGCACAAACACACCTACTGAAACCCTTTCATGTAGGTCAGCTGGAGAAACACTCTGTTCACTCCCCCTCGGATGAGCACGACGTGCTGGATCAGCCCCTGCTCACCCCACAGAGCCCAGGAGCACCTGCCCTGCCATCACCTGCTGCAGGGGTGGGGCAGCTTCCATGACCACACCGCTGGATTTGTGGCAGCTGCACACAAAGATTCACCCCCCACTCCCCAGATTTTCAGGGGAGTCAGCAAACCCTGAGCATTACAGCCCCTCTCAAGTGCAGAGCCAAGCTGTGCCTGCTCTGCTTGCATTCATTATGCACTTTCCTGATACATTCCGAGGAGCTGAGAACCCAAGAGAAACAGCTTGTAATCATCTGATATCTCCATGTGACCTCCCCTCTGCAATTTGCATTGGCTTTGAGTTTCCAGATGAAGACGTCGGACGGAATAGTGCTGGGATTAATTTTAGCCTCCTCCTCAAGATGACTCGCTGATACCAAAATAAGGTTATAATACTTGACGGAGCAGAATATTCCCCTTGCCAGCATCATCTGTTTCAGGCTTCTCAGGACTGAAATAAAGTGTGGAAAAACAATTCCAAGAGAAGAGGTGCTGTGAGCTTTGAGAGCAGAGAAAGAATGAAAAAAGCTTCATTCTTGCCAGTTTGCAAACCAGGCTCCACGGCAGACACAGGTCTGAGCACAACAACAGCTCCTGGAAATGAGACACTCAAACTCATCAAAAGATGGCTCAAACAGTTTTGGTACGTTGATAGAACAAACTCCTCCAAGTTTTAATTAAGCACCTGCAGTAATGGCCTGTGGAAGGCTCAGTGCCACGAGGGGCAAAGGCAGCCCCTGTGCAATTCAGAAATTCTCTGAACCTGGGCACCTGCTGCAGAGCCAGCTCAGCTTCCAGGCACCACCACCACCCTCTCCAACCACGTTTGCTGAGAATGGCTCTGGAAAAAGGGACCAAGCCTTTCTGAATGCCCACCACAAACAAATACCAGGGAAGGAAAAAAAAACCCCATATAACTATATTGTAATATTGACAGAACATGTATACAGACATCCAGAATGAGACTGATACAGCTACAGAATAAAAACTTATTGAAAATGGCCAATTCACTTAAAGTTTTATTTACTGAATGTTTGAAAACATCCTGTCATGAGCAATACACAGAACAAGAATTCATCATGCAAATTCAATTAAATTAATAACTTGAAATGTTGTACACTTTTCCCCTCAAGCAGCTTATTTTCTCAATGGAAAAATAAAACCTACTTTTATCAAGCATGCAATTATTTGATCAGTTTTCATCTCATCTCTGAGTAAAGGCCCACTAAGAATAGAGAGAAGTTTCATTATAAGTTTCATTATAAAACCAAACTGCTCCTGCTGCCAAGCCTGAAACTTCTCCGAATCTCAAAGACTTGTACACTCAATCAGACCTACAAATAAATTATCAGTTTTAATTGGATCACTCATAACATCTCTCTGAAACTATTTCTTCATCTATGTTTACCTGCTCTGAAACAGAGGAGAGACGATGTGTGTCTTTATTATTGGCTAATTAAATGAAGCCATCTGTGATCAGGCATTCTGTAATTAACATATGTTTACAGATACGGTGTCACCCAAATTATCTGCACTCTAATCTCGACAGAAGTGAATTCGGATCTTTCCATTCACTCCTCTGTGGGGCACATTCCCCAGGCTGAGCCCTGGCAGGGCTGCCCCAGGGCCCAGAGGGAAGCAGGAACAGAAACCAGAAACCAGAACAGCCCCTGCCCATCTAAAGAGCTTTAGGGGGAAACTCTGTGTCCTTGAAAAGCCTCTTCCGTCCTGTGTCCTGTGCAAATCTTCACTGGAACCTCCCACAGGGCAGTGACCTGTGCCAGCCTGGGCATGGCCAGGTGCTCACACAGGGCAGTGATCTGTGCCATCCTGGGCATGGCCAGGTGCTCAGAGCAGAGCAGTGTCCTGTGCCATCCTGGGCATGGCCAGGTGCTCACACAGGGCAGTGACCTGTGCCAGCCTGGGCATGGCCAGGTGCTCACACAGGGCAGTGACCTGTGCCAGCCTGGGCATGGCCAGGTGCTCACACAGAGCAGTGACCTGGGCATGGCCAGGTGCTCAGAGCAGAGCAGTGTCCTGTGCCATCCTGGGCATGGCCAGGTGCTCACACAGGGCAGTGACCTGTGCCAGCCTGGGCATGGCCAGGTGCTCACACAGGGCAGTGACCTGTGCCACCCTGGGCATGGCCAGGTGCTCACACAGGGCAGTGACCTGTGCCATCCTGGGCATGGCCAGGTGCTCACACAGTGGCACTGCCCCCATCACAGGGTCACCCTGATGTCACACACCTGCAGCCCACCTGTGCTGGACTGACACACAGACACTGTTGTCCCTCCAGCCAGGAGCAGAGCAGTGCCCTGGCTGCACAGCAGGGCTGAAGGGAGTGAAGAAAATCCTTCCCTTTTATGGGGATTTGAAAAGTGAAGGAGGCGAAGAAAAGAGGAAAAAGTAATTTTCACATGAAATGCCACCAGCCACAACCACTCAGGGAAAGGCTTTCCTAGCACTTCTCCCTGTTTTCCCAGCCAAAGCTGGTGTGAGAACAAGAGCCAGATCTCTGCTTGTGAGATTCTTCTGTTGCTTTACTGCAGTCTCTAGACTCTGTAAAAACCAGACATTTTAATTTAGCTTTCAATGTCAAATAACTGATTTCAAGTGCATTTCCCACAGCAATCCATACATTCCCTGCCTTTCTGCTTTCAAAGGCGTGATAACTTGCAGCTCTCTGAGGCTGCAGTAGATATTATACTGCAAAATTACCACGTCAACAAATAACTTTTCTTTACTTGTAAACAGATCCTTTCTGTGAGCTGGCAGATGTCTGCCAAATTACGCTTTTACTCACTGAGATGTTCATTGGGAAAAATATCAGTGAGATACAACCCTCTTGTGCAGTGAGCAGCAGCAAAAGCCTTGATAGAGAATGGCTCCACTGCTCATCTCCCAGCAGTGGAAGGCACTTGTGAGAGCTGGCGAGCTGGCAAGGGATCTTTCTGACTTGGGGAGAGCAGTTGTCTGATAAATTCCTTACCCAGGGGACGTGTAGGTCAAAACCAATCAATAAGCAGGTCCCAGATTTTCAGAAAATGTGTCCTGAGTGCACATCCAGGGGGGCAGACAGGGGCTGTTACAGCTGCAGGGGTCCTGAGGATGCAGACACAAATTCAGGTGAACCCAGCCCTTTGTGGGTGCCCAGGGGACAGGGCTGCTCATCCCTCCTGCACCAGCTCCTGCTGCCCAGAGCCCAGGGGGATGTGATGCCCAGCTGCCCCCCAGACCTGCTGCAAACCCTCAGGGTCCCCCCTGCCCCATCCCAGAGCACCCTGAGCTCAGCTCCCCACACGAGAGACCCCAGAGGGGATGCTCTGCTCCAGGACCACCCTGTGCCTGCCCTGGAACATCTCCCACCTAACCTGGATGCAGCTCTGGCACAAAGAAACACAGAAACTGGGGAGGACTCGAGTGCTGCCCCCAGATAAAACTGAGCAGACAACAACTGATTCATCACAGGGGCAATTCAAGGCACTGCTTGAAAAGTCACTGTT
This sequence comes from Thryothorus ludovicianus, assembly GCA_013397245.1. Taxonomy (NCBI): domain Eukaryota; kingdom Metazoa; phylum Chordata; class Aves; order Passeriformes; family Certhiidae; genus Thryothorus; species Thryothorus ludovicianus. The sequence goes on from VZTB01018369.1 coordinate 340,085, forward strand.
TGTGTCAGTCACCAGTGTGTCAGTTTTCTTTTAATTTCTTTTAAACACATGAACAGAATTTCTAAAAAGAGTAAGTAGGTGCACATACACAACTTTAATCCTCAGCATCTGAGGAAAGGATCAAACCCACAAAGTTCCCAGGGAAGAAGGCATCACACCTCTCCTGAAATGGCAATAAATGTGCCTGATGGTAGCTTACCAGAATGGCTGCTGGTACAGACCAACACCACAGCCCCAGAGGTTAAGGAGCTGATGTTTGCTAGAAAACCACAAGGAGGGCAACAGGGCCACGTGGATGGAGGAGAAGCTGTAGTTACTGCTGGCAGAGCCACAGGCAGCACAAGAAACTAAAACTGTATGGCCTTCTTATTTTTAAACACATGGACTGCAATGGCAGACTAATGAAAGGATCCATGCCCAGCACATGCAGGATGTGTTTGCTGTTGTGTGCAGCCTGCAGCACGTGGAGAACAGACTGACTGCAGGACACACAGCCACACACGTGTGAAATGTGACTCAATGGCTGAGTGCACAGCTTTAACAGCAGGAATGAAGAGCCACATCAGGCACCTGGCCATAGAGATCAGTTTAGGAAAGAAGCCAGTCTATGGTAAAAAATAAATCAGTCTCTCTGTGGACACTTAATTTCTTAATGTACTCAACAGCAGCCCTGCAAACGTAGCACTGAAACAGAGGAGAGAGGAGATCAGAAACAAAGGCTCAGGAAAGGCTCCATCAGAAATCCTCAGAACACCAGAAACCATTGCACACATGGAAGCTGAAGAAGTCAGTTCATGTCACAGGAACTCAAACCTTGCAACAAACAGCAAAATTTAATATCCTTCTACTAATATCCTTCTGTGAAACCCAGGCCTTGCAATGAGCAGCCCCATCCAATAAACTTCTACTGAAGCACCAAACAAAATCCTCACACACCAGGGCAGACTTTCTGATCAGCAACCCTCACTCTGCATCTGAAATTCCCTCATCTGAAATTCCCCAATCCCGGCACGATCTGTGTGTAACTCCTGCAGGGATCACACCTCGTGCCTCTTGGTGTTATTTCTGAGTGAGCAGGAGAACAGCACACACAGGAGAGGGATGCTCCCTCCAGCCAGCACTCCCTGAACACCAGCCCTTGTGCCACCCTCTGCACAGGTGCCAGCCCAGACCTCCCTACCCCAGCACCCCTGGGAATGCCCAGGGCAGCTCCCTGGCACACACAGACAAGGAAAACATCGAGGAAAAGCGACAGGATCTGGTTTATAACCGTAAATGCATTTCCCCAGAATGCGTTCAAAGATCTGGGGGGGTAACTCAAAATCCCACGTTAACACCAGGGTTTTGTCACTGGGAGTGAAGTGCACAAAGAAAACACCTTTGTTAGAGACCACATGCTCATTCAGTTATTTTTTTACTAGTCACACCCTCTGGTTCTCTTAAAAACAAGATTCCTCCGAGTTGCCAGCAGTTGTTTCAAATATGCTCCTTTGCTGAATAAGCCTCCCAGTTTCTATATTCAGAGCACAACCGATGCAGAAGTCTCAACACCCACTAAACTTGAATAATTTATACTCTTACAGTCTTGTATGGCAAGATACAAAGTGACTTAATCATCAGGTATTCATAGCATTCTCCTCCACAGAAGTATGAAACTCGGTGAAAAATATCATTCCAATGCAAGTCCTCAGGCACTGTGCTCCACATAGGAGACAGAGAGGAGTTTTCATTAAAAATTCAGAGCCACAGACAAATAAAATACTTTTGGTTCTGTGAGACTGCTTGCCTGGGCAGTTGGACAATTCATTATTAAGCACATTCCATTCCCAGAATAAGCTGAGAAAACAGGACCGATTGCTTCAATATTAATTCACGTGTCTGCACGGTGCCTATTGCATCTCATGAAGCTTTTTAAGCCTAATTCAAACTTCAAATGGCTTTTCAGTGCCTCAGTGTTTCAGTGAGCACACCTACATCCTGCCTAAGCAGCCCTGCACAGATCCTTTCCCAGAAGGAAAACATGGCAGGACTTGTAGGTTCCCTCGCTTCTCTTTATCCTGCTTGTGTTTTTATAAACATATAAACAAAGAAAGCAATTGTTTCCCTTATGTCCTCGGATAAAAGCTACTCTGACAGTTTCACATGACAGCCAGGAACTGGTCCTTCTCTGCTGTTTTGGTTTTGGACAGGGACAAGGAGGTTCTAGAACTCAGCCACCACTGATTTTCACACAGTTCTAGAATTGTTTGTTGGAAAAAACCTTTAAGATCTCGAAGTGCTACCATTAACCTAACAGCACCAAGCCCACCACTAAACTCTGTTTTTAAGTGCCACAACCACACACCACTGCCCTTCTTATCCTTCTCCTCTGCCCTTCTTCCTCATCCATCTCCATCCACCTCCTCTGCCCCTGCCTGTCGCTCTGATTTTTCAAGTTTTTCTGATGCACTTTCTAACTTGATGTTTTTCATAGCCCGTAGCTCTTTCTCACACATGGGTGTTATAATTAGAAACATGTTTTTGTTAAGATGAGATTGTTTACTTTCTCTTGGTGTGAAGCACAACTCATGGGCAGTTATCTTGCCCACCAGGGTGGGAGAGGCGTCAGCCTTCTCCAAACCCTGCTCTGTGTGGAAATACCATAAATATGGAGTCAGATGTTTTAATAAATAGTTCTTAGCCTTCTTCACCAAGAGTGTCTGTGTGTGTCCCACAGTGACACCTGCCCACCCTGGCCCTTCTTTTGCCCTTCTCTGCCCTTCCCTCAGAGCTGTGTCTACAGCACAATGCACACAGACACATTCTTCTCTGGGCAGGTTGGATGCTGAGTTGTCTTTGAGGAAAAAAACTCCCTACAAGAGACGTTTTGCTCCTTCAAACACTTTAAAGGTTTATGAAAGTGAAAGGAGATTAAAAACATGTATGTGATTGCCCGTTACATAAGTAGTTTTTGAAAGCATGCTGAGTTTAATGATATCTCAGTGGAACAAAATGAAGCAAATCACTAATCACAGTTATCAAAAAAAATCCTCATAGCAAAGTAGTTTCTCATTAGTTTGTTGTTTAAAGTGGTTTCACCTGCTTTATGAACATGCTCATTTAATCAATCCATTTAGAAAAGGGTATTGATATCAAAGTGCCCCAAAGAAAACAAAAACCCCAGCACATGACAATGGACACACCTGGGCCAGCACTGAGAGAGCCAGGGGACAGGGACACACAGACCTGTCCTGGGGCAGGGGACACTGACAGGGACAGGGGACAGGGACAGGGACACACACACCGGGCCTGGGGCAGGGGACACTGACAGGGACAGGGGACAGGGACAGGGACACACAGTCCTGTCCTGGGGCAGGGGACA
>VZTB01018369.1:343471-368972 GCA_013397245.1 Thryothorus ludovicianus
TGTCGTGGGGCAGGGGACAGCGACAGGGGACAGGGACACACAGACCTGCCCGGGGGCAGGGGACAGGGACACAGTCCTGTCCTGGGGCAGGGCAGGGGGCACTGAGAGGGACAGGGACACACAGACCTGTCCTGGGCCAGCACAGTGCCTGGCACTGAGAGAGCATGGGGACAGGGACAGACCTGTCCAGGGGCAGGGTAGGTGGCACTGACAGGGACACACAGACCTGTCCTGGGGCAGGGGACACTGACAGGGACAGGGAGCAGTGTGAGCAGGAGGATGCAGGAACTGATGCCCTGGCAGTGCCCAGCCCATCATCCCCTCAGCAGCTGCCACACTGAACATCCCCAGCACGAACTGCTGCCACCAGCTACAGCACACTGGGCCTTTGTCACCCCCTCCCTGCCCCAGCCCATCTTCTCCCCTGCCCTGCCCATTCAAATGCACCCTTGCAGGGCAGGGACCATCTCCTCCACTGCTGCATTGCCAAAACTCTCCTGGGTCAGGGCTGTCCTGAGCTCAGCAAAGGCCCCAGAGCCAGGACCTCCCGTGGGGACAGGAACAGGCTGTGTGCATGTGCCATGGTGAGGGAGTGCTGTCCTGAACCAGCAAGCACCAAGGTTTGACAGCAAAGTCACCAGCTGGCCACACAGGGAATTTGGGCTCTCTCTTTTATGAACTCCAGGCAAGGCTATTTATATTTCAGTTCCCAGGTAATGTCATGGCTTTGTGGTCTCCTGAAGCAGGTTTTAGCATTTCTCTTCTGCTGTGACATCTGGCAGCACATCTCCAATATTCCCTGAGAGCAAAGAGGGCTGTCAGGACTCAGCTCAACACCTGGATTACAATCACACTGACCACATCTTCAGTCTGCAAGGGGTTCCATCAGTTTCCTTGAAACTATTTCCACAAAGGAAGGTAAGAGTAATAGAATTTGGCTTCAAACACATGAGAACTTGCCAGGTAGAAACTTTAAGGATTGACACCTAAATGAATGAAATCACTCACATGACAATAACCCACTGAAGCAGTGTCATCAAGGCTTTTATAAATGAAAAAGCTTTTAAGAAATCAGCTCTAATTAGCTGAACTCAGTTATGCTGCTCACTATCTTGGAATAAAGTAAATCTCAGTCTTCTATTTTTAGCATCTGCAGCATTACAAAATAGTGTCTTTGACAAAAATCTACTCTCCCCATCATCCAAAAGGCCCTTGTCCTTCCCTCTGGGTAAAGCCAGGAGCAGCCAGCTGTTGTCCACACTCAGTCAATGCCATGGCACACCAGTGCCTCCAGGTTCAACACCTAAAGGCCAGGGCAGTCCCACTTTTCCAAAGTTAGTAACAGAAGGGTGGAAAATGGCACCTCCAGGCTTTGCAGACCATGGGGAATGGACCAGCCCAACTTTTATAGAGGCTGCAAAGAGCACGAGGTCAGTGCTGACAACCCCCAGGATGATGAACTCCTGTCCACAGAGCAAAGCATTCCTGGGAGAGCCAGCTGCAGACAGGCCAGCCATGGATCTGCTGAGTGGCAATACATGCACAATAATTACAGCAATCACATCAGCACACATTCTCCCCTCATCATTTCTAGTCAGAATATTTACACCTTAGAATGCAACAACAATGGTACAGGACTTTCTTGCAGTTTTCTTGCTGATTTTGCCCACAAGAGCTTTCCCAGTTCACTGGAGGACCCCAGTGAGTGTGAGCCCAGGCTGAACCCTGTTACATAAACCTGACCTTGAAGGCTCCCAGCCAAAAGGTTTTATTTATTCACTTTTACAGGGATGTGTTTTCATTTGAGGATGTGAATTTCACAAATACACATCCCAGCTCGCTAGGCTCACAATGAGCTGTCAAATGAAAGCCATGGGGGAAAAAGTGAATTTCAGCTGGGGCCTCAGCCTGCCCTCCATGCAGCTCAGACTGAGCCAGCAGCCTGAGCATCACTGCCTTTTTCTGCAGGGTGTACGTGTATTACAGTGGGAAACACAGCTCCAACTTCCAAGCCATCTAAAATGAACCACACACAAAAAGAAGCACCTCCCCAAAAGCTACTGAGGCAGTGTATCCCAGCCATGGCAGTTCACTCTGGTAAGGGTAAAAAGACAATGAAATCTTGAGAACCCAAAGCAACCAAGGAGAAAACCACTCTCTTCATGGCAGGCTCCAAACACATGAAAAACCTCCTCGAAATTTGGGAAGCCTAATAAGTGGTGGAAACTGTTCTGTGGTGCAAAAGCTGCACTGCTGTCCCCCAGGTGCTCCCTGAGAGAGCATCAATCCAGCAGATTAAAAATGAACTCTGGGGTTTCCTGCTCTCTGTCACTGAGGCACAGCCTCTCCATCAGACACTCCACACTGGCTCAGCTGCACTTGTCCCTCACTTGCAGCAGCCTTTCTGAAGAGCAGATGACAGCACTTGTTCAGCCCACAGCTACAGGCCTTTCTTTTTTTCCTCTCTTCTCCTTCCTTTTTAATTGAACTACTTTGGGCACAAGTAGCTCTTCCTGCAGCGGAAATCAATTATGAAATAAATCTAATATTCAGATCAGACTGTATTAGAAGGGACTACTCATCATATACATGATATTTCCAGATTACATCTTCGCATGGCTCACTGAGTCATCACTTCAGCATTCTCACTAAATCAAAAATTAAACAAAGCGGATCAGTCAATTAACGGGGCTGCTCCTTGCTCTGTGCACGTATAATCCTTCCAAGTCCAAGCCTTAACTCAGTTTGGAGCAGGGAGTGCCCAGTGTGTGGGAAGGAGCAGTCAGTGTGCAGGGCTGCCTCAGGACAGGGTCTGAACCAGCTGGGCAGCCCCAGCTCAGCCTGAGCCCCTCAGCAACCCCAGCACTGCTCATTAGCACCCCAGAGCTAATGAGCCTTCCCACCCCTTCCACAGAGCAGAGACATTTCCCCCAAACCCGTGCCAAGCATGGCAATCTGCTCCTTTCTCCTTCTACCTGGCACCCTGGCTGCACCCACAGAGAGAAGGGGCAGGGTCTGACCCTCAGTAGTCACTGCTGGTTGTACACACAGCACTCTCTGTCCAGCAGGTGCACCTTAGGGGGAAGGGAAGGATGGCTTCAGTGCACAAGATAATGTTCTGCTCTTGAGAAATCCTTCCTAGGTCTGAAACACCTGTCTGTACCAGTACAGAGACTGACCCAATGCCATCAAATGGGATTTATGCAGCCTCTCTCCAGTTACAGGAGGGTTAGATGCTTGTTTTCTATAACAAAACAATAGCCTGTATAAACTCTTCAAGCACTAAAAGTTACAACTCCTAAGGCATCATCCATGACCTGTGGCAGCACTCAGAGAAGAGAAAGAAGCCCTAGCACAGGTAACAATTCTCCCCTTCCAAAGTAATGGCCACACTGGGTCAGAACAGAGCTGCACTCAGTACCCAGCTGCTGAAGAAACAGCCACTTCAAACCTCTCCTCAGCTGGGAGACTGGCAAAGCAAGAGGATAAATATTCCTTTGCAGTTGTGAAGATGAGATTGTTTCCCCCTCTCACACACAAGTGTTTGTGCATTTGCTCTCCAATTCAAAACACACCCTCCTTTCATCCTCCATTCCCTCCTCACATGCACGTGGCTCCAAGAAAAGAAATTCTGAACTAGTGATGAAAAGAGTTCTAGTCTCATTAACGTCTGCAGAGGAGCTTTGCAATGGATTTGGATGGGATTAGAGCCTTTATTTAGATTAACAGTGCTTAACAGCACAGCTAACAAACAAGCTGCTCTGCAGAAGGAGAAACAATGATTGGATTTTTCTTGACTGGTCACTTTTCCCCCCAACATCTCCCCCTTACCAGCATCTGCACTGTCTGAGCACATTCTAATTTACAATATTTTCCCACTTTTCCCCAGTTTCTGGCCTGCCTGGCTGGACATGTTGTTCTGACTCGAGGATGCAATCACATCAGCATCTGAGCAGTTCCCTGGAAAGAGAGGAGGTGTGAGCTCCTCTGTCTCAACTGAAGGTGCTGCTTTGGGTCCTTTTCCTTTACACAACAGCACTTTCCATAAAACTGCAGAAACTCAACGTTTTTGAAGTCCCACTGACTTTGCTCAGCTCAAGCTTTACACAGATGAAAATATTTGACAGACCATATAATCATGCACAGCACTGTCCCTAAGAAACCAAACTGGGATGTCATATTTTCAACAAACCTAGGGGTTGAGTATGATTTGTTGTAACTACGAAACTAAAAGCCTAAGGACTTACACTTCACCTTGCATTTGCCAGGAACTGCTGCTATGGTGAATTGGATCAGCAGTGCAAGCTAACAAGGGAGACAATCTCAGCTAGGAAGGCAGAGTGTTACTTACAGATATTTGCATCATTTATCTTGTACTTCATATTGTTTAGATAAATCCAAATAATTTCACTTCAAGGATATTTTTGCACCTTGGAAAATGACTGCAGCTGTCCATGGCCAAGCACAAACTCCTGGGTTTTGGAAAGGCAGCATCTCCCTAACAGGACCTACTGCCCAAGGGCTTGCACTGGGGAACATCTGCCAATGGGTTTGTCCCTGCTTGTTCTTTTCCTGTGGCAATCTCCCTGGAAATAGTTTTCCATGTCCTAATCACCAGCTTCAAACACACTACCATTGCAGAGAGAGGTATGCACAGCATCCTGTGCTTTAGTGCTTCCCAACACAGCACTGACCATACCAAAACTGGTTTTTCCTTTCAATGTTCCAGCACCCCTTCCCAAAGTCCTCTATCTGCAGCTCTGTCAGAACAGCTCCAGAACTGCCTGCTAAGCTCCGTAATTATGCTAAGCACCAAAATCTAATAATCCATGGGCATAGAGAAAAGCTGTCTGAATTATTTCCCTTTCCCAGGTGTCAGTGCAAAGCAGAACTGATGTCTGTGTGCAGAACCTGCATTTCTCTTACATAATGATGTGAGAACAGGGACATCCCCTGGAGCCTGCCCCAAGGAGCCATTCCCAGCCCAGGCCCATTCCAAACCCAGAAACAGCTGTGCTGGGGAGCAGCACCAAGGAGCTCAAGGAGCAGCAGCAGTTCCACGAGCAGCTTTACCAACAGCCTCGTGTTTCTGTACGTGTGTTTTACTCTTCTGAAATGCCTTCTTTTGACTGCATGTTTCCAGCTAGGACTCTGCCATCCCAACTGGTTTTCCTTTCTCCCCCTGGCTCCATCCCTTTGCAAATCATGTCCTCTGGCAAACGTTTCTGAGAGTCTTCACCTGCTTTTGAACATGAATACACTAACACAATGAATTGATTTTGTTATCTCTAAGACATCTTCTACCTCTGATTACTTCACTTAATGCACAAAGAACATTCACATGTAATCTAGGTATGTAGGGCATACAGACTAATAATTATATAGAAAAGAGCTCCCATTTAAATATGTCACTTACATTTAAAATCCTGTTCATTTTTCTTAACATTCTGCATTAAAGCTGATTTAAATTATATCCTAATACTGCCTTGTAATTACAAGAGTAAAATTTAGTATTTATTCCGAAGTTAATGAGTGTCTATAACTTACATTAACTGGGAAGCAATAAATTACAGTAAAATATTATTTGCTGCACTAAAACCTAGCAGAAATTCAACGGCAGCATAACAGGTAGCTCCAGTTCTAGGATTTACAAGCTAGTGCCACACACAGGACAAGAGTCAGGCACAGAGATGTCTCTTGCTGATCTTTTAATCCCTTTGATGCCAAGAAGTCCCACCTGAACATCATTCCCACACTGTCTTTGAGATCTTCAACATCTGCAAGCAGGGCATAAGAAATGCAAGGATTTGTTTTTTTAAATCAAGGGTTTGTTGTTTGTTTTTTTAAATCAATGAAATTCAAGGCCCACCAAGGAACACAGTTCTACTTTCACAAAGGCAGCCACCTCCCAGTCTGAGTGCAGGCTGAGCTCAACTCCCCAGCAGGATGGGATGGGAGGAGGCAAACCCTGAGGGCTCCTGCTCCAGGGACACTCCTGCAGGCAGGTGACGTGCCCAGAGCACACAAACCCAGCCAGGGTCTCACCTGGGGCTGCTCTCTGGAACAGTAATCCCTGACACTTTACTGGATCCACTGGGGAAGAGGCCCCATTTCAAGAGCTCTGTGAAGGACAGAACACGAGCACATCTCGAGTTTTCCCAGGCTTGGACAGCTGCCCCACAGCCCCTGGCCACAGCCACATCTGTGCACAGATTAACACAAGGCTCAGATGCCAAATAAGCCTGCTCAAGTGAACCACAGTGATAAGAGAACAGCAGAGAACAGCAAATTTGTCTGCTGGAAGCCCAAAGCCAGCGTGGTGCTCAGAAACACCAGAACACTCCTTAGTGACTGCTCAGCACCACCTCTCTCAGCAAGGAGAACCAGCCTCGTCTGCGCTTTCAGAACACACCTGGATTTCTAAAGAAGTGAGATTTGTTTACTCCACACAGATGTAATTAACATCTACAGAGAGGATAATATACTTCACATCTGCTTCTGGTTACTAATTTAGCCAGTCTGAAAACGGAGGCATGCGAACTGGAGAGCCACACTCATTACCTTTACAGCAAAGACCACCAGTTGATTCCCACCAGGACCTGGCCTTATTAACCTTGGTTTTAAATTACAGAGTCACAGATGTACTCATCAGTTGCTTGATGAAGATTCATTTGCCAATCTCATCTCACAAAAGCAGTAATTAACGTGAAGACATTACAGGCTGATGATTGGAATTGTTAGAATGCAGGACTGCAGACAAATAGCAAGGCACCTGCCTATCTGTAACAACTAAAAGATCTCTCAAAAGTTCCAATTTGCCAGCATAATTGTAAGAAATTAAGTAAAAAGCACTGAATTGCATCAGTCATGGCCTGTTCTGCTCACAATCAAATGAATTCATGTCTCCAAGTGTAGCACAGTTATAGCCATGGTGGTTTGAGGACAGAGAGAAGGAACTCTGTCATTTCTTTGGCTGTTTTATTGGAAAGATTGAACAAGCCTTCGGCAGATAGTCCCTTCACCAGATCTGACAAAAGCAGAATCAAACTCCAGGCTAAATACAGGTTGGACATTAGCACCTGGGGAGGAAAGCAGAGTGTTGAGTGGGGCAGATGAAAGGTTGGCACAAGGAAAAGGGCCCAGGGAGTCAGCTGAGAAAATAACAGATCAAAGCACAAAGACACCAAAGGCTCAGCGTTTCCAGCCCCTGCAGGAGCCCAGGCTCGCTGATCACTCAGGGCAAGGGGCTGCACCTGGTCAGCCTCCTGAGCACCCAGGACAGCCCCTCAAGGGAGCTCCAAAGGCAGATGGTGTGAAAATAATCCCTGAGAAATTCCGGAGGGCCACCCTGGGCTCAGCTGAGCTGTGCAAATCCACCTGGGGCTGATGCCCAGCCCGCCTGCAAAGCCAGCCCCAAATCCTCTGGGGACCCTCGGAGCAGTGAAGGGCTGCAGACATTCCTGCCCAAGGCATCCCTGCCTCTCCTCTCCTGTGCCAGGAGCTGCCCAAGGCATCCCTGCCTCTCCTCTCCTGTGCCAGGAGCTGCCCCAGCTCTAAGAGCTCCTTCCCCATGCTACCCCCTGCTCTGGGTAGGTCCTGCACCTCTGCAGGCCTTTCCCAGCATGATCAGTCCTCAAAGTCCAAATTCAATGGTATAAAGCAACAAAACCCACAGCAATATTAGTTGTGTAGTCAGAATGAAGTTACTTAGGAAAGGAAAGTGGAAGCTGTGCAGTTACAGGCGTCTCCTGCCAAAGACAAGTTTTGCATCTCCAGATTCTTGTTTTCTTCAATTCTGTTTTACCACTGTCATTTAAGAACTCCCAGGCATTACTGAGGATTAGCTCAGCTCCAGACATTCCCCTTCCCCTCTGCTTTGCTCACAACCACCTAAGAGTGAAAAGGACTGCCAGCACACAGGAAACATTCCACAGCCAGGTAAAGAAGCCCCAGCCAGGTAAAGAAAGCACAGCCAGGTAAAGAAGCCACAGCCAGGTAAAGAAGCCACAGCCAGGTAAAGAAGCCACAGCCAGGTATTTACAGGGCAGCTCCAGCACAGCACCATGGAGGACGTGTGGCTTTAGCCCAAGCTTATTTACCATGAACAGAAAAACAGAAACTTGGACAAGTAAAACACACTAGATCACAACAGCCTGAGGACAAAACCAACCGAGAAGCACTGCAGAAACTTCACAGGGAGGATGGTTTCCCAGAAAAGGACACAAGGAATATGTGAGAGTGCTGGAAAAGAAAATGAGTGCCCTTGTAAGGTGTACTGAACTAATCCCTTCAATGAAAAGCACTAAGATTTCATGCTAAGATTCTTCAGCAGCTAAGCTTTTCCAAACATATTCAGGGACAGAGAGATGCTATTTTGGAAGATGCCTAGAAGGGTTTTCAAGAGACAAAGACAAAAATGAAGCCAATGATGAGCAGTAACTGTATAATCCTGAGCCTGTACTGCCCGTTTGAATGTCAGCTGCTTCATGTGCAATTCTCCTCTGACATTTTGCTTCCAAGGCTGCTCAGTGCTCAAGCCACACATTTCTCAGCTAATCCTGATCTGTGGAGAAGTTTTATCAGTAGCTATTTAACAGCAACACTGCTCCTAAAAACACAACCAAAAATGAACAGCTGGAGTGTTATGCAGATAGATTTCCTTGCATAAAGGAATAAAGACAATCTGAGGGTGTGTATGGTCACTGAAATGTTTTTCCACTCAAATGAGGAGTGCCAGGTTGTGCAGACCTTATTATTAATGAGAAGAATTTACTCAGCTAAGCAGCCTGGATAATCTTGTCTTTTGGGGATCTGCTTTCAGTGTGAAAGCACTGCAGTGGAACCTGGACACATGAGCAAAGAAGAAAACCCTGAAATATTAAATATTAACTGGATACTATTCAGTTAGATACAATTAAGGAAAGCTTTCATACACTCCATGATTTACACTGAAAAAGACTTGGCCATTCTGAAGACAACTCTCAGCATCCAGTGGCTCCACAAGTGCTTCACCATCCCTTCTGCTCCAAATCAAAACCAGAAAATTTGATCATTTAACACATGACTAGAGAATATCCTGACCACTGTGTCTCCAGATTAAAATAAATCATAAAACCACAGAAACCTTCAGAAGTGCACGCATTACATTTTGGTACCAATTTAAAAGCTGGGAACTTAGGATACCAGTCAACTACAATACCCAGCTCTGCACCTTTATAAAGATCAAAAGGTTGAAAGATAAATCTGATCCAAATGGTTTTCATTACAACATACCTGGTTTTTCACAGGCAGAGGACTCAGTGTGCCATAACCTTTCGGGCTCTGGAGAAGTATTCTCTAAAATGTCATTTCTGATAGGTTATGCACAGTTTATTAGAGGGGGGGAGTTATTACTTCAGGTGAGACAGGACTTTTAAATCATCTCTCATGAGCACTGTGCACTGCCTGTTCAGCCCAAAACCTGGAGCAAGGATGGACCACGGAGCAGGGGGAGGATGGCAGGAGCAGCTCAGCCTGGAGCAGGCTGTGGCCACAGAGAACCCTCCACTGTCACCCACTGTCCTCTCTCTGACAGCTCCCAAACCCCTGGTGGTTAAGATGGTGAAAAAAATCACCCAGCACACACGACACCCACAGAGGAGCCATGGATCTGTGAAGTGCCCTGAACACCACGTTCATACCCTAATTTTATCCTCACCCCCATCTCCCATAAATACCCAGAACCCTAAAACTGGGTCACTGCTTCCTGGAGGGTGGCAGGGGAAAATTCATAAATATTGATGCAGGGAAAAGGAATAAACTTTTATTGGAGGAGTGGGTTCTGCCTAGCACGCCCCAGGAGCCTCGGTGCCATCAGCAGTTTGTGGTGCCAAACCATAATTTAAAGGTTGAATTTTATGCCAACTCACCAGCCCTGTCAAGGCTTCCCATTTTCCATTTCAGCCCATTAATATCACCAGAAGTCAAGAGTCTTCTCTGGCCTCAGCACCACTTCTGGAAAGGACTTGCACTCCCTCCAAAAGCTGCCTCTCCTGATGAGGCTGGGACAGAAGATGCTCTGCACATGCCAGGAAAGCACAAACTCCTCCACCTCGAACTCCAAGTCCAGCACCAGTCAGCAGGATTTGTGTTTCAGAGTCGTGTATTTTAAAGAGACATGGTTTTCTGATTCAGAGGAGCCTTCTAATAATGAACTGCATGGCCCATAGCTATTTCAGCTTGGTGGATTTTAAATAGCACCAAAAAAATAATGATAAATTATGTTTTTTAAATAACTTATGGTAGGGAAAAAACAATCACAGCCAATTCATCTACGTGCAAGGAAAAGCCTTCCAGTAAACAACTCAGTCATAAAGGAGAGAACAGACAGAAAAGTTCTCCTCTACACTAAAAATCAGGTTTTGCCAGAGAGGCAAGGAGCAGACAGCACGAGCTGAGCTCAGGATGTCACTGATTATCTCCTCGAGAGAATAATGCAGCTTTCATAGCAAGAACACACAGTTATAGGTCTCTGCCAGAAATTACTCAGAAATACAATTAGCAGGTAATGTAATTGAACAAATATGTCTCATGGAAAGGACATAAACTTCAAATTAACCAGAGTCTGAACTGACTTTGTTGTTGATCACATTTCATATAAGCCTAAAGCCCCTCAGTTCAACAAACCCAGCCTCAAACTGAAGGGACACAAATCATCAATCATGCTGAGCCAAAGTCTGCACCCAACAGGAGCTCATGAACAGAAAGAAAAAGCTGCTTGCATATTTTTAATTCAACATATTCTACGCAGGATGTCATTGTTGTTTTGATATTCAAACAATTCTCACTTCCAGTTGTCCATAATTTGTCCCACCAGCCCAACCAAGAGGGCAGTGAACTGCAGTGGGCAGGCAGGAGGTGGTGGGAGGTGGTGGGAGGCTATCTGAAGCTGCATGCCCCCCCAGAGGAGGTTATGTGGCCTTTCAGTGCAGGGATGTGTGTGCAGGAGGAGGGCAGGCTCTGCACCAGAGGCACCCCTGCAAATGCCTGCAGACACCAAAGCTGTGTGAGCAGCACCCTGGCTGCTCCACTGAGGCATTTCAACAGCCCTGGCATCTGCCAAAGAGCCACAGCACTGAAAGGGAGGCAAACCCTGCTCCTGTCCCACAGCAGAGCAGCACAAACACGTGCCACCACCCACCCCTGCACCGAGCTATCCTCCCTGCCTCTGGAAGCAAGGGCCAGCAGCCCAAGGAGAAAAACATCCCAGCGAGAACAACTGGAACCAAGGAAAAATCTGGCACTTGAATGCTTTCCCTCCTGCATGGAAAACACCTCCTTACAGCAATCAATAGGTGCCATGCCCCTCAAACTGGCACCTTTCTGCATGCCCACACCACCACACTGGTGCCCACCAGAATCCCAACACCAGCACTGCAGGGAGAGCTCCAGCACCCACCTCTCCTCAAAGTCTTGGAGGTTTGTAAAACCACAGACAGATTAATAAAATTGACCAAGGATGAAGAAGGACTAAAATAGCTCGCTTTCTTTCTAAAGCCACTGGCAAAAATCAAACCAATTAAAATCACGATCTGAGTCAGTTTTAGTCGATTGTTGGCACCTCGGGCAAAACGCCGCCAGAGCAGAGCTGCAGTTGGTTTCCAATTTATCTGTCAGTGCGACAAGGGAAGGGGCTCGAGGAGATGAAAGAAGGCATTAATAATAACAGAGGCAAGGATGAGAGCTCGGTCCACACCATGGGCACAGGATTTGCATCAACTTCCCGCGCCTATCTGACAGCCAGCCTGGCCCAGGACAAGAATAAAACCAGGAAGCAAAGAGGAAAACTTGAAGGGAAGCAAAAATAAAACAAACCCAAAAAATGGCGCACAGACACGTAGTCAATAAAGAATATTTTTACAAAGCAGTTTAAACTGAACGTTCCCAGAAAAAATGTTCTCAAAGAGCAGGTGACAAAAGCACCTTGCAGACCACCATGGATGTTCCACGGACAGCAACTCCTGTCACCGGCCAAGCAGAGAGGGAAGGCTGGGATCACCTACTCCAAACCCTACAGAAATAACCCACTGGATTGGTAACTGGCACACCAAACCATGGGATGAGGACACCCTGTGTGTCTGTATGTCCTGCACATTAGGGAATCCCCTCAGCTGGCTCGGTCCAGGCTGCAGTGACAGCAGAACTTGCAAGAGGCTGGAGGGGAGAACACAGGAACCCAGAAAATAGCTGGGCATTGCTGGTGAGTGTGCCCCAGAGCAGCAGCAGGGGTCCCCAGCAGAGGAGGGAGGCTGTGCTGTGCTGGGACAGACCCTGGGCAGCAGTGCAGCTGCTGCATGCACTCCACGCTGCATTGATGCAGCTGCAGGAGACACAAGCCAGCCCCAGAGGAGAAGCCACCCCAGCCATCCTCGAGAGTGCTGAGTGGGCAGGGTGGCCTGTCCTGTGTCCCTCCAGCAGCCCCTGGGTGCTGGCCAGTGCCTGTGGGGTGGCTGCAGCAGTTGCAGCAGGTGAATGCAGCCCGGCGCTGCAGCGGGCAGGACACGGATGCACAGGAGCTGCACGGGAGCATCCAGCTCCCTGAGGGTGTGCCACCTACAACAGGCAGCAAAGCAAGGCACTGATGTGCCCAAGGCACTGTGGTTTCTGTACAGGGGACCTTGCAGCAGCAGCAGAGTGCAGCCACGCCAACAGCAGGTCAGGGAACATCAGCCACGGGCAGGGCAGGGCCACCAAGCAACAGCCCCAGAACAAACACACAGCACCAAGCTCTGACACACCGTGACCCTGACAGAGGCAGTCCAGATCTAAAAAAACCCCAAATGATCAAACAACAACAACAACAAAAATGCCACCATAGGACAGAAGCTAAAAATAAGATTGAGCAACACTGCTTTTCATCAGCTCTTCCTCCGTGCCTGAAAGGGGAGAGCTTGCAGTGAGCAATACCTGCCCTCACTTTGGATTCAGGGTCACAAGCAACTCATCAATTCCCAATAGCTCACACGAGGCTTGAGCCAAGGTATCATTTTTCTGGGGAGGTAAAACAACAGCAAGAAATTATTACAACTCTAAAAACACCGTGGGGAGCTGAGCTGGAAGGCTGGGCTCTGGCAGAGGCTGATCCTCCTGCCCTGCTCACAGGGGCAGCAGATGCTGTGTGAGCAGTGCCCACACACCCACTGTCCCCTCTGGGGTGAGGGAGGACAAGCCTGGCAAGGTGCTCTGTCCCTTTCAGCTGCAGCCTCCAGAGCTTCTGGATGGTCTAAAGTTGGTCCTTGTGCTTTATGAGGCACCTGGAGGAGCCCAGGAAGGATTTACATGTTTGTCATCCCAGCTTGTGGGGATAGCACCCCACAGAGGCAGAGAAGCTGAAAAGGGACCAGCTTCCAGAGGTAGCTAAGGTGCAGGAGATAATTAATTAATTAATTATATTGGCTTACTGAAAGAGGGGCCAACTGACAGCCTTTGCATTTCTAGATTCCCATCCTTTATCTCCCTTCCAGAGGAAGTGAAAAGGATGGAGACGTGGCGTGTTTCCAAAAGGACAAGCTGAGAAAAGCTTAGGCTGGCTACGTGCAAAGAGGAGTGTTTAACACCACAGCACCCAGAGAAAAGCCTGTTACTACACAGATGGGAATGCAGCTCCCACCACGCCACATCAAAAGAAACCTCATCACGTTCCTCCCTTCCTTCAGAACCTGTCCCACGCCTTCCTCGTATGCCTGCAGTCCTGATCAATTACCTTCCCTCAAAGCCTGGTTACACACACACACACAAGTTTTAATTGATTTACTCAAGTCAGTGAGCAAGGAATAAATTACATCCTGGGCAATAGCGCAGGGCACACCAGGGCACACACGGCTGCAGGATTTAAAAGCGCAGAAACAAAGGCAGGCCTGGTTTGCTGGCACAGTTTAATGCTCACCTCCAACTGGCTGGTGCTCTGAGAGCCCTGCTAGCCCAGCTGGCCACCAGCTAGCCCCGCCGGCCATCAGCTAGCCCAGCCCGCTGTCAGCNCCACCAGCTAGCCCCGCCGGCCACCAGCTAGCCCCGCCGGCCACCAGCTAGCCCACGGAGGGCTCAGCAGTGCCCAGGGCACTGAGCCTGCAGCACAGCCATGCACAGAAAGGACGTGTTCCTCTGGCCATGCTCTGGCACTGATCACAGCAGCATTAGCCCGAGTTTATAGAGCACCAGCCCTTCTCTCCACAGCAAAGCACAGAGACATCCCACAGCACACTGCAGAGCTGAGTACTCAACAGAAAATGCACATTAAACTAACATTTCCATGCTCCGTGCTGCTGTTTTGACTGGGGCAAAAATTGATGCCACCACCTTTAAAGACTCTTCACTCACACCACATTTACCAAGGTATTAATGATCCTTCAAGACCTTTGAGTCAGTAATCCTTATCCTTGTGAATAAAGGTAAAACATAAACAAGAAACAGATAAAGATGGAGCTAATGTGAGAGACTGAATTATACAGCATAATTCCCAAAACCAAATTCTGAAGCACAAACAACCAAAATACAGCAGAACTGGAGAGGCAGCAGCTGCCTTCAAGGACATCCAGCACAGGACAGGGTAAAACTTTCGTTCACAGCATCTTCCAGGCAATCTTTGAGGATGCAAACTAAACAGAATTCTGCTCCCTTTTATTCACCAACATGGTTTTCTGCTGCTGCAGGATCAGATTTCAGGAACCAAATCTGTTTCTCCTACATGCTTCAGTCTCTACTAAACTTGCTGGAACCCATGGCAATCCCTTGTACACACACAAATCCCACACTTCAGAATCCAGCCTCAAAATTACAGTTCATTCTAGCAATCTTCAGGCTTATATTAAAACAGAACACTGATTTGACACAAACTCTCCACACTTTTTATAAAGAAAAAACTGAAAGAGAAAAAGAGAGGAAATATTTAAAATATTCATCACAACAGCGGTGAGCACTATGAAATGCAAGGCGTATCACACTTCCACTGAGGATTTGATTCAGCAAGGCTGATGCTGATACTGAGCAGCACAAATCATGTTTCAGTCTAAGCTGGCAGGACAGGACTGGCTCAGGTTCTGCTCTTCAGAAGGTGCCACCCAAATAAACAGAGATGAGCCATCAAAGTCTCCCAGATTCTCAAACCCATCCCATGCACTGGCACAGTTTAAAATGCTCAGGGCAGCAATAAGAACAGGAACCAGAGATCTGGCTGAGGAGGCAAAGCTCTTTAAGAAAAGCCATATAAAGCCCAGGGTTTCACACCGAGTGCAGGAAGTGTGGCTGACTGAGCAGCAGTGATGCTCCAGCCCCGTGAGAGGAGAGCTCCCATGGCACAGGGACAGCCTGGCAAACGCTCCCACACCCCCCAGCTCTGCCACGTTTGCCTCGTTTCCTTTGTAAGCTTTTGTCACTCACTCAGCCTTCCTCGTGCACACTCAGTGGCTCCTTCTGAAATGCATTTAATGTAAGATTTGGTGCTGGTGGGGACGTGGCATGACAGGAATAGCCAACATCCACTGACAGGGGCCCAAAGCAGAGCGCTAACAGGCTGTGGGTAAAAGGAAAGCAGAGATCTTTGGCACCTTGCAGGACAGATTGTCAAGGCTTTTCTGCACCATTTCAGGCTGTCAAACCTGTGTGCTTTCACTGCACTCTGACATTACTACAAGTTATGCCCATGATATCTCCTCTTCCATTACATCCTTCACCTCCCCTGTGCTCTCCAGAGACTTTTCAAAGCTCATTTTCCACCGTTCAAAGTCTCATAGAATTTGCTTTCTCCTGCCACTGCACCACACTTGCTCCCCCATCCATTCTCAGACTGGGTCGTTTAATTTATTCCACAAAGCAAATTAAAGCTCATCCTTCATGATCAAATGTGGACCCAGACACTTACAGACCAAAAGGTACAGCCCCACCACCTCACTCCTGAGCTTCCTGCCATCCTCCACACCACTGACTGAAAACCCTGCTTTTTTTAATTATATATTTCAAAATCTCTTCCTAACATTGTTCAGAAGTGCCTGACTAATTTTTCTGATCATACTCAAAAGTCTTGTGAAAACATCTCCGTTTTGACAGGAGGCCTTTTCAGACCAAGGGTGGAACAAGGACAGGGATGGAAAACCTGACAGGTCTTTTTCCTTAAAATAGCTCCAGTGTGACTGTTTTTCCCGAGTAACCTCAAAGAAGTTTTGCTTATGTCCCAGTGGGGGAACAAATTCAAATGTTCAAACCCTGAAAGTTGCCATGAAAAGAATTGACAACTTCCATAGCTCTGCATAATCCTTTCCTCCTCTACATTCATTAATTCATTCATCCACTTAAATTAAGCATCCCTAAACAAGAGCATCTACTGTTCTTAAATGAACTCCTAGGAAAAAGTACAAGTTTTTCTTTCTCCTGCCTTCCATGCTGTTCTCTTCCTGTACAGGAGTTACTGGATCACTATCTGTGAAGCTTTCACTCCTCTCCATCACCTACTAACAGGATACCCCTCACAGAGTGTTATTTACATTAACCCAAACATCCCAGAAATCACACGACAGAAATTCCTCCCAAAGACACAGTCATACAAACAGAACTTGAAAACTGCCATTTGCACTGGTAACCTGAAAAGAGAAAAAACCAAAACCAAACAACATGAAACCCAACCCCAAAACAAACACCCCAACCCCAGTTCCAGCCAAGGAAACCTAATCTGCTGCTCTCCAGAGGCCAAGTCACACAGCTCTGTGTGGTCAGCAGCCAGGCACCAACCCAGCCCCAGCACCAGAGCAGACATTCCCTGATCAGCGCCCTGGCCAGGCAGTGTCCTGACCTTGGAGTGGATCTGAAACAGGTCACACTTCACCCCAGAAACCTTTTCTCAGCTGGAGTCAGAGTTCTGACATCCTGCTGTTGCAGCCTCCCCACGGGGTGATCAGAGAGCTTTGCCATTTGATCCCTTCTGACTTACTTCACTTTCAGCACCTTTTATTGAGTTCCGCCAAAACAAATGAAAACCCAATATCCTTTCCTCAGAAAGCAAACACGGGGCAGAGCGGGAGGAAGAGCAGAGCAGCAGATGAAAGTCACTCCAGCTCTCCTTGCCCAATCACTTGAAAGCAGCCAGCTATTTTTGGAGCCTCTGAACGTTCAGCCCCTGGTATGCAAGACGAGAAGCGAACGTAGAGCAGAGCACATGACAGAGCTGCCCTGGTTGTACACCAGCGTGGCTGCAGAGCCCTCCCTGCAGGGAAACAACACCTCCACCCCTGCAGGAGCTGGCAGGAGCAGCTGCACTGCCCGACGGCCTCAGACAGCTACAAACCCCTGTTCCCTCGGGAGATGCACACACCTGTAATTGCCACCGACACTGCAGCTCCCAAAAACACCTCCACGTCTTGGTGTTACCTGGCAAGACTTTCATGGATCAGGTATTCCAGCTCTGCACCCCACAGCCAGTGACAATGGCTTGCAGTGACAACTGGGTCCATCCTAGTTTTTTATTCTCCTGCAGCACTCGGAGGAACAAAGTGTCAGTGACAGCAGTTTGGAGCACTGTGTATTAATTACAATTAAAACATTTATCATTTTCCAGGCAGTACTGTAGCACAACTCGGGCAAATCGACATGTAAGAGCAACACTAGAATTTCACATGTGTACTGAATATAAAAGATAGCTGCACAGAACTCCACAGCAGATGTAAAATCCAAAGGAAGGACGTTTCTGTGTAAGCAATTTGACAGCACACTGACCATGTGTGGAACTACATCCAGCCTCAGCTACCTGAACACTGTGACCAGTACCAGTGAGCTACTTAAGAGACACGAGGGGACAGAAAGGAACCTCCCATCCTCTGGGTAGCTGCTGGAAGATGGCTGAAAGAACAAAATCAGAAGAAATCTCTGTCCCCTGGTGTGTCTGCTGGGCAGGTGAGCGTGTGTGAGGCCAGGTGTAAGCAGAGCTGTGCTGTGATCCCCTGGAGCTCAGCCTGCACTGCTCTCTCCCAGCCTTCCTCTGCACTTCTTTCACACTCTCTATCATATCTTTCCACTTTATGCAAGAAAAAATGCCCTGCACTTTCCCCTGTCATTTACTGAAAACCAGCAATTTCTAAAATTTGAGCAAAAAGTCACCTACAACAGAAAGGAAAAATTCTGAAAATTCCTGATTCCATTTTCCTGGAGGCACTCAGAAGCTGTCTGGACACAGTCCTGAGTGATGTGCTCAGGACATCCTGCTTCAGCTGCAGGTTGGACTGGAGGAGCTCCAGTGCTCCCTTCCAGTGAGGGCCATTCAGTGACTGCACACACAAAATGAACAGAAAAACAGAACAATTAGATGAGTGCTAATTACCACTGGATTTGAATAAACAGGCTCTGGGGAGAGGGGAATGTGGCTCAGAACTCCTAAACTTCTCCAGCTAAACTCAGTGGCCAAAACCTGAGTGAAGGTCCTGGCAGGGTGGAGCTGGTGGACATCACCTCTGCTGGGCAGTGCCTGGGGAAGGCACCAGCCCTGGGAAGGGTCAGCAGAGAGAGGGAACTGCCCAATTGCTGCCCAGGGGGAAGGGGCAGTCACCTGTCACCTCTGTCACCTCTGTCACCAGGGGCTGTCCCCACAGACATGCTGAGCTGTGTCACTGCCCGGGGAACATCCCCAGGGCCTCTGTGAGGTGACAGCAGCGCTGCCCCAGGAGGCTTCCAGAATGTCCCAGGTGGTTCCAGAGGGTTCCACAAAGGCCCCAGCAGCCCTGGCAGCAGCAGTGGTGCCAGCTCCGCGTGTTTGCAGGGGCTGCAGGAGGGAGGAGAGCAGAGGCACCATCAGATGGGCGCTGCCACTGCTGGGACATCTGGGATCAGTCCCAGCTGGGAAAGCCACAGGGACGCAGAAACCCCCAGAGTGGCTCAGCACCGCATCCCCTGAGCTGAACAGGGGGAGGCTGTCACTTCACACAGTGACACCCAAAGCAAACACCTGCAGAACGCTCAGGTGAGGGTTACACCATGCCCTCCTCTGACCTGATCCCTCTAACACAGAATTTCATCCTAAATTGGGCAGTAAGTGAAAGCACATGCACCAAAGAGATCAAGCACTGGTTAAATGATTATTTTTTAAAGCAACCAAGAGAGCCTTATATCAGTTATGTCAGCCCCAGCTTTTGAAAAGCACTTAGAGATTCCCTGGGCCACGGAACAGGGCTCTCTATAAATACACCTTCATTTCAGCTACAGGCACAACCAGTGTCACAGGTACCAGAGCACCACGAGGTCAGATTGACTAAATCTTGAACTGTGTACATGTTATGCAGCCCAGATCAATGGCAATTCGATTGCTATTTCAGGAATATCTCTTCTTCCCACTTCATTTCTGTCCTCTGCTCCCTCCCACCTCACGGTGATGCTCTAATTATTCAAACAACGTAAGCAGTGTTCAATCCATGCCAGCCCTTTCCTCCTTTAGCACTGACCTTGCCTTATACATCACTCTCACAAAACTAATTAAGTGGAGAACTGTCTCACTTTACACTCTCTTCATGAAAAAAGCTGAATTGTTACCTGCCCGAGGGTGCAATTCAAATTATTTTCATCTTCATTTCACTCAGCAACACAATACAAATACTGAGCACAAGATCAGACCAGGCAATTCAAGGAAACCCTTCACCCAAGATACCACACACAAAATAGAAAAGGATTACTGTAAATAACATATATAACCAGTCTCAGTTTGGTGTTCAACACGCATTTTCATGTGAGCTTCACCAAGACATGTTTTGGGAAAAGCAGGGAATTTTCTTAGGTCAAATGATGTAGCTGAGGAAAGAAAACCAGTTTGGGCTACACAAACCTATAGCCAGGCTCAGCTAAAGGGGACAGGAGTGGAACCTTCAGTCCTCAAAGGAGATCTGAAACCACAAAATCTGAGAGCACACGGCCACCAAGAGGGCAGCTCCTCTCCAATATAGAGAAACACAAAAATCCTGGTCTGAAAAGGCTCAGCTAGAGGCTGTCCAGGGTGTGACACCCGTCCTGTTCGGGTTACAAATGTTCTGTTTGTACACAGGACACCTCCAGATTTACAGAGGATTTATAAAAGCATGGATTCACTGCTTGCAGGAGAGGGAGGAACAGGACTTACCTGTCTTCACTCCCAAGGAAGGGGTTTGTACAGCTCTGGAGCTGTGCCTCTCTCAACACACCCCAGCACTGCCACGAAGAGGGAGAGAGGCAGAAAAGGAAAATTCACTGACCCAAGGATACCCTGCAGCACTCACTTCCCAAAGCACAGGGGTAAGAGCAGTGCCCTGCAGGGAATCTCAGCCCATGGCACAAACACAGTTCATGACAGGTCCCCGCTGTCCTGTGGGTGGCCAGGGACCAGAGATGCCAGAAGCCTAAGCCTTGCAAATTCTCACACATCTGCTGGTGCTCCTCCCTCTGCAGCGCCCTGCGAGGCTCTGTGGGGCTACTCCTCCTCCAGGCTGCATCTGCCTGGGAGTTTTTCCTCTGAAGATGAGATTTGGCATCTGCCAAGAAGCAATTATTATTAAGTTTTCCGCTAGAAGCAAAGCAAAGATGTCTCTTACTACCTTCTGTACAACACAAGTTCTTGGCATGGGCAGCAGCCACACGAGAACCAACGCTCCAACAAACCCCAAAGAGTGGAGCTTGTCCCTGAAAATCCTGCCTAGCTGTGGATCTCTCAACACTGACAATCATCCAAGAGCATCAGCACCATTTGCTGGCATTCTGCTCTCGAGCCTGCTTCCACTTTTTAGCTGCTGACGTTTTATCAACATATGTGAGGGGCCACTGTCTTGGGATTGAGAGGGAAGGATGTTTCCTTTATAAAGAGTTGCTGTCGTTTGTGGTTCCAAAGCCAGTCCCAGATAATGAGTCAGAACAGGAGGGAGTTACTGTAAATATTCCAAGCATGGGCACATTAACAACCACCCACCAATCACAGGCAATGGCACAGGCAGACACAGAGAACTCCCACTGGTGTCACTGGGAGTTCTGAATGGAGCAGGGACCTCAGCCAAGCCCTGAGCCTCTCCTGTGACCTGCAGCACTGATACCCAGGGGGGATGGTCATGGCCAGGTTCTGGCTGGAGCTGTCCAGCAGGGGATGCAGGCATCTGCTCAAAGTGAAATCTGGAATCTCAGGGGTTTCCAGTCTGAAGTGAAAAAACAAAAGCATTGTGTTTAATACTCACCCTTTGGTGTCATTCAGTGTTTGTGATACAAACACAAGTTCTGGTGCATAAGTCAACAGCACCAACTGACCACAAAAAAACCCAACCTGCTGCTGGCAAACATCTGCCTGAACAGATCCTCAAGCTCATTTCCTAAACTGCAGCTGCTGCTGAAGTTCTGGGGCTTTTGGTCTGGAATGTGAAAGAACTGGCACCCAAATTTCTGACAAAAAGACAAAGAGCTGCCCTGCCTGTGCCCCGAGCTGGCCAAGCAGCACTGGAGACAGTGAGCACCGTGCTCCCTTCCCCCTTCTCACTTGCTGCTAATTTTGATTCTGTGGACTCAGACCAAGATGTGGTCAGCTTACATGCTGCTCCTCTCCAGTCCCTGAAGTAAGTTACTTTCTCATGATTCAGTGCTATAGAAATATAACTGTTGAAATCAGCTTCTTTATTTTTGTCAGCTTTTCTCCAGACCTTTCAATCATAAGCTGCATTATACTATACTCCTATAAAGCCAGGAAAAGCAGTAATAGATACCTCAAAATTCTGACTTCTATTTTTCCTGCCAAGTGATTTCTCTAAGTGCTTTGTTTTCTGCTGTCACTGAATTAGAATAGTACCTGTACGTCCAAAGTCTTCACTGCTACTGTCACTATTTCAACACACACTTCTCAGATTAGAAGCTTTCAGCTTCTAATGCTCCTATTTCGCTCTCTGCAGAAGAAAATACACTCTGCATTTTCTGCCTGCTTATGGCTGAGGTTATCAGACTTTTGGACAAAAGCTATCCAAGTTCCTTGTGGTGACAGCATGGTGACAGGAAAAGATCCCCCTGCATCTGCTTTGATGGGGAAGCCAATAGCACATAATCCCCTTAGTAAAAAGAAAAACAAATGCAGATGAATCCATTCCTCAGATTCAGTTTGAGACTCTGCTCCAGCTCCTGGCTGTGTTCAGAGGAGCTGCACAAACTGCACAGCAGCCTCTGGAAAGAGCCTGGCTGTCACACCAGGCAGCAGGAGCTCCCTAAGCCCAGCTCCAGAGCACAGGGCCCCCAGCACATCTCAGCTCCCTGCCCAATGCCCAACATTCTCCTACTGCTCCACAGGGCTCCCCACATTAGAACTATTTAACTCAAAACGGGTTCTGTTGGTACAGCCCCAGGGACCGCTGGGGACACTCAGTGTGCTGTGCCCAAAGTGCAAGGCAGAAAATTTTGGGGAAGAGCCCTGTCCTGGCACACCCAGGGCTCTGTGCACAGCAGCTCCATGGCAGGACAGGAGCCTGCCTGGTGGGAACTGCTCTGCTGGGCTGGGAATGTACCCTGGGCATCTCCTGAGCACAGGGATGCATGAGGAGAGCTGCTCCCAACATCAGTGACCACTGCTGGGCTGGGAATGCACCCAGAGCACTCCTGACTGCTCCCAGCCATCAGTGACCACTGCTGGGCTGGGAATGCACCCAGAGCACCTCCTGACTGCTCCCAACAGCAGTGACCACTGCTGGGCTGGGAATGCACCCAGAGCACCTCCTGACTGCTCCCAACATCAGTGACCACTGCTGGGCTGGGAATGCACACAGAGCACCTCCTGACTGCTCCCAACAGCCGTGACCACTGCAGGATGCTGAGCTGTTCTCCAGATCCTCACACTCCTGCCCATCCTGGAATCAGGCACAGTGAGGACAGGGACACCTGGCCCAGGATGACACCAGCCCGGGGGGCACAGGCTGCTGGCTACCCCCAACAGCCTCCACCTGCTTTGGGAGGACACCTGGGCTCGCAGCACCCTGCACCTCCCAACGCTCACACCATCTAAAAAAATAGGGGGGAGGAGAAATCACTGCCATAATCTTATAGGTACACACTCACAGTTAATTGCAGAAAGTAAAGGTGCACATCCCTGACGTCATTCTGTTCATCCATGAGCTTTATTTAAGAGTAGCATAGATAACTCTCAAACATCCAAAGCTGCTTTTAAAGCAACCAGATATTGAGCAAAACAGTCATCACTGGCTTTTCCAATCGGGACTTACAAGTGGGACCAGCACACTCTAAAGCAAGCAGTTACTTTTCTTTTTGGATTCAGGAATGAAGGTAAAAACCTGAACTATTTTAATTAAAAATAGATTTTGGTACTTCTGTAACACCTGCAGAACTCCACTGATCCCACCACATCTTTACAAAAGGGTAATTTAACTGCAAACAATCATTGCAAGGCAGTTGAGTCTTTGCTCTGGATTGTGCTTATTCCCAACAAAATCAATGCCTTTCAAAGTTTCTGTATAAACCAGTGTCCCATCAACCCAGGACAAACAGATTTTTCTAAGACCCACCCCAAAAGCCAAATGAAGAAAGTGTCTCCCAATAACTTACACAGCCCAGCTCCTACATCTGGGCTGAACGTGGCCCTGCCCAAATTCTGGAGAGAGCTACAGCCAGGTCCCACCTCAGGCATGGCCCTGCAATGCCTAAGGAAGCTCCAGCAGCAGGAAAAGCTGATCCTGCTCTCTCTGAGAAGCATTCCACATTTCTCAGGCAAACATCACCCTGGGACACCTGCACTTACAGCAGGGATTCAAACTACAGCGTGTACAGAATGGGGTACAGGAAATATCACGACAATGTACTCGAATACAAACCACGATTTTTTAACATGAAAGAGAGATTAGCTAGCTCACCAACACAGAGCTTCCCCTCAGGACTCCAGTGCCACAGTACAGCTGCAGAAAAATGCAGGAAATGGTATCCCATTCTTTCCAGGCTAATTACTGTTTTATTGTATAAAAAACCCCCAACCGACCCAAAAAAATCGAACAAAAAACCCACCCATCACTACCTGGGTTTCCTATGGCTGGAGCCAAATTAAACATTCCCATTTAAGAGTATTAATACCTGCCATCACCAAGAGAGAATTCAGGTGGTTCAGAGGAAAAAAAATTTCCTATTTTCGTCTACAACTCAAGAGGCTAAGGACGACCACGCAGCCTCTCCGTGAGCTAGTAAACATTAACTCCTTCTCAGCATCCCCGCAGCCTCTCTCAAAGCTTTCCCAGGTGCTAACCATGACTCACAAACCACCTCACACATGCTCCGGCTCCTCCTGCTGTACCTAAAGCCGCCTCTCCGCTGGGTGATAACAGAGAAAGTTTTTATTTGAGCTCAGGGAGCGTAGCAGCGTCTCCTGGAAGCAGAGTAGCAGCACCAACTGCTTTTCCTGGGAGCCTCAGAATTTTCACCTTCTGGTACCCTGTCAGCTCTGACATCACAGCCTCGCACGTCCCCGGCATCACTGACTCATTAACAGAGACACGAATGCCTCTGTCCCGCTGGTCTGAGATGTGCCAAAGCCTGTGCACAGGCAATTTCAGACATGAAGGGCGGCATTAAAACTTGTAATCATAGCACCAAACGGAATAGGTAAGCTTGATTTTAAAAACAAGCTTTCAGGCAAGAACAGCACAAGTATGGCAATTTCTTTTTGTTTAAGGTTATAACACAGTTCTAAATCATGCAAAATAATTCCTCAGAAAGGCGGGAATCACTTGTTCTGCACTGCTTAATTAATTATTTAAAGCGCAATATAGAGAATAAGGCCACCATGAAAGAAAAGCAAAACCAACCCAACTTCAAAGAATAAAATGTAAAAGCAAAACATGTTTATCTAGATAAAAAGTAAGGTTTTGCAATGCATCTACGTAGTGAAGTTGATTGTGTTGCTGAGAAGAAAACTGTCATGCAAACGCTAAAGATTTGGACATGAGACAGGACATAGTAAGAAGGGGAAAGACAGAGTCGGGAAAAAAAACTCACATTAAAAAAATAAAAATAAAAGCTTTCCAAAGTGTTAAATACAAATTTTCAAAATCATTAAACTGAAAGGTTTTTTATCAAGAATAAAAAGGCTCTATCGTCTTGATTCGGCCTCTCAGGCTGCTCAAAAAGTAAACGACAGAGAAGCGTCCCACTCCGTTTTACAGAACTAATAAATCAAGAGTAGGTTTTGGTCCTTCGGGAGGCCTGGCCCAGAGCCCCCCCCAGGTCCCCCCAGCCGGGCGGCAGAGCCCACACACGGGAGGGAGTGCGGAGAGCCCGGGGTCACTGCTCGGGGACACCCCGGGGACACCGCCCGGGGACACCGACCCCAGCCCGGCCGGGGCGGGCACGGGAGGCACCGCCACCGCTGCGACTCCGGAGGGCAGGAGCCCCGGCAGGGATCCCCTGAACCCCGGCAGGGACCCCGGCAGGGACCGACCCCCTGTACCCCGGCAGGGACCCTCTGAACCCCGGCAGGGACCCCCTGAACCCCGGCAGGGACCCC
>VZTB01018369.1:370137-393713 GCA_013397245.1 Thryothorus ludovicianus
CCCCCGGGCCGCAGGGTCCCCAGCCCCGCAGCCTGTTGCTGCCGCGGCGGAGCGCAGAGCGCGGCCGGGGGCTCGGGGAGCAGGGGGGGATCGGGTTCCCGTTAACGGAGGGCACGGGGGAAGGGGGGATCGGGTTCCCTCGGCAGGGAACACGCGGAGCCCGCCCGGCCCTGCTGCTCTGCCCGAGGCGTGGGACGGCGCTCACCCCTTCCCTCCCCTCGGGGAGCAGTAGGGACCCCAAGAGCAGCCAGAGCCCCTCACCTGTGCTACAGAGCGGCGTGTCCCGCCCCCCTCCTGCCCCTGCCCCGTCCTCCTCGGCGGGGCAAAACTTCCTCTGCTGGGGTAGAGAGAAACCCGATGCAGCCGGCGCCCCTGGGAGCCCAGCCCCGCTCGGCAGCGCCCAAAATAAATCGCCGGGAAGGGCGAGCCGTGCCCGGGGAGCCCCTCGGTGCGGCAGCCGGGCTCCTCGGGCCCCCTCTCATTTGGGATTCCTGCCGCCCAGGGAGGGAGCGAGGCAGGGCTGGCACCCCGGGCAAGGCTGCGCTCGGAGCCCCCCGTGCCCACTGCCCGCCGGGGGTCCCGGCACAGCGGCAGCCCCGGGGCCGCTATTTTTAGTGGGGCCGAATTCCTGCCCGGCACCCGCCCCTGCTGCAGCCCGGGACAGCTGGGGACAGCCGGGGACAGCTCGGCTTTCGGCGGCCAGCAGCCCGGCCCCGGGCGGCTGAACGGCCTCTGAGTAAGTGGGTGATGAAACACGGCCTGGGATGAAGTCTCAATCCCGCTGCACCGGGGAGCAGCTGCAGTTCGGGGCATTAGGGCTATTTAAGCTCAAACCAGGCATGGCAGCTGCGGTCCTGGCCCTTGATGGCCCTGCTGGGTTCTTTGCCGGGACAGGATTGCTGGGGTGGTGAAGTCACCATCGCTGGAGGTGTTCAAAGCCACAGAGCTGTGGACTTAGGGACATGGTTTAGTGGAGAACATGGGAGTGCTGGTTAACACATTTGATGATCTCAGAGGCCTTTCCCGATCAAAATGTTTCTAGGATTCAGCAAGCCCTCTGATGATAGTGGAGTTGGAGTGCTCTCCATGTAAGTCTATTTCGCATGAGCCTCTTCAGTCGTTTGTTTTTTTAACACATCAGAGACTCTCCAGGGGGTTGAAAACTTGGTCTTTCTCTTGTCTGTTTCGCTCCAGACAGGGACCACTGAATCCAGAGAGCTGGAAGTGGAATGGGAAAGGAGAAATTCTCTGGTTGAGCTGAGCCAGCACTGTTGGAAGCAGTTGATGAACCCCAGCAAGGAGATTTCAGCTGCCCCATACAGCTTAGACCTGGTTTCCAAAGGCACTTGCAGTGTCTTTGCCAAGAGTCAGTGACAGTTCACACTCCTGCTCTGAGATCTTTCCAACACCAATTGTCCCTGATAAACAGTGGTGAGCCTGCCTAACCTGAGCCACTCTCATCTTTGCCAGGAGACCTGTTCAGATTTGCAGCAGAAGTTATTACACTGTAAGATGAGGCACACACACTCAAGCTTACTACACTGGAAGGAGGCAGCAGCTCAGCAGGCTGTGGAGGAATTGTACCAACTGGTGGGCAGAGGGAGCCTACCCTGCTGTTTTAAAATGAGTTAAGTTTTTCCCCTTACTATTTTTCAGGGCTTAGAAGTGTCAGTTAAAACAGAAATAAAATATTGTGTTGTGTGTGCAAAATGTAAGAGGATTTGCATGAAGGCTTATTGCAATCCAGGTACAGTTTGCACAGCCTTTCATTTGAAAGCTGCCTTGGTGGCTCGAGTATTTTGGTGGAGATGGTGTCTGTGGTCAGGATGCTGACTTATGTCTTCAGATTCCCTCATCAGTTCCTCGCTTTCAAGCGAGATCTCTGGATTTTCGGGAAATCACTTCAGGTCTGGGCTTGCCACAGAATTTCTTTAAGAAACTCGAGTATTTAAACATGAATCTGAACCTCAGTGTCTTGGTACATCACTTCCCAACTATAGTAGGGAAAATTGTCACCTCGTTGCTTTCCAGCTCCAGCCCTGGGAGCTGAGAACGCTCGGATGCCGGGGTGACAGAAGTGAAACACAACAAGCTGCACAGCCAGGCTCAGGCAGAAATTTCCCTCTACATGGTCCTGGGGTGGATCCTGTACCTCTCACTGACAGCATCCTCTGAGTTTCTGAATTTACAGCATTTTCTGCACCTCCAGATAAACCAAGTAACCAGAGGAAGAAGATTTAGTGAAGTTTAATAAAAAGAAATCTGATGTAAATCCTGTTTAGGTGTCCCCTGTGTGCCCTGGGAGGGTTTCAGTCCCAGACATTCTTCCTTGAGGGGAGCACGATTTAAAGTCAGATATCAGTAAATTGCTCTGGTTACACACCTTTTGTGCACCTGCTGAGATCACTGTGGAGTCATTTAAAGTGAGTGGCAGCAATCCAGGCAGCACAAATGGTCGGGGCATCCTCTGCAGCCTTGTATGGCTTCTGAGCTCTCCCTCGCGGAGGGACCAAGGCTTGCCCCGGGCACAGCAAGGGCTCACAAGTGAAACACGAGGCTGTCGTGGCACAGACACGCTCAGCAGATCGCGTTTGGGCTCTCGGGGAGCAGGCACAGCAGGGCTGGCGTGCTGCACGGAGCTGTGCCTCTGCTGAGGGCGTTTGTTCTCCCAGAAACATCTCCCAGAAGGTTCTGACTTGGCACGGGCTTGGCTAAGTCAAGTGTCACTTTACAGTCTGAAACTGTAAACTGTAAGTGCCTTTATGCAGCAGAACTCGTGCTGCTTAATGTGAGCAGCTGCATGGTCTGTCCATAAAACACACACTCAAGTCATGAACGTGCTTTTCCTGCCCTCGTAAAACATCTATAGGGACACAGATCCCCAGAGAGGAGGAATTCTGGAGCTCACACAGACACAGCACTGACATTGCTCCTCAGTGTACTTTTTCCTTGATTCTTTGGCTGATTCTCAAGTTGAAATTTTCTCCTGTCTGTAGGCAGGGGTTTATAAAAGGTCCAGATTCTACTCTTTTATATAGCAGGAATCTTACATGGTGCCGTTAAAGCTTTGTCATGATGGCTCCTGGTATGTTCCCAGTTAAATCTGAATTAAAACTCTCCCTACATTCAGGCAGAGCAGGATTAGGCCTTCCATTTAAGATTCCAGACATGATAAAGTCTCACTAATACAAGTACTTAATCCTCATTTCAATTTATATTTCAATATTCATACTGGCATCTAGAGGTATCTATTCAATGTTGATAAAATAAGTAAGGCATGTGTCTGGCTTAGTTGCCACTGTTTTTCACTGGTGCCTATAAAATCAGCCCAAAGGACTCCACTGCACATCTCCTTATTTCCTGGCCTACCTCTGCCTCAGTTGGAATGCCAGGGCAAATTCCTGTGCTAGCAGTTGTGTGTTACAATAAACCCCACGAGGATTTACAGGTGAGTGGAATACTGAACACAGGGCCAAAGCTCAGCCTGTCCTCCAGCAGCACATCCCTGTTCTAATGGATGTTTCATTTGGCCCCCAAATTATTTTTACCATTCCTATTCCTACGCAGCCTTAAGCACTACACAGAAGATCTTTTTTGGGCAGACAGCTTGCTGTGCACAATCTTCCTCCTCCTGATTGCCAAAGCCCAACTGCTCCACGCAGACACAGTTCCAGCTAATGGATGGTACTGAGATTGCAGTTTAATTTCTCTAGGAAATTCAGTCTGATCAACAGGGATGCCCTCAGAAGATCCAGGTGGGAAGGGATAATGATCACACACCCCATGGAGTGCTGGCCCTGGCTGGGGGCCAGGTCCCACTGCTCCATCACTGCCCTCCCCAGCAGGAGGGGACAGAAAATACAACACAAGTCTGGTGGGTTGGGGTAAGGACGGGGAGAGATCACTCACCAATTACTGCCCACAGCAAAACAATTAATTCAATGCCTTACAAACCAAATGAGAAGTAAAAACTAAATACTGAAAAACTACAAAAGAAGCTTCCTGTCTTAAAATCCTACCCAGATTACCTCTAGTAGATGCCTGCTTGCCAGCCTGCCCCTGGAGTTGCCCCTCTCCTCAAGTTTGATGGATTGCAAGTGTTTAAGAATTCTCCTTGGCACCAGCAGCATCACCCTGACCCCAGAGCCTTCAGACGAGCAGCAGCCACTTACCAGCAGCCCAGTGGCACTGAGGAGCAGTGACAGGGGTCCCAGCTGTGTCCTGAGGCTGTGCTGCAGTGGGACAGGGAGCACCTTTCCCTTTCCCCTCAGCCCTGCTGTGTTTGCACAATGCACACACAAAGCAGGCAGGGCTGGCTCCTGGCAGAAGTGACAGATGAAGGTTTGTGTCTTCTTCAGGGGAGACACTGGGGACCATAACAACCCAATTATTAACTTGCAGTAATTTCAAGCAGCACCTGATGGAATTTTTTCTATCATTTTCTTCACTCAGACATGATCCAGGTTCAGCCCTCACCCAGGATCAGAAGATGAAGCTCGCCTGTGTTACACAGAGCACTTCTGCACCTTTCTCCTGCTTCCCTTTCTCCTGCTTTCCCTGTTGCCCTCTGGTCATATCATGTGTCCCCCTGGCTTCCCGTTCATTTCCAGCTGAGCTGAACTTGCAGCTCCCTCATAAACCTCTCACATGTCTTAATCAGATGGCAGCTGGCATTTCTTATGTGTCAACCATGTATTGATCTCGATGACATGCTCGGTGCCATGTGTGAGCAGGAGCAAAGAAATCAGAAATACTTTTCCCTTTTGTTTCTACAGAATTGTGTGAGTCCTCCTGACCCACCACATTCCCACAGCACAGAGAGCTGGCTGTACCATGGTCTAGTAGTAGCTTGGTCTTGGAGAAAAGCAGAGCTTTAGCTCTGAAAATCTCATGGTTTTTTTTTTTAACAAAGCTTTGGCTCCCTGTTCCCCATTCCTCTCCTCCAAAATTATCCCTAGGTGTACATACTTTTTAATTTCTGGTGACACTCTGATAGCTGCAGATACATTATTTACAGCCCCAGGATCTGGCCTTCTGTGCCTCCAGTCTGAGAGGTCCCTCAGCTGTCCTTTAGCTGCTTTGTATCCCGTTTTGTTTTTCCTGCAGGGAATATGCCAGTGGGGAAGGGGCTGAAATCCTGCTGGATCAGGAGCTGAGATGAATGCTGCTCTGTTTGTAAACACTTGAAGGCTAAAATTAGCAGGAGTCAGAAGAATCATTTCTGGATGTCAGGCTCCCTCAGCTGTCCTGAGGAACGTCTCAGGCCTGTGGCCACGTGTGCCAGGTTTGAATGTGCCCGTGTCACCATCCTGCCAGCTGCCACCTCCCCGTGCCCAGCCTGGCTCCACCCTGGGCTGGCAGCACCACCACGAAAGATCGAGCACATCTCCAGCTGCAGGGACTCTGCAGGGCCTCCATAACACCTGGCAGAGCCTGGGGAGGAGCCCTGGTCAGCTGGAATATTGTCCAGCAGAAGGGGAGGGTTTGGGGTCTGGTCAAACACCAAAAGGGCAGAAACTCTCACAGTGTGAGCCTCTCTAGGCAGCCTCGTGCTGTTTCAGGCTTGAGGGAGAGTTCCCTCACTGGGAACAGCAGACAGTGAACATTAACCAGGGTGGAATAGCCCCACTTGTCCCTTTCTTCAGCTCTTACAGACAGCAGATTGGCAAAACAGCCTTGGCTGTGTCTGCAGGAAAACACAACCAGAGAGAGCAGTGCTGTGCCCAGACACTGTTCATACAATCCACGCCCCAAGCAGGAGCCAAACCATCTGAATATCTGAATATCAACTCAAACCCTTGCAGACCCTGAAGCAGCAACCTGGCTCCTCCAGTCCTGGAGGCACTCACAGCTCTGACCCTGCTGACCCCTCAGCAATGGATACAGGAACACCTGAGTGGGTGACAGGTGTGCCACCATCCCTCGGGAGGCACACCTGGGCAGCAGGATGGACACTGGGCAGCAGGACACTGGGAGGCCAATGTGCCTGGGGTGAGTGTGGCAAGAGCCCAGCTCCCCCAGCTCACCAAACCCCACAGACCCTGGCAATCCAACTTCCACAGCTTCCACACAAGCCCAGAAAAGCAGCAGCAGCTCCTTAAAGGAAGCAGGAAGAGTCACTGTGACACAAGACACTTTTGGAAGGGCCATGTCCTTTCTGTTTGCAGTGTGGTGCTCGCCAGCATTTCCATTGCTCTGCCCTTGGCAGAGCACACACACGTGCACCGTGTCATGTCCTCACAATACTCAGCTGCAATTTATGTCCCCACACTCTTCCCTGTATGCAGAATATCCCATCCATTTAAACGGGAGGATTACAGGAGTGGGAGGAAGCTTAGCACAAACAATAGCTGTGATCAAGCCCTGTGTGCACGAGTGATTTGTGGGAAGTGTGAGACGGATCAAAGATGGCAGGTGCTGCTCTGCTTGAGAGCTATTTATAATCTGGAGTCACTCCACAAACACTTCTTGCTTTAGAATGCCTGTAGGATTCCTTTCAAAGGGAGAGGAGAGGTGTGGAGTATGAAAGCATGGGCCAAGTCTGTAATTTTAAAGATAACAGAATTAAGTATTGCATAAAAATCCCACTATAATATACTGAGAGGAGTAGCCTGACATGAGCAGTTTCAAAGTAGGGAGTCACAACAAACGAGGAAATTCATAATGGGGGGAAGACACAAAAGGAGTGGAGGGGGAACAAATAAAACCTTTTTGTCTTGGAAAACACAAACCTTAGAGATCCAGGCTCTGACGGGATTTTGTCTTTTATATTTTCAGTGAAGGACTCCCTGCCCCTCACAAGAAGTAAATATATTTGGTAAACAAGGCTTGGCTGCTTACTTCTGAGGGCTGAGTGAGAACACGCCCAGCAGATGCATTTGGGGGTTTTGCCCCAACTGGGACCCCAGAGCTCTCCTGGGGCACAGCTCAGGCTGTGCCACGTTCACCCTGCTCAGGACACTGCCCCAAACCACCCAGGCACGGCAGGAAGGCTCTGAACCCAACGAGAAATGCAGCTGGAAACCCCAGAGCACACTGTCAGCATCAGGGCCAGCACTCTCAGCTGCTGTGGGACTCTGTAAAGCCCAGGACTGATCCCTGCACGCTGCCCTTGAGCTGGGGAGAGGCAGGGATGCCCCCGGGCTCTGAGCCCTGCCTGACCCCAGCCCCCAGCACTGCCAGCCCTGCTCGGGGCTCAGAGCTGCCATTTCTGACTCACAGCTCCAGTTGTGTGTGATGGAAAGGTGAGCACCCACGTCATTTACATCTCAGCTCAGCGCCACTCACAGAGCTTGAAGAAAGCAAGTTGGGTGGAATGTCACCTGTTTTTTGTAGTCTTCATCCCAAGCCTTTCAGCCTGCCACACCTCCGTTATCTCCAAATTGAACTTCTGTGCTAAAGCTGGCAAATCCACCAAAAATCATCCTCCTCGTGGTTTTTTTCCCAATTGCTCCTCAGACACAGTTCTTGTAGGCACGAATTGCATCACTACCAATTATTTTTCTCGAAGTACCAAGCATCACTGTCACTGTGTCATAACTAAGGCAATAATACAACTCTCAGATGTGATTTAGGGAAATAAAGCAGATCTGATTAGCAAGCATGTTCTTTAAAGCATACTACCACAAGTCATTAATCATAAAAGTTTCTAATTTCAGAAATGAGTTAACTGAACTTTAATGAGACAAACAGCTTTTAAAAGCTGCCACCGTGAGACTGGCTGCATTGAACTGGGAGAGTGCTGTAAAATGACTGATTTCATTACCAGCCCCAGGAAGTGCTTGAGGAATCAAAAAAAATCTCCAAATTCCTTTCAAAAGTTCTACTTGTTTATGGTCTCTTCCAGAGCAGTATTCCTGTGATTATTTGCCTTGGGACACCCACGTGGTCAATGCACCCCTTCCCAAGCAAGGCAGCCCCTGAAGCAGAGCCCAGAGCAGCAGAGCTGTGCAGGGACAGATGCTCTGTGCTGGGAGCAATCCTGCCTAGCCCAGAGCCAAACCTGCAGAGGGATTGGGAGCAGCAATCCCAGCCACTCCATCCCTCTCTACTTAAATGGATTGGACAATAAGCTCTTTAAGAATCTTTTCACTGTGTTAATCAGTGCAACGTAGTGTCATATTTGGTTTTCTCATTAAAAGATAATTAAGGGAAACAGCAGCAGCCAGTAACTTGAAAAAAGGGAATTGAATCGACTCAAAACTCCCTTCCTTGGGCAAGAAGTAATATACACCTGTATTTACTGACACCTAGTGTGGCAAGACAATGCTTCCCAAGAAACAATTCAGCTGCTCTTGCTGACAGTGAAGCACTGAGGACAATTTCCATTAAGGATACCTGGAGGAGCTCCTTCTTCCTGGAGGAGGGATGAGCTGAGAGCCCTCCACTAATGACTTGTGATTCATTTCCTCAGCACCTCCAGTGATGAGGCATTGTCGTGTTCCCTTCCCTGAGTGAAGCACCTGCTCCCTCAGCTCCAGGGCTGTGCCCAGTACCCACTCTCAGCTTTTTTCCCTGTCCTTACTTAGTCAGAGCCTAAAAATGTCATCACACTATCGGGGTAGCTTTGATCCCCAAGAAAAACAGGTTATTTCTAGAAGAAATATTTGCCCCCTGGACTCATTGTTTCAACTGTGCTGGGAATTCAGAATGATCATCAAGGACATTGGACCAGCACCCCCAGCAAGAAATCCTCTGAATTTAACAGAGACACATGAGTGAGTGAGCAAAGGGGGTATTTTGTGTGAGGAATTGCTCTGTCTGAGCAAAATGGGAAGACAGTAACTAACAGGGAACTTCAGAGTTATACACTAAAGAAGAATAGGATCTGAGAAATATAAA
This sequence comes from Thryothorus ludovicianus, assembly GCA_013397245.1. Classification (NCBI taxonomy): domain Eukaryota; kingdom Metazoa; phylum Chordata; class Aves; order Passeriformes; family Certhiidae; genus Thryothorus; species Thryothorus ludovicianus. The sequence goes on from VZTB01018369.1 coordinate 378,979, forward strand.
AGCTAAAATCCTAAGGCAACACTAGAACAAGCAGGGCTGAACACGTGCTGGGTCTAAACCACATAAAGCTTTTAACACAATACCATGTCTAGAGCAAGAAGGTGCTCTAGAAGGGCCGTGCAGGTGCTCAGGAGATGCTGCACAGGTCAGAGGAGCATGGTCTGTGCTCCCAGATATCACAAGCACTCAGGCCTGGCCCTCTCAGCATCCTCCCCATGCTCTGTTCATGATGCCTGTGTCACTACAGATTAAACAGCAGTGCATCAACTCTCATAAAAGCCCCTTGCTTTGTTCCCTTCACCCCTTCCCTTCCACCAGCAGGGCATTAGCCAGCTGCAATGCAGCCTGGTGTCTGCTGGGCAGCAGAGCTGGGCTCAGGGCAGAGCCCCGGGGATGCTCCCCGGGCTCAGGGCAGAGCCCCAGGGATGCTCCCCGGGACTGGGGAGGCTCCTGCCCATGCAGCAGCCCCCTGACCCAGGGGAACCCGCAGCCTTTGGCAGCTGCACAGCCCTGAGTGCTCTTTGTTAGCTGCTCTTCGAGGATTGGATTGTATGAAATATTAATTACAATCCTGCGAGTTCCCAAATGTCCTTCCAACCACAAATCAAGCTGAAGATATGAGATTTGTTGCAGAATGATGCAGCAAACAGAAAAAGGAGTAAAGGTCTTCCTCAGTCCCAGGCACAGCTGTGTTTGCTTTGATCAGCCCCGTTTTTTGGGCTGCAGAGACAAACCCACTGCTCGTATGAACTGGCAGGGGCTGGGGGCAGGCACCACGCTCCTCCCTCAGCACAGCACACCTGGGTCTGCCCGGCACCGAGGGTGTGAAAGTCTCTAATTTGGGATGTTCGTAGCTTTACACCCACTGGTTCCTGCTGCCGGCAGGAAAATCCCAGTTACAGCACGAGGGGAAGAACAGAGGGAGGGGAAGGTGATGGGTGGGTGCTCCTGTGCTAGCTGGGGAAGAGGAGGAAGGAGCTGCCTGTTCTCTCTCCCCCATCCGATCTGCTGGAGCTCAGCAGCCACAATCAGCACCAGATCAGGGTTTGTAATGGGCTAACTCCTGCCATGTAGGCTGGACTCGACTTTCAGGTACCGTAATCACGGAGATGAAAGGGGGGTTTTTGTCCATCTGTGTCTAAGGGAGTTTGGGATCCATCAGCAATTATGATAATGGATCTCTTTCCAGAGAATTAATTGCTCCTTTGCCCAAATCATAGACAAGTTTGCTGTAAAAATTAATTACTTGGCATATACAATACGCTTAACAGTCAAGTAATAAGCTAATTTTCAAAGAATCCACAGAGGGCCCCCCAGTCTCCCAAGTTCTCAGAGTAGTTTCTGAGTATCCAGTGAAAGTCAGGTAGCTGTTGCTGTCCTGCAATTCCTTTTCCATGATATTTGACAGCCCCAAAACACCTGACCTGGCACTGGCAGCCCAAGACCCAGCAAACAGCCCAGGAAAATACAGGGGAATTAAAAGAAACCACATCTGTCAAAGAGCCACCCCAGTCCAGCAGTTCCCTCCTCCCAAAAACGCGGATGCCTCCCCCGCGGCAGCACGCCTCGTGTCTGGAAACGGAGGAGGAGGAGGATGCCAGGCAGGGGAGGGTCAGGATGGGCACAGCTCCCTGGTCTCCTTCCCCAGCTGCCATCCTGCTCCCGGCAGGATCCGCTGCCCCACCCTGGGATGTGCCCGGGGAGGGAATGGCACAGTCCTGGTGCCCGGGCTGGGAATGGCACGGCTCTGCTGCCAGGGCTGGGAAAGCAGGACAGCAGGGACAGGACAGCAGGGACAGGACAGCAGGGACAGGACAGCAGGGACAGAGTGGCAGGGACAGAGCCCCCCAGGGCAGCTGGCCCCAGCAGAGCCCCCCAGAGCCCCCCAGGCCTTGCCATGCTTTGTTCCTGCTCTCTCCATGGGAGCTGAGTGACCAAGCACTGGCGTGGGGAACCCCAGGCTGGTGATGGCAGCAGCACAGGGGCTGCCTTCAAAACTCTGCCCCAAGGATGGAGATTCTGCACAGGAGGCAGTGAGTGCTCAGCTCCCACGGCTGTCAGGGGGAATAGCCCTAAACTAAGGCTAAGCATATCTGGAGGGAAAACAATAAAGCCAACAAACCATCCCAAAAGAAAAAAACAGCACCTTCCTATTAGTAAAAATTACAATTTTTGACATAAAACTTCTCTTTGCTGCTGGGTTTCATGACTGCTTTGCCAGATGCGGGTGTATTTAGCAATAAGACAATCCACAACAAATCAACAACCAATCTAAATGTTAATCTAACCTCCCTTTAGGAAATTAATCTGATTTAAAAGTACAGAACAGTCCTGGCTCAGTTATTTTCTCAACCTTCTCGGTGCCCTTGAGTGTGCACAATTCATACAAGGAAACAGCATTTTCAATTTCTTGTGGACATATGTTATACAACCTCACAGAAGAATGCTGGAAATGATCATCTCTGAAGAGCATGGGGCTTCCATCTGGCACCGTTTTGATTTGAGATGGACAAAAATATCCAGCAGCACTGCACAGAAAATACTGAGATTGCTAATGACCCAAATGCATCTTCTGGGGAGGAAGGGGGGAAGAAAAAGAATAAAGATAATGAAAATCAGACAATCTGCCAAGAGGAGTTGGAAATAGCAAAAGGGAGGTTTGTGGTTTGGGTCTTGTCTCTTTTTCCCCTCCAGTGCTCTGAGTGCCCTGGTTCCTGCTGCAGGGAGCCACACAAATCCTTTCCTCAAGTTTTATTCACAGGAGGTGGGGAAATCACAATTGCCAAAGGAAGACAGCTCAGGATTAAAACCAAGAAATATGTTGGTTTGGTCGCAGAAAATTCAGTAGCAAAGAGCCCCTTCAGAAACATTCAGTTCTGCTTTGGCTCATGTCAAATGCAATTGAAATTTTCATCCACTTGAAACAAAACCATAAACAATATCAGCTTAATAGAGAACTAAAAATAAAATAAAAAATTTAAAAAGCATAGAGAATGAGAGATGACATGGGAAATTACCACGTGGTGCTGCTACCCAGAGATAACTGCCTGAAGTGGATCCTGAGTGCAGAACAATTGAAAACAAACAGATAGGACCATATAGCTCTTAACCCTCACAGGAGAGAGTTTTACAGCTCTGTGGTTCAAGCCAGAGAAGGGATTTTGGAAAGGTTTTCACAGCACTCTGCCCCTCGCTCATGTCTAGCCAACTGCACTTTTATGTGCTAGAAAATTGATTAATGGGCTAAATATCCCACGTAAGAGAGAAAAAGATTCTGCAGAAAAGAACTTCTTGCAGTGAAAGCCAGTATTGTGGGGTGCACCATGAAACTTTTACAGACTTCCAAACACCAGGCAGACTGGCAAGACCTTTTATTGTAACCCAGGATATTCATTTCTGAGGGAACACTCAGATTTATTTCACAGTGGGCCTTTAAAAGGAAGAATTATCTGCTTTCCTGGGACTCCAGATAGCCTGTTACTCCCACCCTGACTCTGCCTGGAGTGATGAGAACTTTTTTGCGTCTTTTGAGTGATTTTATTAAGTTAAGGCTCTGCTCTCCAAACCAAAAACATCTGAGAAAGCAAGTCTGTGCCATGGGGAGGAAGGAGGGGAGGGAAGGAAAGCTCTCCTCACCTGGTGCTCCAGGGCTGCCAGGAGGGGGAGGGTGCTGTCCTTCTATCCCCTGGCTGTGCCTGGCAGCCTCCTCCTCACAGGAGCAGAGATCTTCCCCTTCTCCTGCCCTTTGCTCTGCAGTGCTGCAGGATGCCAGCAGCAGGAATCTGCAGCCCAGGGTGCTGCTTGTGCCCCTGGAGGGGCATTTGCTCCATCCTCACGGCAGGAGTTGGGGCAGGCAGGCACTCAGAGCTGCAGCCTGCCCTGGCAGAGTGGGTGTTTGCCTGCAGCATCTCCTGCCCTCCCACAGGCACTTTGTGCCTCCTTCACCCCACCTGTGCCTCCTTCACCCCACCTGTGCCTTGTTTCCTGCTCAGGGCAGCCAGGGCCCCCCCAGCAGCTCCAAACAAGGCAAGGCCTCATTAAACTGGGGAGTGCTCTCTGGCCTCCCTGCTCTGCCACCCCAAACCCTCCCAGCTGTGGGGATCCAGCTGTGCTTCCTTGCCAAGGCTGCCCATCATCATCATCATCATCATCATCATCATCATCATCATCATCATCATCATCATCATCATCATCATCATCATCATCCTCCTCCTCCTCCTCCTCTCCCTGGCCCCTGCCTGCTCTCTTGCCGTACACACTTTTCAGTGTTTGGGGAACATGAAACACACTTTGCAAGCCAGAACAAATCCCTTTAGCATCCTTTCCTCCAGCAGCGTTTCTAGGAATGGCACAGAGAAGGGTTTGAGGGGTTTTCTCTGCTGCTGTTTCCACCACAAACCCCCCCAGGGCCCTTGGCTCTGGATCCCTTCACAGCTGGGCAGTGGCTCAGCATCTCAGGGGCACAGGGGCTAAAACCCCTCCAAAGACCCAAACTGGCAGCAGCTCTGTAACTCCCCAGCAGCATTCTCTGAGCCTCAGCTGCTCTGCCTTGGAGAATATATCTCCCAGGCTGCAGGTGCTGCTTCAGAACAGCCACGGAAATGTAGACAAGCTTCAAGCATTATGTTTGAAGGAAATATTCAGCTGTTAAATGCCTCAGCTGTCTACCTCTCTGCAGAGAAGGATGCAAATCTCTGAGTCTAGGCAGTTTCCAAGAAAAAGGCAAATTTCTGTCTGGCACGGTTAACTGTCAAGTTCTAGGAAATATTTCTCTTTTTCTGAGATCTGGTAAACTCAGTCCAGGGGAGAATTTAATCTTAAACTAATTTTTCATTTGGCTCAGCTTGACAGACCCTGCCCCTCTACCTTTCAGCCACCTAGAAGCTCTTACTTGTAGCCATACTCATGTCACAGGAACGTGGGGAAAGGCTGTAAATCAGGCATGGCACTGGAGGGGATGGGGCCTTGCAATAACACTGGGGAAAAACTCCCTGGGCAGGCAGAACAGCACTGCAGGTGTGCTGGTGCCAGTGCCACACAGTGCTGTGGAAGGGGGAACCAAGAGGACTCAGACCCCTCAATTCTGGCAGCAGAGCACCCACGGCTCATCCTCTGCCAGTCTGTGCCACTTCCTTTGGCTGTGCAGTTGTGGCAACAAAAGCAAGCAATTCCAACTCCATAGCTCCTGATTTTAGAGACCTGTAGGTTAGATTTATGCAGACTCAGTGTTGGTAGATCCTCTTTATCTCCCAGTGGTACTGAAGGAGAAGAAATTCCTTTGGGATCTGTGAATGAACACGTTGTAGGACCAGAGTCACGAGGCTGCACAGACCATGCATGGCACTTGGAGGTGAGATCTTACAGGAAACCATCCTCCAAACTGTGTGAAAACAAACTTCTTAACTGGTGAAAGCCGCAGTTGGGAAACATCCCAGGCAGCTGTTCTTCAGCTGTCTGGAGCCCTGCCAAGCCACATCTATACCAGCTTTGAGCTGAGAACAAGTGTGATGAATTCCCACCAAGAGGGTCATGGTTTGGAGCAATAAGCACCTAAAAATAGTGATATGTAATGAAACTGCCTCCTCAGCCACAACTGCAGTGACAGCACAGTGCTCCATGTCCCCAGAGCTGCCGGGGCTGCATCCCACCCAGCCAGGGCAGCACTGGCACAGGGCTGCTCTCACCTGCACCCACCAGGTGAGCACCAGCCCAGGGCAGGGCCCCACTGCAGCTCTGGCTCAGCAGGGCACCCAGGGCAGCACCAGTTCCACTGGGACAGAGCAGCAGGACCATTTCTAAACATTACCCTTTCTGCACACACAGAAAGCTCAGTCTTAATCTCATAACATTTGCAAGGAAATCTTTTTAATCAGTAATGAAAGCCAAACATTATCCAGCCTTTATTGACCTGCAATAACAGAGCAGTGCTGCTACATTTCCCCTGTGCCTCTGCACAGGTTCATTTCACTCGGGCTGTGCTTGGTGTTTATTCTTAGCTCACAAAGCTCAAAGAGTTTATATTATTGATTTGCTGCATTTCAGGTTCAATCCCTTGGTGCCCCTCACCCTGAATGAATTAAGTCAGAAAGAGTTAACACCTTTACTTCCAAAATACACACAATGGGGTTTGTAGGACCCCCACATCACTCTGCCAGTGCTCAGCACGTGAACTGGGCAGTGCCAAACGCTGCAGCAATATCGATATTTGCAGCAGCAGAATTCACAAATGGGACTTTGCTGCTGGCAAAGGAAAAAGTGATGGGTTCAGAGCAGGAGAGTGAAAAGGCACAGCAGAGAAATGCACCAGGCTGGGAGCAGCCCTTCCCTCCCTGCTGGCCACTCACGGGGTTATCAGCCTGCTGCAGCCTCTGCAGCACCACACAGCTCCTGCTTCCCAAACCCTTTTCCCTCCACCTCTTCATTTCTGGGACACTTGGCCCACAAACTGGGAACACCTGGGGGCTCTCACTTCACCTGGTGGTTCTGTGACATGCACTCTCCATCCCTCAGTGCTAGGGAGCACCAGCTGAAGGTGGCAGGAGGAATTTCAAAGCCGTGGGACCCAGCAGAGCAGGGTGCACTCCCCACTCTGCTGAGAGATGCACAAGCCCATTCCCCTGGGCTTTCTGCACTGGGGGACCCTTTGCAGGAGCATCCACCTCCTCCTTTGAGGTTTATTTTCAGCACAGAGGAACCCAAACCCACAGTAAATGCTGGACAATTTCCATGTTGTTTTTCTCTCAATGTGTTGCACCCCTGAGGACGTGAGGGGCTGCAAGAACATTTAATAAGTGGCACAGAGAGGGTAGGAACAGACTGGGCCACATCCTCACCTGGAGAAACTCTGGAACCATTTTCCCAGGTATGTCAGCTGCATGAAAATGTTACTTCTCTCACTCCTCAGAGCATCAGGCACCAGCTTGGGCCAGGGCTGCCTGTTGCAGCCACAGGAGCACCTGAAATCTGCACTGGCCAGAGCGAGCTGGGAGAGCACACAGAGATGTCACAACTGCCTTTACTTTCCCTTCCTTGGGAGCTCTTCCAGTGAGCTTGAGCTGAAAATCTGCCTTACTGAGTCTGACTGTACCTGACCAGCCCCTGCTCTGCACCCCGGGGAGCACTGACCCTCCCACCCCAGCCCCAGGGCTCCACACCAAAGCCACCTCTGCAATCAGACAGCTTGTAGCCTTTCAGGGGCATTCTGGTGTGAAAATACATCTTAACAAGAGAATACAGCAGAAAAAGCAAACTATTGTACTAAAATATGGAGGCCAGGAATAGAAGAAATGCTGGTGAGAGTGATCCAGCAGGGATCTTGAAGAAACTACTCCAATGGCTCGTGTGCCACTGATGTTAACCATTAACCCTTTTTTCCATGCAAAAAGCTGGAGCAGAGTGCCAGAGTCTGTGCTGGCTCCATCACCACGGTGCCACCTCACCCTGGGGCATTTCACACAGCCCTTCCCAATTTCTCTCTGAGTCGAGGCAGGGTGTGTGCAAACGTGAAGAACCAGCCTCTGCATTAGTGCAGTTGCCTAGGAAAGGGTTTTTCAGAAAGGTTTGTGCTGGGGCTGCATGCCCAGCCACAGCAAATTTATAGTGACCACAGCGTGACAGAGCACTAAAATATTAAAGTCTTTGTATTGTGATTATACTTGGGGATTGCTCAGCTGGCTCTGAAAAGTAGCTGGGACTCTATAAATAGTAAGTACTTTATCATTTCTTGCCTACTTTAAACATGCTGCTGTATTTCAATCATGCTTCAGAGTAAATCAAATTCCATGTGAGGTACGGTAGAAATGCTGTGTGTGCCAGAGGTGCACCCTGAGCTCACATAAATCAGCACAGCTCCACTGATGTCTGAGGAAAGGATGCCAGTTTCTGCCAGCTGCAGGTCTGTAGGGCAGTGTTAGCATCACTCGTGCAAGACTGAGATACAAACAAGCAAAAATCAAACACAAAAATATTCACTGCAGCCCTCCCTGTCCTCCTGAGATCCACTCAGAGCAGCTCTGTGAAAGTGCTTATCCCCTGGGATGTCATTCACTCCTATAAAAATATTAGGAGTGGTGTTTAGAGCTACTTAATATTTGCCATGAATCTCCACGCTATGTCACAGTACATTTTGTTTAGGAATATTACCTGGAAATTAGAAACCCAGTGAGGCATTGATTTTTAAAATGCCACGGGTCCAGAATTTCTTCACAACAGGATGCAAATAATAAATTAGTGCTTACCAGAGGGGAAAAGAGAACAGGATCCATGTCCTAGGTAACATTAGAAAACAAAAGATTAATGAAACCCTCGCTCGAGAACTCTAATGGCCAAGGCACTAAAAATGTACCCGTAAAAGGGAATATAAATTGAGGAGCTGTGGGGAAATGCACAGCTGGCACAGCACAAATGCATTTCCCTGCTCTCTGCAGCTTGCTGTGCTGGCCGTGGGAGCTGCATTGGAGCTGCCTGGGGCCACAGGGAGGCACAGCTCCTGCAGCCTGGCCTGGCACCCACCACGGGGCTCTGCCTTCCACACATTTCCCCCACCCTGCACCTGCCTGGCCAGGCTATTCCTCCTTGTCCTGGCCTCTGACAGGAGTTCTTGGGCTCAGCCAGAGCGTGGCTGTGTTTGCTCTGAGGATGAGCTCGGTGTCTCAGAACAAACCTGGGAGCTGCCTTCAGAGGGCTGGGGGGTGCCAGAAAGGCAAAGATTCACCTCATCCCCTTCTCCTGAGTGTTCAAACACGCTCTGCTGGTGGCCTCAAAGCATCCAAGTGTGCTTCTGCTCTCACAGGAGAGTGCAACAGGCTCAGACAGCACAGCTCCCCAGGCAGCACACTGACACGTCCTGAAGGGGTTAAAGCATCACCACGGGAAAGCAGGCTGCAGGGCTAAAAATAGAACACAGTCCAAAAAAAAAGAAAAAGAAAAACAACCCCCCCTCCAACTCATCTTAAATAAATCCATTTATTCCAGGGTTTCATAGAAACCATATAGCTGAAATTGCTACAGGATAATTCCTTATAAGCCTTACAAGAAATGTTGCTGTCCCAGAGTCCCACTACAAATCCTGGCAAGAGTATTGGAGATAACAGATTGGATGCCATGGAAACCGAGACAGACCTAATTTGAGCAGTAACCATTGCTGTTATTTATTTAATTCTGATAAGCCATCTAAATGTAGAATGACTAAAGGTTCCACTGTGCTAAAAATAGCAGCCTTGTAATATTTTAATTCGCAAATCGTTCCTGTTTAACAATATTTTGGGCAGTTGACATTACCATTTCTCCTGCACTTTTGAAAGCTCATCATTAACCCTGCTCTCTTGCATCCTGTAAGGAGGAGAAGGGTGCCTTGTCCCTTCCTTCTAATATTAATTTTACACAGCAGGATGCCTTCCTCCAGCCCAGGTTTCTCGTGGGGGAGCTTGGAGGTCCCTGCTGCCCTCTTGTCCTCCCCCAGGCTTAAAGCAAATGTTTGACAGAAGGCAGAACTGGGCCACAGGAACCAAATTCCCCTTCTCTAGATGGTACCAAGGATCTTCTGTGATTGTTTGATCTCAACAACTCCACAAATAAAGCAGCTCCTGAGGCACATCACTTCTGAGCTGGCTGATAGCTCCCATCTGTTCTTGCAACCCTGCCTCCATTTCCTGAGCTGGAGATGCAAAAACCTACAGGTGTAAATCTGCAATTTCTGTGGCTTTGGGATTTTACAGTGCTTCCAAAATTCCTGGGAACAGAGGACAAACTGCCTTTGGGATGTCAGTACCACAGACGGACCAAACTGAATTTCCTCCTGTCTCTGGCTGTGTTTTTCCCCTTGTAATCTTCACTGTTTTCACAGCAGGAATAACACCTCCATTTCTCCACTGGTCTGGATGTTGACCTTAAAGTGTGAATGCAGCTGTATTCCCTGGGAGCTTGTACACAGCATGTACAACAAATAAGATCCTAGATGTGTTTCTGTTCTCAGGAATCCTCTGCTTCTCCTGCCTCCCTGCTCCTGCTGCCTCAGGGCACCAATCCTCCCGTCAGCAGGGTCCAGCTGCCCGAGCACCAGGCACTCCCCATGCCCCACCTTCCTCAGAGCCTGCCCCGTGCTCTGACACCTGGATTTGGGTCTCCCCCTCTTTGGGGCTGGGAGCTGGTGCCGTGGGAGGTGTGGGTGGAGTGGTGCTGGCAGCACGGTGCTGGCCAGAGCAGCCCAAAGCAGCCTGGATCCTCCTGCCAGTGCCACCAGGGCATTGATGGCACTGATGGCATCAACTCAGCAGTGCCAGGGGACAGCAGATAAAGGTCCTGGCCCACCTGGGAGTCTGGATTTGGTGCAGGAAGGAGGGAAATGACCAATGTTGTGTTTCACCCTGCACTCAGCAGTGCAGAGCCTTTCCTCTCTGCAGCACAGGGCTGAAGGGTGAGTTGTCAGTGCTGTTTTCTTCAACGGTTCAGGAGTAGGACTGCAAAAAAGATATTCTGGGCAAGAATCAAAATGAATAAGAATCGCTTTCAGGATCTGTCACAACTAGAGTCAGCATATATTTAGCTTCCATTGCTCTGATTTAGAAACAGGGAGCAATGCTGGGATATTTATAGCCTTCAAAGACCTTTCTCAATGGCTTGCAGCTCCAGAGGTTCCTGCTGGGGTGGACAGGCACTGATAGTCTGTATTAGTGTACAGAGGTGCACAGTCAATCTGTATGTGGCACAATAAGGCTGGGATTATTTGGAACGAGCACAGGTTGCAATTACAGCTCTTTACCATTTCCCTGACTGTGCTACAGGACTGTTGCCAGTTTAAGGCTTTAATGGTTAGCAATTACTCACACAAGTGAAGGGTTCATTCATCAGCCAGGGTTTAATCTCAAGCATGATATGACTGCACACTGAAAACTGCACAACAAGCTGCTCACGTTATCTGGGTAAATGAGATCCTGATGGGCAGGCTCAGGATGAAGAATCTGATATGGCACTTCCCTCCAAAAACCCGTACAAGGCTTCTGACAAGCAGCCTGTAGCTCTTACAGAAACATTTCCAGTCCAACTTTCCCAAAAGCAAAAGTTCTGTGGGGTAGGGGGCACGTGGTCTCACATCCTGGTCACCTCCCTGTTCTTGATTAGAGTCTGCAGAGATGTTCATCTTCTGAAGAGCATCCAAAGGCTGCTTTCATAAAGGAAATCTCTCCTGAGTTATCCAACTAACAGCAAGAAGTAGCTGCTGAAAGGATTTTTGTTCAGACAGTCTCACAGTGTGATAAAACACTGATTATTCACAGATAATAGGAAGATGTTGAATAATTTCAAACTGAGATTTCACATAATAGGTATCTCAGACTGTCTATTTTTAGCCTCCCAAATCTATACTTAAACTCCTACGTAAAAATGGCCAAAAGGAAATCAGCCACTTGGAGCTGGTAGTTACAGCTCATATTATTATCGGTATGAATTTGTTGGTACCATTTAATTTTTCCTTTCTCTTTCTAATCCTCCTCCTCTCTGATCCTCAGCTTCTTCCCCACTGTCTTCTCTGCCTTTTAAAAAGGACGTGTGAAAACACTTGGAAGGCACTTGGACAGCAGCACCTCTGAAACTCAAAAACTTCAGTGACCCCAAAAAGTTGATGTGGTCCCACAGGTCCTGTGGAGCTCCCTCCTGCTCTGGAGAGCCCACCCAGCACCCCCAACCTGTACTGACACCCCGAGACACCAGCAGAGAACATGGGTGGCCTGTCCACCAATTCAGTGAATTAAACATAATATTGTGTCCCAAATTTAAACAGACAGATCTGAGACTCTGTGGGCTTTGAGGGACTTGTCTGTACATGCGTGCATGCAAGAGGAGAACACTTCACCAACACCCTGCTGCTGTCCAGCAACAAAACCTTTGGCCACCCATTCCCTGCTCCAAAGCTGAGGCAATCCCAGCAGAGGACATGGGAAGAAATTGCTAATTCCCTTTAATTCTTGAGCTGTCCTTGACATTCAACAGAAAGACATGAGTGTACACTGAAATAAGTGTAAATAATGTTGACACATCAAGAGAATTGCCCCTAAAATTGAAAAATGTGGTCATCTGCTGGCAGCTCTCTGTTCTCTCCACACAGAGTCATAGCAGGGCCACTGCAGCCACAGTTGAGTCAGCATTTTCATTAGCACCTGCCATTTCCTAGGATTTATATTTTGGTCATAAAGAAAAAAAAAAAAAAAAGAAACAAAGAGTTCTTGGCTGAAATTTCTGCAGGAGCTGCTTGGGCCTGATCAAACCTCGGTGCTCCTCCTGGTGCTGTGAGCTGTGCCTGCCCAGCAGGAGGGTGAAACTGCTGCTCATCACTTTGCACAACAGGGCTGACAACTGAAGGGGCAAGAGAGCAGAGAACCCGTCCCTGCAAAGCTGCTGCTGTGGCTGGGCATGAACTCCAGCTGCCTGACAGAGCTGGAGATATCTGGGTTTGCTCCCAGGAATGACAAAGCCAGCCCTGCTGTGCTGGGCAGCTCTGTCAGAGCCTGGCGTGTTGGCACCTGAGTTCACTGGGTCTGCAGTGAGGTTTTCCCCTAAAGCCAGCTCGGAAGGGGTCACTGAGTGTTTGCCACGAGTGCAGCAGGCAGGCAGGCTCACAGCTCCTTTCACACACAGCATTCACAAAGCTGCTGCCAGCTTTTAGAAACTGTTTGTAACAAATCATCCAGCTGCACGGGACAGATCTGGGGGTAGTCAGTGCCTATCAGCCTAGCCACAGGAAGATGCACCTTTTATCACGAGGGAGCAGAGGAGCAGCTGAGTGCACATCAGCTCTCTCCCACCCTCAGGAGCACAGGCAGCTTTAGCTCCAGATTTGTGTTAAGGTTCTCCAGCTGGCTGGAGTCAGACCACAGACTCACTGCACTCCATCAGCCTGTGAGAGCCCCCAGATATCAGAGTGCAAGTCTCTCCAAGGCTCCACATCAATCCCAGCTCTGCCAGGGCTGCTGCCGAAGCTGCTACTCCCAGAGATGCTCCTTGAGACCACGAGCTCATTTTGTACTCCCAGTTCACATCCTGCAGGTTGTGCCTGGCAGCAGCACGTAATAAACACAGCTCAGAGTGGCACAAATGAAACTGCCCAGCAGGGCCAGGTCACTGAGCAGCTCAGCGTGGCCCTCCTGGTGTCACAGCAGCTTCAGGTGACCTGCTTGTGACCAGGCTCCCCAGAGGCTGCCCTGGGCTGGAGACAGCATTGCCCCAGCTCTTTCTCCATCCCTCCCTCACTCCTCAGCTCACTTGTGGGGATGCAGGTGCCCTGGGAAGCAGCAGCACCTGCCCTACCTGCTCTCCTGGGCATCCCTGTGCTGGGGGATTTTCAAGTCCTCCTACCTCTGGCACAGCTGAGGTCTATAAGAACAACCTTGTTGGTGTTGTTTACTCACAGCCTTAATCAGCTTTGTGTTTGCAGTTTTCTTTGTGCCATTTTTCCCCCAAAGGAGAAGGGTTTATCCTGTTGGTTCTCAGCAGCAGCCCTGAGTTTCTACATTTTGTTCACTTCTTTCTCATGTCCTCTCCCGCCTCATGAAGCCTCCAGAAGCACATCCCTTCCCCCAAGGGCTGCCTCTGTTCCTCCTGTGCTCTGTCGTGGCTCCCACTTACCTTGCAGTGACGTTCAAAAGGAGGTGCCCTGCTGGCAGGCTGAGCAATGCTCACAGCAGAACTGAAACGGTTGACCAGTCTTCAGAGACTGCAGCTAGTTTGTTTCCATGTTAAAAAAACTGAAGAGAAACAAAGATAAAATTTTGAACCTCAGAATATGTTGAGGTAAATGGTACCTGTGTAATTTTGATGAGAAAACACCTCACAGAAACTATTTATGTGAATGCTGAGTGTGCCTCAATGAGAAATGTAATTCATCTTTTCTCTGGTTTTTCCTAGCTAGAACTAAATATTGCCACTGGGATATTTCATGTTACATGGAAGAATGAATTTAAGTCTCAATGGGAGGCTTCAACATAGCAAAATACTTAAGCCCTTGTGTAACTTTAAAAGGACACGAATAGTCCCACTGAAGTCAATGGGATTTAATGCACATACTTCAGAGCCAAGCTGAATCCCGGCCTGAACAAATGCTGGTTTCATCTTCCAGAATTGTGTGACCTGATACCCTACTTCCAGCCACAGCCCAGCTCTGCTGACTGCTCTCCACGGTGCACAGCCCAAGCACTAAGCCCAAATCCTGTCTCACATGCAGCTTAGCAGCACTCTGTTTTCACAAAATCACATTCCCCAGGCATCTGATCTTTTTGCCTCCTCTATTAGGAGCAGCACTTGATATGGCAATTATAAAATGAGATTCCAGGGGAAATTATTTGCCGGTGCATTTACTTTATGCCTTTGTCAATCTCAACGTTATCTCCCCTGTCCCTGTGTGCTGGGCCCTCCCTGTCCCACAGGTTCCTCCTGTGCCCAGCAGGTCCCTGGCAGCAGCAGGAGGCACAGCAAGGAGTGACAACACGTGCACATGTTTTAGAAAGCATGCACCTATGGCTCTGCAGGATCAGGGGCTCTGGGAGAGGATGTCCAGGCACAGGGATTTGTGTCTCAGGGGCAGACTGGGGCTCATCCCATTTGGGGGCTGTCACTGGTCGTGCTGGGAGGCTGCACATGGGGCAGGGTGCTGCTGAGGAGAGGGAGACAGGACAGGACCCCAGCCAGGCTCCTGGCACTGCAATCCCAATGCCCGTGTCCCCCCCTGTGCCCACATCCCCCCCTGT
>VZTB01018369.1:393860-422369 GCA_013397245.1 Thryothorus ludovicianus
CCCAATGTCCCCTCCTCTCCCCCAATGTCCCCTCCTCTCCCCCAGTGTCCCCTCCTTTCCCCCAGTGTCCCCCATCTCTCTCGGCCCAGGTGGGCACTGGGCAGGGCTGATTCAGGTGAGGCTGTAGCACCCCCAAACCCTTCATGGGGCACCCCCTGACCCCAGCACCGTGTCTGACCACAGGGATGGGGAGGAGGGGAGGGGGACAGACACCTGCTCCATACAGTGGGGTCAAACCGAGTCCAAATTTTTGTCACCAAGTCACAACTGAGCCTTACAATTTGGGAGGTTCAGGTGCAAGGGCTATAAATACCTTTAAAAATGAGGAGGAGCAGAGAAGATGTGATTTAAACACTTAATTCCCCTTGTCTTTGGAAGGGTTAGATCAACCTACAATGGGATTTTTTCTGTTTCCCTGCACCCTTCAAATCAGCAGCACCAGGGTGAGGTTTGACCACAGCTGTGTCAGACAAGAGGCTTCATCCTTCCCCTGTGTAGGAGGTTTTCCAAGTTTGATGAACCAAAAAGGGAACGGGCAAGCTGAGCAAACCTGTTTGCTTGCCAATTTAAGGATTACAATTCAGCTGGATGCGATGGCTCTGCACACCAAAGCAACTAAAATATTGACAAGGCTACTTCCAGGACTGATAGCATTGCTAAAAATACCTGCAGTAAATAGGGCAATTGACTGGAAGCTAAAATGGGGAATGCTTTCTGGGCTAAAAATTCCCTCAGATATATTTATTAATTCATTATTCAATGATGACGTGCATAGCGCTGCGTGCATTTAAACATGAGACACTGCTGTAACTGCTTCTTGAAATTCTGATTTGCTTAAAATATTTAGTCCATTTTCATGTTAATTAAGGAGCAGTCAAGAAGGGAAGCCATAGAGAGGAAAAACAGATCTCATTGCAAGGAGTCTTGCCCCTTTCACCTTTCTCCTTAGCCAAAATCTTACATGACCTCATAAATGCTCTCGTGTATTTTAGCCTATTGAAGCAATCACAGCTACAGGACAGCACAGCCAGCGCAGGTCAAGGGGTGAGGGATGTCAGCCGTGCTCAAGAATTAGAGGTAAGGCACAAAATGGATTGCTACAGCTGTCCAAAGGAAATCAAGCTGCTTGGAGCCCGCTGTGTTCCAAGCTAGAGTCTTTTGCTACTTCAGTAGCGATAATTGTGCATCTGGCAGCGAGGGTTTGAGCACAGAAGCAGCTCTCCAGTCATTTCTCAGTTGCAATTGTGACTGGAGGATGCCAGAGCTGGCTGACCAGCTGGGAAACAGCAGGTTTTGCCAACAGGATCAAAAGCCTAATCTTTCTGAACACTGTGATGTTATTAGTTTTGAGTTCCGGGTTTGGGGGGTTCAGGATTTTCATCTCTGTGTTTCAGTTCTCCATCTGTTTGCCAACCCACCCACCCTCTTCCTCAGGCAACAAATACAGTCATCCTGAAAAAAACACTCAGGGGAGAATGAGGGGCTGACAGCTGCCACCCAAATCCCAAATTTTGTTATTACAATTGGGTTTGGACCCATTTCAATAACTAAAGTAGTATTTGTTTAGACAGTGCCACTCTTTGGGTTTCCAAGGCTGTTGCAGAAAATGCTCTCCTTGGCTGGCAGAGGGAGAATGACCACAGCAGCTCTGCCTGCAGCCTCTACCTGCAACCCAAAGGGTCTCAGCAGGGACAGGGCACAGATCCCACTTCATTTCGCCCATCAGGCTGAAAGCAATTTTCAAAATGTTGCCGAGAAAATGCTGCTGAGAGAAATAAGTGAAACAGGTAAACCAGGAGAGAATGATGACTGGGAAAGCAGCTGCTGCGTTGGAGAGAACATTGCCCCAAGAAAATCTCTCTTTGCAAATACATCTTCCAGCATTTCACAGCTCAACAGAAAGTACAAGCAGAGCTACCTCAAGAGATTTTGCTGCAGTGAACAAGTACAAAGAGACTCCAGAGAATAGACAGGCACTTGCATCTTCCTAGATTACTGCATTTCTAGAGCAGTGTGCAAAGAACATGAAATGGATCTGGGTGGCTTTTCCCACCTGCACGAGTTTTATGAGCAATTTCGTTGCTTTGTCCTGCTTTACAATTCTGTTTTCAGTGACAGCACTGGCAACACTTCACTGATACCTAGTCCTCCACACAGAAACACAGGCAGAGAGGAGCTCTCCTTCTGGAACACGCCTGACTCATCCTGGTGACTCAGGCTGTCATTCATTGAAGTTTGTCTGATAGCTTTGAATCTCCAGCTTTGGATGGCTGCACAGACCTGTTCATTGTCAGGTGCCAGAAGTTAACCCTCTACCCACACTAAAAACTGAGGCAACCTCCTAAAAGCAGTGTGAGCCAGGAGCTGCCACTGCCTTTGGCAGCTGTGCCTGGCTCGTGTCTTCCCTGTGCTCTGCACACCACCGTGAGCTCTGCAAGTGTCTCTGCTCGCTAAAGACCTCCAAAAGAACTTAATATCCACAGCTCATCATCCCAGCTCTGATTCTCCAGTCTCCAAATAACCATCATATGATCCAGCAGAGGAGCTGCCTGACTGCCACCCACCAACACTGACCCCCCTCTGAACCTGAGGGATTTCACTGCACTTTCACTTGGCTGGAGCTGTTCTGCCAGCTGAAATTTCTCACTGCAAATCGCATTTGAGAAAATGTGCAAGTATTTTAGGTGTGCAATGAACATGCTGTACATGAAAAATTACAAAGCAGAAAAGGAATAGCTGGCTATAAAGCATGGATTCAATGTTGAATTAAAAAGTCGAATAAAGTGGCAGCTACCATCATCAGACACAGACATCTGATTCACTCTGCCAGCAACTGCATTATTTCAAAGAAATATTTATATGGTATTTATCTTACCCTATTCATCAACTCCCATCAAATCAAGAGTGTCCCTGCACTACAGATTCTCTATCCTTAAAATAAAGCTGTGAAAATTGAAAGGCTAAAGAAGTGGAAGTTATATTCTGGATAATGTAGAAATATATGTTAATTACCCGTGTATGCAGAACTTGCAGTGCAGTTTTGCAAACAGTGGTCTGCAGTCAGCCAGCAGTGACTGACACGAGGCATGATGCAATAGGCATGTGGGGAAAGCACTTGGCAATGTTTTAATAAACATTTTCCTATCAAAGTATGATCCTGATTCTGAAAGGGACCTGCCTGGTGCAATGAATCATGTGCCAGAGAATCAGCCTGTGCTCATTCTCCCGAGATTCCTGGGGCACCTGGGCCCTGTCCTGCCTCTGGGAAAGGCAGGGGTGCTGGTGGTGGGCAGAGAAACCACCCCAAATTCCCTCCCCATGCTCGGGAAGGGGAGGAAGGGGATGAAGGGGAAGAAGGGGATGAAGGGGATGAGTGAGATGAAGGGGAGGAAGGGGATGAAGGGGGGGAGGGGGAGGAAGGGGAGGAAGGGGATGGGTGGGATGAAGGGGATGAGGAGGATGAAGGGGATGAGGGGGATGATGCTCCTCACTTGCTCCCATGGAAAGGCTGAGCTCCCAGAGGGGCACAGCCCGGCGCTGGGCTCTGTCTGGAGCGGGCTCTCTGTGTGTGCCCTGCAGGCTGTGAGGGGCTGCAGCTCCAGCTGAGCAGAGCTCTGCTCTGCTGCCTTGCCTCTGAGTTTGAGTCTCACGGTGGGATGAGGTTTGCACAGCCAGCAGCAGCAGCTCCAGCACATCCTCTGCCTGGTAGGCAGCCTTGGCTTGGCTTCTTACGGAATTATGGAAAAGTGTAAGGGTCCACCTTTCCCCAGGTATAAAAATTCACAGCTCCAAGGCTTTGCCTGCAGCATCAAACCTTTCCCCAGCTGGCTCATCACAGCTTGAAGGGTTGATGTCTCTGTTTTTCTGGAATAGGGGAAGGAGAAGGGCACAGAAAAGCTTAAAGGAACACGGGATGCTCTGAGCCTGCCAGATCCTGAAAGGGATTCAGGAGCCTGACTAGCAGCACTCCCATGTCACACAGCCTCCAGTGACAGTGGCAGAGTCCTCAGCTCAGAGCACCTGCAGGGCTGTGGGGAGACCAAAAGCCTCGTGGCAGAAGACTCCAGCCATTTCCAGCACTTGCAATCAGAGCTCTCTGGGATGTGTTCTCTTTCCAGCTTAGCATTTTCACCACTCTAGGAAGAAGAAAATTAAAGAATTTTGCCTAGAGAGCTTTTCCCAAAATCAGTCTAACTGTAGTAGCTAACCCTTAGATTTATTTTCCTCCTCCACCTTGGTTTTGGGCCAGGTCCATTTGAGTCTGATGTCTCAGAGGACTTTCCAAGCCTTTTTCTGCTGGACATTGGGTGAGCCTTGCATTTCCTTCTCCTGTCTGTGCTGGCTGGAGGAGCCCGAGGCTCAGGCTGTGGCCATCACTGCGTGATTTTCACATCTGCAAGGACCGAGCCGAACCCCCACATTCAGAGGTGTTAAAATGAGATGCTCAGAGGCATTTGCTTAATGAGGTTGATGGAGCAAGTATGAGACAGGCAGATGGGTTTTGAAGTCTGCTCCTCTAATGGACGAAAAGGTGCTGGAATCTGGCTGGTTTGAATCAGAGAGAATAAAACAGACTGTAAAAATGAGTGTGAATGAGTGATTGGCCTGTCTCTTTCCTACATAAAAACACCATTAGCTCATTTCGTGTGCCACATGTTATTTACTGAGCAGGCCTCTGGAAAGCCTGTGTTCTCCACCCAAAATGCTGCTGCTAATGCACAAATGCTTCTTTCCAGAGGGTAGATTGAGGCAGGAGTGGCTGTGCCCAGCACAGCTAACACTGCTGTGGGGGCACACATCTGTTTCATCTGCAGTGGCAGCAGGCAAACAGCTTCTGCCAGCTCCGGAGCCTCCCCAGAGCCGCAGCAGAGCCGAGCCCCGTGCTGGTGGCCCTGAGCCCAGCTGTGCCCTGTGATGCTGCTGCCCTGGGAGGGTGAGCCCTGCCCCTCACAGACCCCCCTGCCCCAGCAGTCAGTCCCACAGGGGCCCTGCCTGGCACACCATGGTCCCTGCAGCACCCAGGGCAGCACCAGGAGCCACCCTGGCCGTGGGGTTCGTTCCCAGCCAAGCTGTGCTTGAACAAAAGCAGCCCCCAAGATGAGCTCTCTGCTTTGCCCACTGCTCCCAGGCAGGCTGGCAGGGAGGGACAGGCAGGGCACTGCTCAGCAAACAGGGCCTGAGGTTCCAGAGCACGGCAAGGGAACATGAGGAAAAAAAACAGCAGAGAGCCCTTAGGCAAAGGAAAAATAGGGAACACTAAAGCTCATTGTGAAAATGCTTTTGCTGTAAAATAGTCTCTTTTGAGCACATTGGCAGCAGTTTGTTCAGCAAAAAAACCCAACAACCTTAAGGAATGGACAATTTTTGGAAAGGTAATTAAACAAGAGGTCAAGATATGTCTTGGGCAGCAGATATGGCAATTACTTATCCTCAATGCTTGAGAACAGCTGAGAGACAGATTTCTACAGCATCCTTCTGTGCAGTTTAGGTTTTCATTTTCCTGTTCCAGTGGCTCCTGTCTGTCCCTCCCCAGGCCAGCCCTGAGCACTGGAGGCTGACTGGGGAGCAGAGAATGGCAGATGGGACAGAGGAATCAGCACAGGGGGATGAACCTGCAGCCACACTGCCTTAGCCACGAGTTAATTAGTCCTGCTACCCTGAGACATCACAGGAATCACTGAAATCATTACAGGATTGGGATGGTGATGCACTTTGGACCCCATTTGGAGGCCTCAGGGCTGGGTGTTGTGGCTCCACATGGAAGTACAACAATCCAGCAGCCTTCTACACTGCCCAGGAACCACCCCAAGCTATCAAGCCAGAGCTGAGCCCTCACATTTCTCTTATTCCCAAGGAACATTCATCTTCCCCCCGCCACGGTGACACAGCACAGCTGTGCTCTGGAGGGGAAGGCGTGCGAGAGGGATGCTCAGGAGGGAGCAGGGAGCAGGGCAGGGGGTGCTCGGGGCTGGGGGGCAGCAGCAGAACCCACCCCTGCTCCCCAGCACGGCTCCCTGGGGCTGTGAGCACCAGCCTCCACGAGGGAAGCGGTGTCAGGCCAGGAAAAGCTGGCAGGATGATTCAGAGTGGCTTTTGAAGCACAGGCCTCCTCCAAAGTGGCAGCCATCTGCAGCCACAGCAGCTGCAAGGCGGGCGCCGAGGGGAGGCAACTCCATTTCTCTGCCAAATGAGGTGGAAGAGGCACCTTACTCACTCTCACCAGCCCTAATTGCTGCTGTTTGCATCGACTTTCAGGCCTGAATGTTGAATAAGAAATGGAGTTCCTATCTCAAAAGCATCCTTGGCTCTTCACTCTGTGCAAAGACAACACGATACAGAAAAAACCGAAAGCTTTGGTGGGACAGGCTGCTGAAGATGCTGATTGCCCTTCACGGGGAGCACAGGGCAGGATGGGCTCTGTCTCAGGACACTGCTGAAAATACACAATTTCCCCCGGACTGTTACACTGCAGGTGTTCACAGATTAGTGGGATTAATTCAGAGGGGCCTTGGGACTCTTCCCCTGGCACTAAATTAATTGCTATGAAAGAACTGCCTTGAAACTCTGCCCTAAAGTGCACAGCAGGAGCCACAGGTCATCCCAAAGCATCATTTTCTAATTCCACACCAATGCTAAATGCTTCTAGAATCCTGTAGCAATGGTACCATGACCTCTGTTACTGTCCTAGTGACCACTCACTAGTATTTCTTGAGGGAAGAGGCTTCTCTTCCACTTCCAGGATGTGATTAGAGCTTTATCTGCTCTATTGAAAGGGCTCCCCTTACAACCTTTTGTTCCAAATGTGGAGAGTTCAGACTCGCCTTGGTTAACACAAAACTGTTATGTTAATAGCTAAGCAAATTGCTCAGGTTTCTCCCAACAAGGCACGTTAATGAATCCTGCTATTATTTTTGTAAACCTTCTTAGAGGGGACCCTGATTAACCCCAGCCTTTTTGAAGTGCTGGCCTAGACAGACTCCTCATCCAGCAATTCTTGCACAGAGGCTCTGTCCCCTCTCCACAGGATGTGTGATCAAGGACCACACTCACATCTTGGCTGTGGGTGGATTCATGCTCAGTATTTTTGTATTTCATGTTGTGCTCAGTGTTTTCCCCAGTGGCCATCCTTTGCCCTCTCTCCCGGTGTCACTGCCCTGATCTGGGCTGGAACCTCCTGCCAGGGCCATTTCCAGGCAGCTGATTTGCATCACGCAAAGGGGGAAGAGGTGAGCTCTGCAGAGCACCCACTGTGCCAGCAGCTGACAAGGATCATTTTGAGGATCATTAGTTAGACAATTTTAAATCCCTCTAACACACACTTTATTCATTGTTGTGCTCTCGGCTTACTTAATATGAAAGGCTCTGAGGTACAAAATTACCTGTATTGCTGAAGTCTACATATATTCTGCTGTATCAACCCAAGTGTTTTCATCAACTAAATTTTTAAATTCTCCTCAAAATTTTGCACTGGTCTCCTTCAAATGGATAACATTTTCCTTAACCCACAAGGTAAGAAGGAAGGAAATTTTTCCTTCTATAATTCACTAGTCAATCTAATTCTTTGAGATTTCTTTCAGATAACATAAACAATCCATAAAATTTATGATTCTCTGCATACATTCAAAACCCAGCAGGTTTAGTCACTGTTCTATTTGCATTAGCTTGAAGCATAAACACCAAAGACTTAAAAGAATCTCTATTCCAAGCAGGTATAAAAATCTAAAAAGGCAGAAAAAGAAAACAGCAACAAAAATAACTCCTTCCCTCTGCATCCCAATGCAAACCTAAATTCATTTTTATTTTAAGGCACTGGTGGTTTTCTGCTGTTAAAAGTACCACAGAGGCCATAGGACAGAAGACTACAGAGACTGCCATATTCTGTGTAATGGAAAAGAGAAACGTTCAGGCTCCTGACAGATTATTTACACATTTAAGCCCCAACAGAATCAAGATGCATCAAATTTTCAAGATGAGGGAAACAATGGCTCCTTTTCAGAAGGGCTTGTTTCAGTTCCAGGTTTCCTGTCCTTTGCAGGGATTAACCAGCAATGAGATGGGTGGTGTCATTCAGACTGTGCAGAACGTTTGCATCTCCTCAGGTGAGTGAGGAAGGGCTCCAGGAAGGGCCCATCTGCAATAAATCTGTCACAGGCTGCTCCTGGAGGGGAGGCAGCCCCAGCCCAGCCTGTGATCCTGGGGGGCCAAGGCCTGGAGGAGCAGCTCCTTGGGAAGGGGAAAGGGAAGAGACTGAGGGGCTCTGATGGGAGAAGGGGCGACTTCACAGGCTGAAATAGCAGATATTGAGGGGGGACATTGTGCAATTCAAAATCCTGTTCAACAATCACATCTTGCTTCTGTTCACTACTGTGTAGAGAACTCTTTGAAAGTTTTAAAGTTGTTTTTTTTTTTAAGAAAGAAAAAGTACAGGTACTTGGATTGTTGAATGGTGAGAAAAAGTTTCCTCAGATTTCCCAAACCTGAAGTGATTGTGTTTTGAGATGACAGGGAGGCTGACAGGTAGGCTGTTTCCTACAGACAGAAAGGGAAAACCAGAACCTAGAAGAGAACAATAAGGCCCCAAAGGTCCCACATCTACAAATGAAGAACTCCTGAATGTGGAGAGCAGCTTAGTGGATCTGCCCAGGGAAATGGCAGCACTGCTCCAGCAGGGACAAGCCATGAGAAAGAGCCACAAAGAAAGGCAAAGGAAAAAACCCAAACCCTATTTCTGGCTGTGCTACAGAGCAGACAAAAGTGCTGGTCGTTTTTTCCAAACATTGTAATCTGAAGTGGCATTTTCTGCTCATTTTTAATCAAATGGATTGTTTCCCTCCTTGGAATGGTGCTGAGCCTTTTAAATTGCTGCAGAACCAAGACACTGCTAATAAATATTTAAAGTCTCGGAGCTTTAAGTGAAAGGAAGGATTTGTTGGATAACATTTCATTTCCCATAAACTGTTTATTCACCATTAAAACTGAAAATTTTAATTTTATGGGGATTGCTCTGAGAGCTGATGCTCAGACATTTTCACAAAAAAACCACGAGTCAGGACGGCAGTCTATAAATAACCACCTTGGAAATAAACTTCTGTGAATTGGACATAACCCAGATGAGATTTTCAAGTGTGTTGTGAATCATCCACAGCCAGAGCATAGGTCAAAATTATTTACTAGCACTGAGCTTCCTTCCTCACGTTTACCTGGCAGCAGTGTTTCAAACCTGGAACAGAGAACACAGAGGCCTGAGGGTCAGTTTTGCTCACCTCCAGCCCTGAGAGGTGATTTATTTTATTTACTCCTGTGCTGACAGAGCAGTTGTGTCTCCTGGCCTTGCACTAGTGCAAATGATGAAATGCAGGAGGATGACCCCAAGCTTGGGTGCCTGCTTTGCCCCAGAGGATGGAACATCCCCTGCAGAGGGTCGGGACAGATCTCACACTGCAGGGAGGAGCCTGCCCTGTGCCCCAGTGAGAATCCCCCTCTGCAGCTGCCTGGGGACCCAGCTGCCACCCCTCCTGTGCAGAGCAGTCTGGCTGCCTCTCCTGGTGGGTTTGGCTGCAGGTTATCCTGCAGAGCTCTGCTGGCCCTGGGGACAGGCAAGAGCATCCCCCAGTGCAAGTCAGAGCATCCCCCAGTGACCACGGCCAGCAGGAGAGGCAGGCAGGGCACTGGGGCAGGCAGCAGAGGAAACATTCACTGAAAACACCAATTCATTCTGGAGTGTTCATCATGACACACACCTCTTACAGGCCACGGGGTCAGGACACAAACTGCAGGGTCTCCCTCACATTCACTGAAAACTCCAATTCATTCTGGAGTGTTCATCATGACACACACCTCTTACAGGCCACGGGGTCAGGACACAAACTGCAGGGTCTCCCTCTGGACCCAGAGCAGGGGGTTCATTCAGCTGTGCTGATGTGAGGGGACAGTGGAGGCTGGGGAGTCCCTGTCCCTGAATTTTCACTCTCACTGCTTCTTGCAGCAGGTCCAAGAGCCCTGGGGAGGGCTCTCAGCTGCCTCTCAAGACCATCAGCTGGAAGGGATGGTCCAAGACCACACTTATTAAGCAGAGAACAAGCTTTGAGTGCCACTGCTTCAAGCACCTGTGACAGGGAGCTGGCTGCTGGTGGCAATTAGGGATGCACAGCTTAGAAATGTCCCTCTCTTCTCTGCACATCCTCCCCTTGGGTTTTAGTGTTGATACCACAGACAGTTTTGTTCCTAAAGAAGCCAAACTATAAAGAGCAGGAAGAAAGGGAGGTGGGAAAAGTGAATAGGACACAAGGATGCCCTGAGACAAGAAGATAAAAACTACAGATGAAATATGATTGAGGCAAAGAAAAGGAGCAAGGGAATAGCCACAAATATTGACTTAGGAAATGGGCAGAACAAGAACACTGAATGTTATTACTTAAGCTCAGTGTTAGGAGCAAGAGTTTTGCCTGTGGTGGGTTTGGGTGTGCTGGTTGAGAGTCATTTCACCCCGGTTTGAACTATCCAAAAATAAAGCTTGATGTATAATGTGATCTGTCAATTGAGGCTGCTTTTCTGGTTAACAGAAAAGGGGAGAGAGAGAGAGAGACACCCTCCTCCAAGGAGAGGCAGCAGAGCAAGGCACAGGATTCCTGCCCTGGCAGTGCAGAAGGAGTCAGGCTCAGCTGGATGCAAGCCTGGGCCAGGACAAGCCTCGATGTCCCACACGTGCCTGGCCTGACAGGGGCTCTGTCATCTCCTGCCAGCACACAGCAGCAAGCCAGATTTTCAGCTTATATTTAATTCAGCTCTTGCTCTGTGCACTGATGTTTGAGCTGCTGATCTACCTGACCCATCAAAACCTGCAAGAGCTGAGCTTTCTTTCATTGCTTTATCCACAATTTGAAGTGGAGATGGTGAATTCTAAATTTAGAGTGGCTTCAGCAGCACGCTGTGTCTACCTGTGCTTGCTCTCTGCTTTCTGAAAAGATGATGACCAAACCAAATCCAGATTTCCTTTTAATCTGGCCTATTTTAAATCAAGCTGCAAAGAAAGATACTAAAGCTGCTACTGTGAAACGTGCTGCTCCATGAATTAGTAATTGTGTTTATCTTCTGCATTGGGGATTTTTTGCCTGTGTTGCTGTTTTCTCACTGCCACTCAACATGAGGAGCTTTTATTTGAATGAGACTATTTCAAAGCACTTTTACACTCATGTAGAGTCAGGCACTTATTTGCTTTCTGACAGTTATTTACTTCCTGTAAATATTTCACAGCCACAGGACCTCCCAGATGAAAGCAGAGTTTGCTCTGTGCTCCTGTTCAGCAGTCTAATTAAAAACAGAATAAAATGGGGGATGGAGCTACGTGCCAACTGCCACGGATGGTCTGGAGGGAATTCAGCAAGGGAGCCTTTCCTTGGCACAACTATTGAAGTGGTACAAGCAGAGGGAAAGTGCCCAACTCCGAACTGAAAGGCCTGAGCTTGATAAGGAGAGGCTTTGAGAGGTGGCAGAGCCAGCCCTGCTCCTGCACAGACTCTGCTGCCAGGGCTGAGAAGTCGATCCTCAGTGCCATTTCACATCTCTGAGCCCTGCTTTGGCCTAAATCCCTTTGCACAGGACAGAACTGGATGAGCAGCAGCTCCCTGTGATCCCAGCAGCCCAGAGCCACGGGGCTCCTAAAGCCCCCCTGGGAGGCTCAGGGCGTGTCCCCACCTGGGGCAGGTCACTGATGCCTCACCTGAGTGTCTCTGGGCCTTTCCCAGGGCTGGTCCTCTCTCCAGGACATCAATCATTCCAGCAGAGTGCCAGCAACTCCAAGGCTCTGCTGCCTTCACATCTGCATCATTCCCCACGACCAGAGCTGCAGAAAAACCCAGCAACTCCAAAGCGGTCACACCAAGAATAGAAAAATACAGATCAAGCATTACTTCCACTGTTGTGGGGCTTTTTTTAGAAATAGCTTGTTTGCTCTTGGTTAAGGAAAGATTATTTACCACTGCTGTCTACAGGGCAAGGGCAAATTGCTTCAGGTTTTGAGTGAGGATTTTTCACTTTAAAAGAGTGCATTTGGAGACAAGGGAGATTATGAACAACCCTTTAACAAGATCTTCAAGCCATCAGGCTGTTTAACATTATTGATCAGTGCAACCAGAGCACATTTTTTAGGAATCTAACAGATTAAAATGGAAATAGATTTCTGGTTCTGACTGCCCACAAGCTCCATTTCCCTTGGCAGCAGAGAGCTGCTCTGAAGGAGGGGCAGCCCCAGGTGAGGGGGGTGACCCTGCCAGGAACGAGCTGCCCTGCCAGCTCCCTCTGCCTTGGGCACAAACAGCAATCCTGTGTGGGATGAAACAGAAAAAAAAAATATTTCTATAAAAATGCCCAAACCACATCAGAACAGCATCTCCTCACAGCTCAGTGCTACAGCAAGCCCATTTAATAGGGAGGCTCATCACTTGGGAGTTATTTTAAACACTCTTTTTAGAGAGCACTGAACAAAATACATCCAGATCTGATGGATGTCACCTAAAGAACAAAGCTTCCCTCTCCAGAGGGTCTGTGCTGGGCACCACAATTCTGAGGATTTGTTTGCAAAATAAATAAAAAGAAGCACTTTGCTTTCAAATTAGTGCCCCAGAAGTTGACAGAAATAGTAGTAAACAATAGAAATTATTTGTATTAATAGCCAAGTTTATTCTAATGATGTTGGCATTCTCTGTGAAGATTAATTGGCAATAATGTTGCAAAAACTATTACACGTGAAAAATGCATCATAAACCTAAAATAATTTGACTGACCTATGTTCTAAAGTAAAATATTTACAGTAATGAGATTCTAATTATCTTTTGTTATGGCAGGCCATTCTCCACGCTCCACTTTATTGATAGGAGATGTATTGTTTCAGCATTTTGGCTCAATTTATTTTCTCACATTTGCATTTCCTTATGCACAGAAAATGAGAGGCAATCATTACCTTCTTCACTCTGCGTTCAATTTACATCAACAGCACATTACCTCATCCTAACTCATTTATCAACCACAGAAATTTGGTAACAAAAGCTACTGTCTGCGATGAATAAAGATCATTTCAAATGGAGCAGGAAGAAACAAGATGAATTACACATTTCAGGACCTTCTCTTTGCTCAAGGAAAGGAAGATAAAGGGTTTTTTCCACCTAGACAAGACAGATCTCACGGGGCTGCAACTCATATTCAGCATCTCCTGTCCACCTGCAGCTGCTGGCTCTGCTGCACACAGAGGTAACTCCAAACACCCTGAACCATAAATATCTGCACCCTTTGCCTCACAAAGGAACCTTCCTAATTTCCTGGACTGAGCACACAGAATTTATGATTCATAAGCTCGAGCAAAAGCTTTAACAACCACCCAAGGGCTTCTGTAGCCTGAGAGCAATGAAGGGGGACACCAGCCTGGGGACACCAGCACATCTGGGGGACACCAGCACATCCACAGGCACATCCCTGTCCCAGCCTGGGGACACCAGCACATCTGGGGGACACCACCACACCCACAGGCACATCCCTGCCCCAGCCTGGGGACACCAGCACATCCACAGGCATATCCCTGCCCCAGCCTGGGGACACCAGCACATCCACAGGCACATCCCTGCCCCAGCCTGGCTCCCGGTGCCAACACTCCCGTGCCCTGCTGGTGGCAGAGCAGCCAGCTGGCTCTGCTGGCCACTGCAGCATCTGGGGACCTTAAATCCCGGGGTTAGCCAGAGTCAGCAAACAAACTCCTGCACTTTGGAACCATCGACCGAGCTCTGCCGCCTGGACACGCGGTCAGCGAGAGGGGTGGGCAGGGGGGACAAGATGGCAAATATCCCCCTCATTCTCTCCTTGTGTCTTCTGGGAGCTTGTCTTGGTGATGAAAACACAGGTAAGTTCATTCAAAGCCCAGCAAACCCTTCACTTTTGGGTGCAGGGTGCTACAGACAGTTTGTCACTTGGTAGAGCGACAGCCTTGTAAGAGAAAACAGCTCAGAGGCACTGCTGCATTTTATAGCTCCTCTTTAAAGCTCTGGCTCTTTTCGGGGAAATGAAATAACAGCTTCTATGCTGATTTTGTACAGCATGTGTCACAGGAATTAATTTTAAGAATGTTTCTTTTCGCATCTTTAAGCTTTCAGAGGTTGATTCAGCCATTTTGGAAGGCACACATGGAAGGGGAAAGGGGAGAGCGCTGCTGGTGGAGTGACAGTCACACCTCTGTGTGTGCCATCACTTTGTTCTGCAGAACAAACAAATGCTCACAGCCATAAAACACTCGTTGGACTTGCCTCTGTTTAAAGCCAAACCCAGTGTGATTGTAACAAAGGCTGTGGGGCGCAGCCAAAGCTGGAGAGCAGCTGATGGATGTGGGCAATCACACACAGCAATGCAGCCTCTTGATTTATCTGTAGCAGCAACAGTTCCAGCAGAGGCTGCTTCACATCCAGTGTGAGCTCCTCTTTGCTGCAAGGCTGCCCTTTCTGCTTTCATTAAAACACTGCTGGGAGCAGGTTAGAAAAGGACTGTCCAAAATGTTTGCTCAGCAATGAAATGATGAGCAGAACCTCATCATTTTGCCACCATCCACCCAGGTGCCCCCCTGTGAAATACAGTGGGCAGGACAGGTGTGTCCTGCCTGCACCTAGCCCAGAGAGCTCTGAGCCCCTCAGATTCTGGCTCAGAAGCTGGTAGCTGGTGTGTGAGAGTATTCTCAGTGTGAGGATGGTTTCCAGCCCGGGGAGTGCCACTGCTGTCCCTGCTGCTGTCCCTGCTGCTGGCACACATGGCCCTGCAGGACAGCACCCAAGGCAGCCCCATGACAGGACTGGCCCTCAGCAGGCAGCCACCACAGCAAGGCTGGTGGCCACTGTGGCCATCCCCCTGGACTGGGGTGCCTGCAGGGACAGCAGCTCCTGCTGGTGGCCCTGCCCAGGAGCGTGGCCACTGTTGAAGGTGGGTACAAAGCCCCCACTGCCAGGAGGTGGCCCAGGGGGCCAGGAAGGCTCAGGTCACCCCTCCTGCCTGCAGGAGATGCTGGGGACCAGGACCATGGGCAAGGCTGAGGAGTAGGGAGAGGAGGAAATGCCCCCTTGCCTCCGAGCTGCTTGCAGAGGCAAATGGCTCTCACAGCCAGCACAGGCAGACAGAGCAGGGCAATTTCTGTGTCCAAACAAGACCTCACCAAGCTGCAGCATGAAAAAGCCCATTGTTTTCCCCTCCCAAACAGCTTATTCCAGTCTGTGCATCTGCGATGGGAGATTCTCACACCATCTGCTTTAGGGTATTTTAAGCATCAAACTTCAGCACTCCCGATCACCGCCCTGCCGTCAGTCATTCCTGCCTGTTGGCTGTTCTGCACATTGATGCTGTGGGCTGTGCTCAAGCTGGGCAGTAAGGCAGGCCCAGGGCACAGTGACAGCCCTGCAGTGTCTCTGGCCGTGGGGGGCACACCTGGAATGGGCTGTTCTGGGGGAGCAGAGCCCTGCCAGCCCAGCCCTGCCCCTTCCCAACTGCAGTGTTCATTGAGAACAAGGAGGCCAGCTCGGTCCTGCAGAGGCAAAGGCGAGCCAACTCCAACAGGCTGGAAGAGGTGATCCCTGGGAACCTGGAGAGGGAGTGTGTGGAGGAGAAGTGCAGCTATGAAGAAGCCCGAGAAGTGTTTGAGAACGAAGAGAAAACGGTGAGTTTGCAATGGCAGCACCTCGATCCCTCCAGCCCACAGCCCCAGGAGCCCCTCGGGGGGGACACAGAGGGGCAAGAGGAGGAAACAGCAAGGAGAGAGCTCCCAGGGCCAGGGGCAGGGTGGATTCTCAGGATTCTCGTTTGTGCTCCATCAGCTGGGCTGGGGAACTGCTCTGAAAGGTTTAGCAGTCACCACTGGGATTGTGGAGGTGCTGGCTTCCCTGCAAGCCTTTTCCTTCAGCTTTGGAGCCATCCAGGTACTACTTCAGTCAGACAACACCCAGAAATTAGAAAACAAAGGAAACTTTTTCTTTTTTCCCTTTGCAGATGGAGTTTTGGCAAACATATGTTGGTAAGAGCTGCTTTCTTCATGTTCTAATGCTTAACATTCCTCTATCAGTGCATAAAGACCTGACATTACTGTAACAAATGTATTTCAGCATCCAGAAACTGAAATTACAGGGTCAGTCAGAGCCTTGCACCCCAAATCCTGCAGCCCCCAGCCTGACTCTGTCCCGTTGGTATAGAAATGGCAAGCCAAAAAAAAAAAGTCTTAGCAATTTTTTTGTTCAAGCAGGGTTTTTTTCAAAAACCTCACATTACAAAACCAGTTCAGGCAGGCTACTGGATCTCATTGAGCCCAGGTCACGCTCTGGGCTCCACTTTCAGCTGTCTCAGAGTAAAATACCACAGCAATAATTAACACCCTTCAGCAAACAGCAAATGCTCTGTTCTCGAGCAGAGATCTCCAGATAAGGCACAGCCTTGAGAAGGCACAGCATGAATCCCTAGAAATGCCATATTAGAGTGGAGACTCAACATGATCATAGCAAACAGCTGTTTGCAATTCTCACCCTTACTTCACTGTTTTCTTTCCACATCTACTTCTTCCTTTTCAGCCTCCATCCCCAACGACTCCTTGGTCCCTTAACAAAAAGATTTCAGTGCCCACTACACCATCTGAAACTAATTTTAAGGACATTTCAATAAATGAACTGTTTTGTAGATTGGCAAAGTGCCCAGAACATCTCACTAAAAAGCCTTAAATAATTCAGGTTACTCAGTCCAGACTACAAAATACAAACATTACATTTGCATTGTCCTCTGAAAAAAAACTGATGAAACTCAACACTGCATTTGTTTCCCTGCCACCGTAACAAATGAGATGATCAGAAATAAGGAATGGCATCTGTCCCTCTGTCAGGGTTTGCTGTTCAGGTTTGCTGTTCCCTTGCTGCCCCTCTTGCACAGCACTGCCCTCACAGGCAGCAAGAGCTGCAAAGCTCCACACCAGGACTCGGAGGAGCCCAAACCATTTTGCTCCAGTTTGCATTTTGCATTCCAGCCCATCCCTGAGCACCCCCTTAGGTGCCACACTGTGCTGCCACTCTGCAGGGCACAAACACAGCAGGGCCGTGCCCGATCTCCATGCCCTGGCACGAGCACTTCAAAGGGCATCCCCCATCATTCAACATCACTGATTTACTTTTCCAAAGTTTTAGGTCACCAGTTTTGCAATAGTGAGTATTTTCATTAAAGCCTCAGCTGCTGGAGACAGCTGTGAAAATAAAAGCCCTGGCACACGAGGAAAAATCGAGACCAGGTAATAGCAGTGCAGGACTGAGAAAAAAGAGCAGCAGGAAGGTTCTCAATCCCAGCATCCAGACAGGTCTCCACACCCTGGTGAGACCCAAACTGTCACAGAACAGTGTCAGTATTAAAACAACCCAGATTAGGATACTTAGAGCACTCTTGGAGCAGCAAACCTTCTAAACCTTGTCTGATTTGGCCAAGACACGAGACCTCGATGAGATGTTGCCTGAGGGTGGCTGAAGGGGGTTCTGCTGAAGGGAGCAGAATTAACCCACGGGGGACAGGGCCACAGCTGGGGCTCCAGGGAAGCCCTGCTGCTGCTGGCATGGCTGCAGCCCGGGCTGCAGGGTCTGATTTGTTCTCCACAAAAAGGAGGAGCTTTTTTTGTGCTGTGCCAGCTGCTCCAGCCGAGGAGGAGCTGGGCTTTGCTAACTCTGCTGTCTTCTCTCCAAGATGGGGACCAGTGCAACCCCAACCCCTGCAAAAACGGAGCCCAGTGCAAGGATGGGATCAACTCCTACGTGTGCTGGTGCCCAGCCGGGTTCGAGGGCAAGAACTGTGAGATTGGTACGTGCCAGGGACAGGCTGCTGTGCTGGAGCCCCCGGGCACCACGGGGGGGACAGAGAGTCCCCAGGGCACCACAGAGGGGACAGAGTGTCCCCAGGGCACCACGGGGGGGACAGAGAGTCCCCAGGGCACCACAGAGGGGACAGAGAGTCCCCAGGGCACCACGGGGGGGACAGTGTCCCCAGGGCACCAAACTGGGAACAGAGTGTCCCCAGGACACCAAACTGGGAGCAGAGTCCCCAGGACACCAAAGTGGGGCAAAGTGTCCCAGGGCACCACAGTGGGGGCAGAGTCCCCTCCTGGGGACTGTTTGGGACACGTTGTGCTCTGCTGTAAGGCACTGCAGGGAAGTGTCCCTCCAGGCTGCTGGCACTGGGGATGGCCTGGGGACACTCCTGGGGACACAGCTGAGGGTGTCTCTGCACCTGCTCTCAGGGAGGGCTCGGGGGAGGCCCAGGCTCCAGGTCTGTGTCCAGCTGTGGCTGCCAGGGCAAATGCTGACCAGAGCCCTTCCTCCCTGCCCCAGCACGAGCCTCTCTGGGACTGCCCAGTCAGGGACAGCCTGCTGAAAGCAGAGTTTCCCACAGATCCCCCAGGGACCCCCTTCTCCCACTGCCCTGTCCCTCTCTCATGCCAGGCTGAGCAGCAGGTGCTGGGCAGGGTAGGTTTATCCTGACTTCCTCTCAGTGACACTCTGCTTAATTCATAATTATAATTATCAGCAGCAACCTTGATTCCGGAGACAAATAAAAGGCAAATATTTTCCTGATGGGTTGAGGAGTTTATGAAAACCAAACAGCTGATAATTTAAGAAGAGGGATATTCAGCTCTTATAATATAATCAGGGGCTGTGCAACTCGCATAATGTGCTAGACTCACTGCACTAATAAAAGATTCTCTTTCTAGTTGTATTTCTGCTCTGGCAAGAGAGGAGTGTACGTTAAAAAGAGCATTTCAAAGTTGCATCAAATTTAAATAGTCTCATTGCAGATTTCTTGGGGAAGTGAGGAGCAAAAATAGAGCTGGAAGTGAGGCGTGAAGAAGAGCTCTGTAAAAAATAGTAAATGATGGCATTAAAATGGCTACAGGAAGGGAGGTGTCCTTGAGGAAGTAGGAGTGGAGTTAATCTGCTGTGAAGTTATTTGAAAACTCACTGAGAATTGCCAGGGCCTCTGCAGATTGGTGGCTCCCCACCTCCAAGGTGTTCCCACCCCAGAGCAGTGAGGGTGGGGTGGGAAAAGGCAAGTCAGGGAAACCTGGCTCTGCCCCAGGCTGGCACTTGCCTCCCCACACTTCCTGCTGGAGAGGCTCTTCCAGGGAGGCTGTGCCGGCTGATGGGTACCTCAGGAAGAGCACGGGGCTTCTCTTGGAGTTTAGAGCCCAGCCATAATCCCTCAGTATTAATAATTCATAAGTAAAGCCCTGCTGGGGTGCAGGGTTTGGCCCAGCCTGGCACAGGGTGTCCTCAGCCAAAAGCACCGAGGTGGGGAAATCACGTGGCTTTCACCAAATATTTGCAGGAGCCCTTTAGGGTCAGGCTGCCCAATTTCAGCCAGCACGAGGCTGTTGGAGGCAGGAGGCTGTGCCAGGGCTCTGAGGGGCTCTGTAAGCTCCTCTCCACCTGCTCAAGGTGCCCCCTGCTCCATCACCACGGGCAGGGATGGACTGCCCACCCTCCCCATCTCCTTGTGAACCATCATCTGCTTCCCACAGTCTAGACCAGCCATGGGGCATCACTGAGCCCAAACCCCCGAGTCCCAACAGATCTCTGACCAGCTGTGTTTCAAAAGAGCTCTCACAGTCGCATTTTGGTTTCTTTCAGACTTCACTTGTGCTATTAAAAACGGAGGCTGCAAGCACTTTTGCAGTCACCAGCCCCCACAGAGGGTTGTGTGCTCCTGTGCTGCTGGCTATAAACTGCACGAAGATGGAAAGTCCTGCGAGCCCACAGGTTAGCTTTTAAACTGTTTATAAGAGATTTGGGTTATGGATTTCAAGGCTTTGTCCTGGATTTAGTGACACGAGTTTCACACAAGCAATATCCTGTTGGAAACCCTGTTGCTTGTTTTCCTGCTCAGCAAAGGGAGAGGCTGACCCTGCACCCTCCCAAGGGCTGGTGTGGGGTCTGGCTGGGAGGGTTCAATGTAAAAATCCCTTTTTTAGCCTGGTGGTGCAGGAATTTGTTCAAAGACAAATTTCAGGTGGCTGCTCAGACAGGCTCCAGCCATCTTACAGCTCTAAACACAGATCAGAAATGTTCTGAAGGCAGAAAGGTGATGCTCAGCTGCACCAGCACCCAGCCAGGGCTCACTCCCAGCACGAGCTGCCTGTTAGTGACTGATTCCACACTGAGGATGCTCTGAACCTTTCAGGACAAAGATTTTGCTCACTGTAAATCCTCCTGATGGTCTCTTTCATGGCTGTTTTATAATCTGAGTTGGGTGGGTACCAGGGAAGCTTTGTGGTGGTGCTGTCCCCCCAGCAGTGTCTATCTGGGGGCAGAGACCCTCAGAGAGAACTGAACTCTGGCTCAGCTGTTGTGCTGGGTGGGGGTGTCACTTCTTGAGGCTGCAGCTTCACAAAAGGCCAAAGAACAACTGGTTCTCCTTGTGTTCCCAGCTTCACCCTGCTCCTAGACCATTACAATACCTGTAACTACACTGCCTCATGCAGACCCAACCCACCACAGCACAGCACAGAACATCTCAGAAGCACATCTGGCAGAGAAGAATTGAGCAGATAAATTTTGTCATCTAAAGACAGTTTAACATTCAATGCTGTGCCATTTGTAACCCCTGACTGCAGCAGGCTGGCACAGCCAAACTTGCATGCAGGTACCTGCACAGGGGAGCTCTGACCTCCCGAATGTGCTGAATCAGTTCAGGAAGTATCTTAGCTTGGGAATCCTGGTAACACAGGATCTCATCAAGAGCTCAGGCCTGTGTTGCCCAACATGCTGTATCACTTTCACTGGACAAGAAAGGTTTACAGTTAGCAAGAAGATCATCTTTCAGGCTGGGTGGTTGCCCTTCCTGCAGAAACTCAGCTTTTGTTGGCTCTGAAACCTTCATTTCGTAGGCTAAGCCTGCAGGTACCACTTTCCATCACTCAACACTCATTTGAGTCCTGTTCCTAAAGTGAACAGTTTAAAAATAAAGGATGAAGTCTCAGTAGGCCACACTCACATCTGATTTTACACTAATGTTTGTTTGCTCAGTGCTTCTGAAAGCTTTTCAGATGAAAGACAATGCCTGGTGCTATTTACTATTTTGACTGCCACCACCAGCAGGAATTCGGCACACGCTGCGTGGGAGAGGAATGGGAAGAGCTCGTCTGAAACGAGCCTACAGATGAGAACTTCATTAGCAGAGAAAATACACAACTCTAGGAAGAGTTTATTAATGTTTTCCTCACCTTAGTGCCAAGCAGGATTATCTGTACAATTGGCAGCCCTCATTTCCTGCCCTGTCCCAGGCGGCTCTTTATTGTTCTGGAGCCTGTGGGAATGCCCGGCTGGCCCGCACAGGGCTCCCAGGTATGCAGCACATCCTGCCCAGGGCAGGCACAGCTGCCCCGGCCCATCAGGCACACGTGCTCAACACAAGCCTTTTTCACTTTTAAAGCCGTTCAGATGTCACTTCCAAAGCCCAGAAACAATCTACACTCCTGCCACTTTACTTTTACAAACCACTCTCACTGCAGCTCCAAGGCACAGGGCAGCCGTGCTCAGCCACAGCCCTGTGCTGGTCCCACACGGTGCTGAGGTGGGGCAGCATTTCCCTCACCTGTCCCTTTGGTCCCTCTGACTGTGACACAGCCAGCCCCAGCTGTGCCTGTTCCTCTCCCAGTGCCCTTTCCCTGCGGGAAGATCACGGCCCCTGAAGCCAAGAGGAAGCTGACCCGGTCCATGAACACCTTTGAGCACTGGAACATCACCCCTGAGGACCTTGACGATGCCCATGAGGAGGCGATGAACAGCACGGACAGCAGCACGGACAGAAGCATGGACAACAGCACGGACAGCAGCACGGCTGCCCCGCCCAGGATCACACCCATGCTCAGGACGGGCACACGCGTTGTAGGCGGCTCAGACAGCATGAAAGGAGAGGTGCCCTGGCAGGTACCAGCTCTTTCTGCCACCCTTCTGTAACCCCAGCAGTCACCTTCTGAGTACAGGATCATCTTACTCCTAAAAACCCAAGGCCTGTCTCTGAGCTTAGGCTGGCAGTAATCTCGAGCCTAACAGGAAAACAGCTTCTTTCTACACAGCAACCAAACTTGCCAGCATGGGGCTCTCCTCTGGCAAGGAAAGCCAGAACTCAGTCACAGCAGCTTTACCTGGTGGGGCACAAAGGGTGGAGCCACAGGCAGATTGCCCAGTAGTCCACGAAGGGACCAAAAGCAAGCTGAAGCCCGAGGGAAGGGAGCTTTGCAGCTCATTTTTTGGCTCCATCAGTTTCAGCAGGTCATAGAATCATCCAACAGTTTGGGTTGGACGGGACCCTTAAAGATCACCTATTTCCGACCCCCTGCTGTGAGCAGGGCCACCTTCCCCTGGCCCAGGCTCACACAAACCCCAGAGTGAGACTTCCCCCTGCTCCCACAGGTTCTGCTGGTGAACAGCGACGGCTTGGGCTTCTGCGGCGCTTCCATCATCAACGAGAAGTGGCTGGTGACAGCAGCACACTGCCTGAAGCCGGGCTACACCCACAACCTCACTGCTGTGGCAGGTGAGCACCGGCAGAGGGGAGGGACACAGCGCTGGCTGGACAAGGCACAGCACAGGACACTGACCACAGTGGTGGGCAGCAGAGGGACACGAGCTGCTGAGGGGCCTGGCACCAGCTGCTGTGGGGCACAGAGCCCCAACTGAAGTTGCCACATTTCATTGGCCGGGTCCCTGCAGGTGCCATCACCTGTGGCAGGAGCAGAGAGCTGGGTCTGCCTTGGTNCCCCCCGCACATTTGTCTTGCGTTTACACCGTAGAAACAGCCTGGGAGGGAGCTGCCATTCCCACTGCGCCCAAAAAAGCCCTCAAAAAAGCGCTCACCTCTGGCTGCTGCGCGCTGCTCCGCCCGCTGCTCCGGGGCCCGGTGCTGCTCAGAGGCGATGGAGCGCTCCGCAGAGCCCGGCAGGGACCCCGGCACGGCCGGCAGGGACCCCGGCACGGCCGGCAGGGACCCCGCAGCACCGGCCAGAGCCCCCCTGTGCCGCGGGAGCTGGGGCAGAGCCGGGAGCAGCCATCCTGCTCTCAGCCCCGTGCGGGGGATGCTGCCCTCCCCTCNGAGGGACACGAGCTGCTGAGGGGCCTGGCACCAGCTGCTGTGGGGCACGGAGCCCCAGCTGAAGTTGCCACATTTCATCGGCCAGGTCCCTGCAGGTGCCATCACCTGTGGCAGGAGCAGAGATCTGGGTCTGCCTTGGTCCCAAAGCCAGAGCTGCTGGACCACGGTATAAACACCGATCAGCCTGGCCACGGGCGAGCTCACCTGAGCCACAGGCTCATCCAGGCAGCTTTAAAGCCCAGTGGGAGAAGCATTCCCCTCCCCTATGCTTCTTTGCTTCTGCACTTTCATCCCTGAATCCCATTTTCAAGTCCTCAGCAATAGCAAGCATCTCTAACGTAAGAAAAGCCACCTCAAAGTACCCCCCCNCAGGGACCCCGCAGCACCGGCCAGAGCCCCCCTGTGCCGCGGGAGCTGGGGCAGAGCCGGGAGCAGCCATCCTGCTCTCAGCCCCGTGCGGGGGATGCTGCCCTCCCCTCCCTGTACCTGGAGCACAGCCGGGGGCAGGTGAGAGGCTGCCGGCTCCTCATCACAGCAGCCGCAGCTGCCGGCGGCGACTGCGAGCAGCTGAGCCTCGGGCGGGCATGGGGACACCTGTGAGCATCAGGGATGGCATCAGTGCCCTCCTGCGCCCCGTCCTGCCCCGTGGCTCTGGGGCTTTAGAAAGGTTTCTTTTCACTACTCCATTATTTATTTTCAACCAAGATTTTTCATCAGAGAGTTCTGCCCCCTTTGAGGCAAGGGCGACATCCCCTTACATCTCTCGGAGGGGGCTGAATCCCCAAAATAGCCGCTTTGCTGCTAACGCTGCCAAAAGTGGCTGCACCTTCGGTGCCCGACTGGACGATGCGTGCCCGGTGCCACCGCCGGGCTGTGCCGGGGGCCTGGGGCGCGGGGGAACCGGCAGCTGCCTCTCACAAGGGGCCAGCAGCGCCGCCAGGAGCTGTCTCAGGGCAGCCCGAGGGCTCCCAGCTGGGCTGGGCTGGGATCGCCCCGGGATGGCACCACCAGGGCCGGTCCCTGGTCCTGCCACGGAGGGATCCAGCCCCGTCCCGTCGGTCTCTGCAGGCGAGCACGATGTCCACAGCGATGACCACACCGAGCAGCGGCGCAAGGTGGTGAGGCTGCTGCCGCACCCCACGTACGACGCCTCCATCAACGAGTACCACAACGACATCGCCCTGCTGGAGCTGGAGCAGCCCCTCACCTTCAACAGCTACGTGACCCCCATCTGCCTGGGCAGCCGCGAGTTCACCAACGCCCTGCTGAAGCAAGGCATGGGCACGGTCAGCGGCTGGGGCAAGAAGTTCTTCCGTGGCCGCAAGGCCACCACCCTGCAGGTCGTCAAAGTGCCCTTCGTGGACCGGCCCACCTGCCTCAAGAGCACGTCCACCACCATCCTGCAGAACATGTTCTGTGCGGGCTTCCCGACCGGGGACAAGGACACCTGCGAGGGGGACAGCGGCGGGCCCTACACCACGGAGATCGAGGGCACCTGGTTCCTCACGGGCATCACCAGCTGGGGAGAGGAGTGTGCCCTGCCGGGCAAATACGGCATCTACACCAGGGTCTCCAAGTACGTGAAGTGGATCAAGCAGACCACGAGGCTGCCCTGAGCCGGGGAGCACCGTGCCGTGCTGGGGATGCTGCAGCAGGGACTGGGGAGTGGGAGAGGGACCACAGCGATCTCCGTGGCTCTGAGAGAGCATTGCATTTCAGCAAACATTTCTAAATGAAGTCCCTTTTGCTCTGGGAAGGCAAAAGTTGAGAGAATGCAATGGAAATATGGTAATAAGGAAATAAAAGGGCCTTTTAATGACCCATGACTGCATTTCTGAATGCACTGGTGCTGCTGTGGTTGTGTAAATCCCAAAATCCCCAGTGCAGAGGTTGGTGGATCAGCAGGGGAGTGACTCACAGTGTGCCAGCAGCATTGCCCACAGCTGGCACACAGCAGGGTGGACAAGGGAAGCCCAGCAGGCACTGGTGCCTCAGCAGCACCCCAGGAGCAGGAGCCCACGAGAGGGGTGAGCACGCACAGCAGTGCACCCACAGGGCTCCCACACACAGGTCTGGACCAGGCTGAGGTACACCATGGGCACCATGGTCCCCTGAGGGGGCTCCGGGCAGCACTGCCCAGTGCTGGGAGGAAAGGGAGCCTGGGGATGGCCTGACCCTGCTGGGATGGATGGATGGATGAGGGATGGATCCGTGGATGGATGATGGATGGATGGATGATGGATGGATGGATGATGGATGGATGGATGGATGGATGGATGGATGGATCCGTGGATGGATGATGGATGGATGGATGGGGATGGGCACACTCTGAGCCAGGGCAGGGTGGCAGCAGCTGCTCCCTCAGAATTCAGTATCAGTGCCAATGTGCCTCTCCCACTTTCACTGCCACTGCAAGAAACTAATTGGATCATCTGCCACTGCTTACCTTGAAATCAAAATGCATCTAAGGTTTTAAGTTGTTCCAAGAAATGAAATAAAACCAACACTGTGAGCGCTTTTCTTCCTTTAGAATTACAGCAGATGCGTATTTGAACAGAATGGCATATT
The DNA here is from genome assembly GCA_013397245.1 of Thryothorus ludovicianus. Taxonomy (NCBI): domain Eukaryota; kingdom Metazoa; phylum Chordata; class Aves; order Passeriformes; family Certhiidae; genus Thryothorus; species Thryothorus ludovicianus. The sequence goes on from VZTB01018369.1 coordinate 419,556, forward strand.
CTCAGATGGATTTATTTAACAAGTTTTTAATCTTTAAATATAGATTTAACACATTTTTTACAGGTACATATACAATATAGTTCATTTAAACTTGCAGTCAGAGAAAATTCTCTACTGTAATTTATACATATACATGAAGAGCCTAGTTCAACAGCATACTCAGGGGAACATACCATGTGTGCAAAGTTTCAAATGTTAAAAACCTCAGACTGTACATTCAGATTTGCAGAACTTATCAACCTCATAAATTAATAAAAGCTTAGATTTAAAACTATGGAAGACAAAAAAGATTAAAATCATTCAATATGCAATGTGTGCTATGTTTCAGACAAATATTTACAGTTGTACCTCAAAATGTGTATTGTTACCACAAGAATTGTTACCAGTAAAAACAGCCCCAACAGTAACTTCAGACACTCCTGCTTTCCCACCCAATTAGTGCATTGTGATTGATTTGACAGTAAATGGAAAGAACCCTCAGTGGCTGAACACCTCTGCACTGTGGTTGCCAGTGGCTGAAGGGCTCCAGGCTCGTGCTGGGTCTCGGTGCTGCTCAGATCAGACCCAGCTGGACCCAGATTTGGGGGTGCACAAGGGTCACCCCCAGTCCTGGAGACCCCGAGGGAAGGGATGGCCACTGTGGAACTGCTGGGGAGCCCCCAGGCAACCACAGCCAGCGAGCAGCTCAACAGCTCCACACAAAAATGGGCACAGAACAAACCCAGAACGCTTTAACTTCACTGGGGACTGTGTCCAAGGACTGGTTCACAAATAAAAAGTCAGATCATAAAGGTCCCCCTTTAATCCATGGTATAAACCTTTAATTTGGCTGGGGCAGAGCAGATTCACTACTGCATGCACACTATTAACCCTGCTCTCCACACACTCAGGTGCTCTTTGCACACATCTGTTTAAAAGTTCAAACCACCTGTACCTACCTATGTTCTACAAAAGCAAAACTGGACAAAGAAACACAAAATTAAATTATGAGTCTTCAACATTCTTTTTCCTTTCTCAAAAATTCAATAGATACATTATTGTTAAAGATGCTGAAAAAGTCTTATCACAAGAACATCCTTAGTGCAAACATGGACATTTAGCTTGGATTTATGGCACGTGTTCCAAAAGTACATACATTAATGTAAACTTCAACACTTGCTAGATACAGGTTTCAGCCCTGGGACGCTTTGGGACCCTAAGTGATTGGTGACAACCCTGAGTTGTCTGTTTGACCTGATCCAGACCTCACTGAAGTCAAGGAGGCTGGAGTCAGACCCTAAGTGCAAAAAGAGGATCTTTAGTGTTATTGCATCCTCACATGTGAGTCAGCCAGATGATGCTCTTACAGAACATTACATTCACATAGCTGAAGCAGATATTTAAGAAAAATCCACCCATGAAATCAATTAAACAGGACATACAGCTTCTTTGTTTGGTTTTTGTTTTTTTTTCTTTTTGGTTTACCAAAACTCAACTCTTGTTTGCAACTTCAACAGCTGTCAGCTAATAAGTAGGCAAAACCTACTTCAACCTGTAGAGGAAATTTCAAGCATCTAAACAAAGTGTCAGGAAACTGTAGTGTACTTCTCTGATGAAACATGATGTATGTCATGGAAAAACAGCAGGAAAAATTAATAAAATACCGTAATTTCCACAGGCGAAAAAAAACAAAGAGCAGAGAATGGCTTCCTTTATGAGCATGAGAAGCTGCTTAGGACCCCGGTCCCACTCAGTGCAGATGAAGCTGTGGAGGTCTGTGAATGTGATGGATTGTACAGGACAACTCCAACTACTGTGCTATTTCTCTGTAACACTTAGTTGAAAGCTTCCAAAATAGGATGCTGCTAGTTCACCCTTAATTCAAGGGGAACTAAACTTTCTCGTGTTACACAGGGCAGCATCTATAAAGTAATGGAGAATGATGTTAATATTAAAGCATCTTACTTCAAGAAATACATTGTTCCCTGTAATCATGTAACATATGTATAACAAAAAAAAAAAACCAAAACAAATGCACTCCCGCATTTCTCCCTAAGGGCTGAAGTGCCACTGGCTTCAGTGGGAGCCTTGAGGAAGGCAGGAGCACAGGGATTGACTCACTCCCACCACCTCTCACTGCATTATCACAGCAAGGCCAGCTGAGATCTCTTCTCAGGCCCCTCGTGCTGTCAGGCTGGCAAAGCTTTCGTGGTGTCACTAAAAAACTGCTCTGTGAGCCTGGCTGCCACTGCTGACCCTGCTTTGTGCTTCAAGGGCCAAAAGGAAACCAGCACTGCCTGGAGGGGACCCTGTGCAGGCACACAGGGCTGGGCTGCAGCCATTGAAGTGCTGGGGGACAGTGCAGACAGCTGGGCTGCACAGTGCCACTGGCACGGGGACCGTGGGCACAAAGCTCACACCTTTCAGCCAACAGCTCACAGCAGCCTGGCAAGGCTCAGCCACAGAGAAACACCCTGAGCAGGCACGGGGGAGCCACCAAAGGGGATCCAGAGGGGACACAGGACAGTGCCCAGTGCAGAGGGGGCACAGGACAGTGACAGTGACCAGTGCAGAGGGGACACAGGACAGTGACAGTGCCCAGTGCAGAGGGGACACAGGACAGTGACCAGTGCAGAGGGGACACAGGACAGTGCCCAGTGCAGAGGGGACACAGGACAGTGCCCAGTGCCTTGTACAGAGGGGACACAGGACAGTGCCCAGTGCAGAGGGGGCACAGGACAGTGACCAGAGCAGAGGGGGCACAGGACAGTGCCCCGTGCAGAGGGGCGACAGGACAGTGACCAGTGCCCAGTGCAGAGGGGACACAGGACAGTG
>VZTB01018369.1:422505-471396 GCA_013397245.1 Thryothorus ludovicianus
CAGAGACCAGTGCCCAGTGCAAGGGGGACACAGGACAGTGCCCAGTGCCGAGGGGAGACAGGACAGTGGACAGTGCCAGTGCAGAGGGGACACAGGACAGTGACCAGTGCCCAGTGCAGAGGGGACACAGGACAGTGACCAGTGCAGAGGGGGCACAGGACAGTGACCAGTGCCCTGTCTAGAGGGGACACAGGACAAGCTCAGTCCTTCAGGCACTGCCAGAGGAGGAACCTTTGCTCAGCTTTATGGCATGGAGAGGAGAGAAAGCACAGGGATCCCCCTAAGGCTTGGAGGAGAGACTTTGGCAAGTGGGATGTTAAATAAACTAGGAGAGGGTCTGGCATGCAGAACAGGAGCCTGTGCCCACCTGCAGGCACCAGAATGGCTCGGGGAGGAAGGAAGAATCTGGTTCCCCCCTGGCCTGGTGCTGCAGGGCAGCTGAGGGAGGAGATGCCCTTCTCTGCACTGGCACAGACCTGCCAGGGCTGATCCTGCCACACTGGCCACCCAGGGACATGCAGCAATGTTTGGTCTCCTGCTCCAGAGCAGAAGGGGAGTGGGGATTGTAATGCTGGAGCCCAACCTTCCCTGAAACGAGGAGATAATCTTGCACCTCCGTGTTAAATCATGGAAAAGCCAAGTGAGTTAACCAGGCAATGCCTGACCACTTGCAAGGCAGCTGGAACCACCAACACATGGCTGAGCCTCAGCAGCAGTTACATTCTGAGTACTGCTCTTTCTGAGCATAGTTCTCTCCAAATATTTTTAATGTTGAGCTCTGCATGTTACCACCTGCAATACAAAACTGTTCCTTATCATGCACATTAAAAAAATCCACCATGGGCTTGCACAGCTGAGAGAATAAATCTGTTTGGAAGAAAGCAGCAAGGACTGATCTCACAACTTACAGCTGGAGGCACACCAGAAGGAAAACTCATTTTCAAAATGATCTCCAAGCCAGCCACCTTTCTCCCAGAGAACCTCATGGCTTATGTCCAGGCCAAGATTTACAAAAGGACTGTGGATTTGCAAAGCTGGAATGGCTGGGGAGTGAAGCATTTACCAAACATCCCTCTGCTAACTTAGAATGGACAGCAAAAAAGTTCTCTAAAAAGTTCCCTGTAACTTCATTATGATTTGTATTGGCTCAGCACTGGGATAATTAGCAGGAGGGGAGAGGAACAGCTTGTGGGCATGCAGGTATCAGCCATCCTGTGGTGGGCCACAGTATAAATCTAAAGAGAAATGTGAAGGGAACCATTGATTCTATTCAGCTAAAGGCTTTGCCCTGAAAAAAAATCCCAAAGCCCAGATTTGTATGAATTCTGCTATGAAATTCTGTGACTGGACATAGAGTTTTAATTAGGGGAGCTGAGCAATAAGACAGGCACTGCCCCCCCAAAATGCCAGAACTGCCTCTCCCCCAGCACTGCAGTGACTCCAACACCCCCTGAGCTCTTGGGGACCCCCAGCACAGCCAGGTTCACACTGCTCACATGCAGACCCGGCATTCCAGCACCAGCAGCTCACAATCCCTGAGGGCTCTGCTGCTCCCTCCTGCCCCAGCTCCACTCCACGAGCTTGGCTGCCTCGCTCTCCTCTGCTATGCTGGAGCAAGAGCTCCATCTTCTGCAGCAGCAGGAAGGAGCCATCAGCCCAGGGACTCGGTGGCACAGGGTCACCTGCAGGGGGAAGTGACCAGCCCGAGAGTGAAGGGAACTGCTGAGGGCAGAAGTAATGTTTGAGAATCAATTTTCTTAGTGCAAGTTGCTTATGGCTGTAGGGGCACACTGCTGAAGAGCTCTAGGAACAGCTCTAGGAAACAGCAAGAGAACATCCTACATCGTGCCCCAATATTTCCTGGAGTGTGGGTAAGATTAGAATCCTGCCTCAGGGCTGCAGGCACGATCAGAAACAGCAAAAAGAACAGTTACCTCTGCAGGGAAAACAGAGCTCAGTGCCCTCAGACCCTGGGACACTGCTCTGGGGTACCTGGCCAGTGCTGTGGGACTCACAGGAGGCACTTTCTGTGATTTAACCCGTGCAATTCCCCTTAGTTTGTACTCAGTGACTTCATAAACCAGTCTGGAGCTGACAGTCTTTGGATTTTTGGGGATATGACCACTGACAATGCAAACCAGGGTTCAAAGTTTCCCAGCACCCTTTTTTTGAGATGCATTCAAAGCTGGAAAACCCTTTCTGCATAGGACCTGGTGAGATGGGGTACATGGAGAGGAGATCAAGGGAGCCATAGCTGCACCTCGAAAACAGGGTGCCAGTAAACTCTGAACACTGATTAGCAAACCACCCCTCACAGAAAATCAGCAAACCTTCCACCTGTGAGACCTGACTGCCCTGCAACAAAGGGGATCAAAAATACCTTCCTGTGTAGGAAGGATTTCACTGAAATATCCCAAAAATCCATCAAGAGCTGACTGGAATTTTAAGCCTTTCAGGCGGCTTCCTTCACCTTCATCAAAAGAATAGATTCTGACAGAAAGAAGCATTTAAAGAGAAATCTTGCAACATCTGCTTTATACAAACTAATTTGTTTGTTTGTTTTTTTTAATGGACTAAGTCTCTCAGGGCCCCCTGAGCTGTTCCATGTCCAGCCCTGGTGTCCCACTTGCAGAGGGTGGTGGTGAGGCAGCACACGGAGCGCTGGCACTGCAGGCATGGCAAGGGAACAGGCTGCTCTTAAGGCATTTTCTTGTGTCACCTCCTATGCTTCCCTCCCTGTTCTATGTACACTTACAGCTACAAAATGAGAAATGTGGGTTTGGAGACTCGAAGCCTTTGGCTGAAACCTGGTAACCTGTTTATTATAAACTCGACCTAAGGACAGCTTAACCAGCAGGCAGCAGTGAGGGCAGGAGTGAGGCAGCAGGGAGGAAGTATTGCCTTTAGAGAGCTGCTGGGGTCAGCCACGATGTCTTTGGCAGCAGCAGGAGGTTTTGCTTAGGTACCTCCTGTTCACACGGGGTTTGAGCTACAGCAGTGAGGAGGCAAAGCAGTCACGGCCATGCCTGGTCAGACTCCGTCTCTTCTCCCCGGTCTTCTACCCAGTGCTCTTGCAATGAAATCTACGTTTTTAAATGCTTGGTTTTAATTTACTAGTGCCTAAGGTCTCAGAAACGTCTTAACGTGTTAAATAAACAAACAAATAAAAAAGCTTAATTTACTACTTTTGCAGGCTTTTTGGAATAGCTGCTTGCTTTTCTATTTTTCCAGCAGAGGCACAGGCAGCCAGATTTAGTACATCAAGTGTAAAGCAAATGGCTTAAAAGACCTGATCTGAGATATGAAATATTTCTGCTAGGCGTGCTATCAAATACCTGCAACTTTGGCATTCCGAAATCTGCAGTCACCGACTACTATCTGCAGGCTGTGCACAGGAATCCAGCCTTCTTTTCTTCTGTTTAGGTTTTTCACCAACCTTTGAATGACAACAGCATTAGGAGCAGCAGCCAACCAACCCAGAGAGGGCACACTCTACACAGCTGGGGGTGCAACAACAATTTGTTCAAACCAGGGAAGCATTCTGACAGGACCTGGCCATGCACTCAAAGTACCCTTCCCACCTAAATTTAGGAACCTAATTAAAAAGCCTACACCTCTCTAGACAATGGAGAAGAACAGGACTCCCTCAAGTCATCCTGCCTGAGACTTCCAGAGAAGCCAGCTGAGGGAAACTCGCTACTGAAGGAGCTAAGGGCAGTAATTTTTCTCACTCCTCTGCTATTCAGACTGGTAGGATGATTTCAGTCAGGGTAAATTCATGCCAAGATTTAGGCAGCTGGAAATACTCATGGCTCCTAAGTGACAACCCTCTGGGTCACTCATGCAGTGAAATTCGTGCTAACAAAAAATCTTGGTGTGAGAAATCTTTGACTGGCACTGGCTGAAGCCCCCAGGAGTGGGGAACTGCCAGCAAACCTGAGATGCTTGCATCTGCTAACAACAAACTGAATTTCTCAAAATGCAGTGGCACTAGATGACCCTTGCAATTGAAATATTCTATTTCATCCTACTCTGATTCCCCTTGAAGTGCAAGGGCTGTAGCTGTCAGCTAGGAATCCTGCACGGGGCATTAACATCTGTGCATTTACAGGCTGGTGCCTGCACAGACCTGACCCAGGTTCCTGCTGCCATCTCCCTCCCCACACCCCAAACCTGGCCTCAGCACCCTGGGCTGGCTGGTGAGAGCTGCTCAGGATCACCCTGCGAGGGAAAGAGCCAGAAGCCTGAGCCAAACTGCTGTAAATCTGAGACAGGGACACCAGAGCCCCAACAGGAGCAGCCTGGGGGTATTCCCAGGTGATGCCACGAGGGGAGGAGCAGCTGTGAGGTGTTCCCTTGTGATCACAGCCTCACACACAGCAGGAAGAGCCTGCAGCCATCCCCAGGTAGCACTCCCACAGGTGCCTGGGGAGGGCAGGGCCCTGGTAATGAGCCTGGAGGAACAAAGGCTGGAGCTGAGCTGGATGGGCAAAGGGAAGCAGCGTCTGAAGTGGGAAGAGCATGGCAAGAGGGGTGTGGTAAAACCCAGCCCACGCAGAGACCCACGGCAAGGGAAGTCCTGACTTGTTCCCCCAGGCTATGCCAGTGTGGCTGGCATCTGGTCTTGGAAGAGAATGAATTCTCCATCTCTCTGGAAAGGTCTGAAGCTCAGCCAGGAGCTGCACTGAGTGAACATTTCAAGGGACTGCCCTGCAGGCTCTTAGAGATAAGGCACAGTAATCCCAAAATACCTACCACTGTCCCTCACCATCCTCATGCAAGAGCTGAATTTCATCCCCGTTTTTCACCAGCAGGTCCTCTGATCCTCTCCTCTTGCAGTCTGCTAGGGCTTTGTACTTTCCTGGAGACTGTGGTAGAGAGAAAAACTTATCTTATTTACTGCATTTTGTATCATGCAGCTGTGATTTCTGACTGCTGCAGGGAATGTGACAGAGCCCTATCAGCTACCTTAATTAAAATTATTTCAAGAAACTGTGGCTGAGACATCTTCTCATTCCCCAAACTGAGATATGGAAATTCTGAGAGGCAAGGACAAGACAGATCCATTATCCAGGAAGGACAAGAAGGCAGGATGCCTGCCCATGGCAGCCCCCAAGCTCTGAGGCTGCCACATCAGCACCTACCAGCTGGTTGCCATCCTCCTCCTCGGTGTCTGAGCAGTTGGACAGGTACTGCTGACCCGACCACTCCTCCAGCCCCTCGCAGATCTCCAGGGACTGGGACATTCCTGGCCAGCCTGCAAGAGAGCGTGGGGCTCAGGCTGGGGAGCAGCCCCAGGGGGACCAAAGGGAGGGGAGGGCAGGGGGCCATACTTCTGTGGGGCTTGTTCTGGGGGGACACGAGCCCACTGTCCAGCATCACCGGGCTGGTGCGCTCCGAGTCGTTCTCCTCCGAGCTGATGGAGGCTCTCTGCTGCTTCCTGAGGGGCCAGAAACAACAAAACCAATCCCAGCTTTACTCCAGGTGTGAATGCAAACTCCCCAAGGTTCTGTTAAACAGGGTCAGGAGTAATGCTGGTACCTCCTGCTGTATGTTTCTGTAAAGAGCAAGGACTCAGTTCCCGGCTCTCAGTGTTTGGGGAGGGAAGGGCATTGCTGTAGAGCCTGCCCTGAATGGGAGCCCTGCCTTTGCTCTGCCCCCACCTCCCGAGGAGCTGCAGCTCAGGCCGAGGGCCAGGCTCAAGGGACACCCTGTCCCCAGGCCAGTGCCACCAAAGGGTGAGCAGCAGCACCCCCCATGTGCTCTCCCTGGGGACAGGAACAGGGCCAGCACAGAGCCAGCAGCACTGGGAGCCCCAGTCCAGAGCCCCAGCAGCACTGGGAGCCCCTGATGGGAGGGCACCCCCAGAGCCCAGCCTGGCACTCACCTGTCACCCAGCTGGGAGGAGAGTGGGGGCTGCTCCGAGCACGAGCCAGGCTGCTGCTTCTCCACTGTTGGGAGGGCAAACACAGCAGAAAATCCAGATTGTTACAGCAACTGTCACACTTGAAGCAGCACTGTAAAGATTAAACCTTTTGTACAACCCCATTGATTTCTGTTCAGAGAAAAACAGACCCAGGGACTCTCGCAAAGCACAGATTAAATCATGATTGAGGTGGCATGCTAGCACAAATCCAGCACTGAGCATGCTACTGAGGACAATAACAGATGCCTAATTTTAAGCACGTTATCTATCTTGTTGAATTAAACCTGTGGTAACAAATGTGAAATAATCCCCGAGGTAATGGTAAACAAAAAAATGATCTTGTGCGATTCATTTGCACATGAGCACCCAGTTTTTACTGCTCCAAGTCGTGTTAGTTCCCTGCAATGTAAGGCTTCACTCTGGCATTTTGCTACCTTCTAAAAATCAATTCTCCAGTGAGAATTAGTGGACTTGAAGAGCAGCAATGTGACAATAGGAAATCTTCTGGTGCACAGTGAAAATTGATCAAATGTACCTTTTATAAGCTCTTGCTGCTTGAACAAAATTTTTCTTATTTCATTCAACCATGCCATCTTCAGATCTACTGTTTGGGCCTGGAAGAAGAGAAAATTGTTTGAATTTTGAATTAAGAGTCATCCATTATAAAGTAGGAATAAAATCTTTTCTATGCTGTCATTATCTGAAATCCCCCTTTTTTCCCCAAAGCCACTACTAAATTTTAAACAGTCTTGATCTTTTAAAATTGATGATTCCCATTACATCCAAGGCACAGTGGAAATTGTAGAGCCATCACTACAACCATAAAGATCAAGGAGACACATTTTCTTCTCACTGCTCTGGGGATGTGCAAGCAGCCAGATTTTCTGAAGCTACAAACCTGCACCACGTACACCTCCTCTCTCCCACTGTACCAGATCTCAAATTTCCGATGATCTCCTTTCACATTCTCAGTTATTCCAACTGCATTCATCTGCAAACCCAAACAAACAGAGAATTAAATACAAAAATAACACACAGCTCCCTCTTCCCTAGGAATCCAGACTTTTGACAGCAAGTTAAACCTGAATTTTCACTGAATTTAACATGTTTCATCAATTTTAATTTAAGTAGCAACTGAAGGTCATTCTCTGTCTCATTCCTCCTGAATCTATCAGTTGCATTTTGGACAAGCTTTCCAAAATGAATCAATGGGCTTTTGGGAACCAGTGGAAGCTGACTCTTGCAGCACAGAATTTCTCAGATTTGGCACATGAAGATTTATAAACACGTGGCATGTTTTTTATCCCCATACATTATTTCTGTCATATTATTCTCTATTCACTCACTAGATTCTTTGTTTCCCTCTGTCAGTGATCTTCCAGACCTGTTTGTGAAGCCCTCAGCTCCTTTAGGGGTTTGAGTTCAATGCCTGTTGACCCCCTGACCACCCCTGCAGTGGTGACAGCACCCTGAGGAGATTTTGCCCTTCTTTCCAAAAGAAGGGTTAATTTTTGGGCTGCAGCCTGAGCTGCCCCAAGCCTGGCCTCCAGGACACGTTCAGGCTTGAAGCTGAATGCTGCTTTACTCACTTTTAGCACTTTTGATAGGCTGGATGAAAACACCAAAGGCCCAAATCCTGCAGGATGTGCCCAGTGTGACCCACCTGGACCAGGCTGAAGCCATGATTAGAGACAAGAAACTCCAGCAACAGGAGAGCCCTGACCTCCCCCTGAACAGCCCATGAAGTGCAAACTGCTGCAGTAGTGATTCCACATGAACCATCCCTCCCTTAAAGCAGGCTGGCAATTGTTCACTGAGCAAAGGAAGGTCAGAAATAGCTCAAGCATCCCACTGGCATGTTTTGGAACAGATGTAATAATAAAGGTATCATCTATCATAAATTATTCACGCAGACAAACCCACTAGAAACACAAACAAAACCTTAGAAATAACATCTGCTCAGCACTGCTGTTCCCCCTTGGCCATAGGTGCCTGCCCAGAGCTTTTGGTCTGACAGACCTTGATGATTTACAGAGTAGGTGCCACAGTCAAATGCTCTGTTCCAACTGTTTCACAGGTTGGTGCCCCTTTTCAGGGACATGAACAGCCTCAGGGAGCAGGAACCAAGCAGCTCTTGACATCACAGAAACATTTGGGTGGAAAGGACCCCTGAGACCATCAGTGCAGCACTGCCAAGGGACCACCACCCCTGTCCCCAGGTGCCACATCCACATGGCATGCCCAGTGCCCTGGGCAGCTGTGCCAGTGCCTCACATCCAAGCTGAAACCCCTGGCACAACCTGAGGCCATTTCCCCTTTAGAGAGCTGGATGAGGCTCCATTTTGATTTTATAAACCCTTAAACCTGATGAGAGCTGTTGGAAGGGCAGCCTGGAGAGCACCTCACCCAGACTCTGCAATTCCCAGTTCTGTGCATCTTGTTTACCTTGGCAATTTACAGAGGCTCCTACAAACCTGCCCAGGAATCAAGATATTAGAAATTTTAGATGATTTACAATGATGGTGCAAAGAACAAGTGCCAGGAAGAGACAGATTTAAGGTCTGTTCATCCAGGTTAGGGGATTTTAAAATTCCATTTGCTCCCCCTGCCCAGGATTTACTGTCAGCTCTTGGATCACTGCAGTGCAGACCAAGCTGGGTGAGTGCAAAGCTCTGGCGTGGTGCTGGTCTGCATCAGTTCCACAGGGCAGCAGGGACACTCACCTGGCATTGCAGGGACCTGCTCCTTCCTCCAGGCTACTGAACAATCCCAGCCTTTACCACTGCTCACTTCACACAGGAAATATTATCCTGAATATTATGATCTGTCACACAGCATCTACCCAAGAGCTCACTTCAATCCTGAATCCCCAAAAAACATTGTTGCAAAGAAAAATAATTTCCTGATCCTTGGGGCCATGGTTTAGTGGTGGGTTTGGCAGTGCTGGTTTGACAGCTGGACTCGATGATCTTGGAGGTCTTTGCCAATATCAATGTCTGTGATTACAAATCAAATAAATGTCAAGCTCCAGAAACAGGAGCTTGCCCTCAGTACAGCAATGCTCAAAACGTGTGCAGATGTGATCCTGCCACATCCATGGATTCTCTAACTCCAGCCTCCGTGTGGCAACACAAACAGCTGCAAACTGAGTCCTCTCGAGGCAGAGGAGAGCTGTGGACACATTGCCTGCACTCCTGAGCACGGGATTTTCTCCTCTGAGCTGCTTTTCCCCTGCCACCTCTCCAGAACTTTCACAAGCTTGTATGGTAAAACAAGCACTGCAGGGGAAACAAGCTCTCAGAAAGAAAATGATGCAGTTTGGGGAAAGCACTGGGTACTGAAACATATGGCCTGAGACTTGCTTTTATTACATAATTTGTAACGTGCACCAGAGCTGAACAGACTTCTCTGCTGTCTCCTTCTTTTCTGACTAATGGCAAATCCCTCCCCAGACCCCACTGGAACCAGGGACCTGCAGCAGGGCTCTGCTCTGCCTCCAGTTCTGTTTTTTCCACTCTAATATACACCCCCATGGGTTTTCATTTCTCAAGAAAAACAAGGCAGAGCACTGAGAAAAAGGTGCAGATATTAGAACTGCTCATCACGTGCAGCATGCCAGAAGGGCTCTTTTAGAGCAGTACTTTGGGAGTTTTATTGATAACAGTTAGCATTTATAGGGCTGGGACACTTTACATTCCTCATATTTTGCCACAGGCTCCCCTTGTCATCTGAGAATTGTCCTTTGAGCTGCAGTTGGGGCCTGCCAAAGGAGAAGGGAACGGGGAGGGAGGAGAGTTAACCCTGCATGCTCAGCTGAGGAGCAGCAGAGCCTGCCCCAGGAGGGCTGGGGAAGACACAAACCCTCTTCCATGGCCTCAGCCACTCCTGGGACACGGGCTGGAGCAGGGGCCAGGCACATCTGCACCCCTGGCACAGCTCCATTTCCCTGGCAGAGCCACAGCCCTGACTGAGTGCAGGGCTCTCCCAGCTGCTGCCTCAGCTCTGGGGCTCCTCAGAGTCCACAAGGCACCATGTCAGAGAACAAACCCCCTCACAAGGCACCTTGTCAGAGAACAAACCCCCTCACAAGGCACCTTGTCAGAGAACAAACCCCCTCACAAGGCACCTTGTCAGAGAAAAAACCCCCTCTGGCTCTGCAGAATTACTGCTCTGCAATACATGGCTGTGTAGAACACCCTCACCTGCACAAACAAAAACAAAAACTCCTTACTTTCAGGAAGTGCTTAAAGCTGTAGGATGAGGTTTTGTCATATCCATCTCCGTGCTCCTCCCGCTTCTTGCAGAAGACCAAGGCTTTCTCATACAGGAACAGGTGCCTCTGCATGGGCTTGAACCTGGCCAGATCCTTCATTTTCGTTGGCCCTTTCCGGTGTCCTGTCCAGACACTGAAGGATCCCTGCATCAATACCTTCCCCAGCTCACTCAGGTCACCCTGGGGACAGCATGACAAATAAAGAAGAATTAGAATGTAAGAGGACTCTCCCAACAATGATGGGACCCAGGGCCAGCTCTGCTCCAAGGCACGTCCCTCTATGAATAGATCTTCCTGGAAGGATCAGAGGAGCCTTTGGGAGGGATGACCCGGTGCCAGGGGGAAGCACAGGTCACCTGCAGGGCTGCAGCTGGTCTGGAAAGCCAGGAACTGGAAGAACTAAAAAGAATGGAAAACCACCCAGCTCCTGTGGAAGAGCATGTCAAAGGCTCTGGCTACTTTAGCAGGACAGGGAAGTGAGATTCCTGAACTGAGGTATCGGATGATGGAATTCTTCAGGAGGCCAGGCCTGGGTCAGCAGCTTCCCTGAAACCCTAGGGAAGACAACCACAGCAATGGGAAAGGCTCAAAATCAGCCTCAGAGAGTCGTTTGATAAACGCTGAATGGGGAATGCCACAAAAACCCCCCAGGTGAGCTCTCAGCTCAGCCGAGAGAACACGAAGGGGCACACTGGGAAAATACTCCAGGAAACCACAAGGTGGCAAATGTGGAGCTCTGGATGCTGCCAAAGCCCTGGAATCAGAGGGGGGACTGTCACTGAGCAGGGTCCCTGATCCCCCTCACTCTGCAGCCCTTCTGGGCCAGCTCCCAGCTCACAGACCCTGGACACAGCCCCCAGTGCTCTCAGCCTTGTGCAAGGGCTCTCGCTGCTCACATCTACTCACATCATATCCTGTGATTGAAATCTGATGCATGGAGTCGTTGACTGACTTCAGCAAATCCAACATTGCAACCAGAGCTTCTTGAAGTTCCTGAACTCCATCACAGCTCGTGCTGTACTTTAGCAGCTCCTGAAAATAGAAATAGGAGAGCACGTGTTTGCACTTGAACAAAGCAGATTTTTCCACCTTGCCCAAAGTTTCCAATGCCCAGAAGTGACCTACACCGAGTTTCTTTTTTCATGCCAGTGGAAGAAAGGCTCCCTCTAAAGCACAGTCAGGGTGAGGTGTGGGTCAGGTCAATGAGGAATGGCCTATTTTTAATGTGTTTCCTTAAGGATGGTGTCAGTACAGAGCAGCATCACATTCTTCTGATTCCTTGGGTTGTGTTTTCCTGCTTGGTAAGACATGGCAAATAAGGCCTGGATTTTCCATTAGCTGCCAATATGCCCTCAAATGAGCTTGCAGCAGATGACTGGAAAGGAACAGACTTTATAAAATCCTTCATGTCAGGAAATGGAAGACAGAATTTTACCACTGAGAAAAAATTAGTCTCATTTCAAATCTACTGTGCCCACCTACAGCTGCAGGGATTCTCTTTCAAGAGGCTAACAGGTGGTTCAGAGCTACTGCCCAAGTGTTAGTCCTGCCTTACAAAGGGAGAATAACTGCCCTGCCCTGCCTCAGATGGGGGACACAAGAATAAATGCATTAAAGATTACAGGTGCTATCAACACCTGAGGAGAAAAGAGGCAACAATATATTCCATTCATCAGATTCTCATGATCACCTCTGGCTCGCTTTTCTTGCAAGTGCTTCTGTAATTTTGCATCTCTGGACAGATTCAAACAGTCTTTCTTTACTTAAAAAATGGCCTTTTAAAAGCACTTGTTCCTTTTTCAGATATGTGAACATTCATCTTCACTGAAAGTCACTTCAGATAAGCAATATGTCATCCCAAGCTCGGTGCTGATTTACAGGTAAGCTTTAATTGAAAAATAAACCAAATCTAATCCATCTGCTGATGCCCTTTGAAAGCAGAACATGAAATACCTTCAGAAGTAGCTGGTACTTTGTCAGGCGCTGCACTGGTTTGAGCAGATAGGAATCCAGCCCGAGTTTGTGTTCTAATTTTCTTTGGCATTCCTGGAACACAGAATTCAAACTAAGTCAGTTTTGTAAGCAGTTATTCCCACAGCACAATTGTGGGGTTTGGTGACTTCAGAGGTTTCATGTCCAAGTGCTGAATGGTGCTCACAACTAAGAAATATTATAACAACATGCAAATTAACACAGCAAATTAGATCTGCCTTGAACTCCTGGGGTACAAGGAACTCCAACAGCTCTTTTGGGGAGCACTTTGTGTGCATTTGTCACACAACTCTAACCAAAGTGCAGAACTGAGGGCTGCTCAGGGGGGTGATTAGGACAGGGCAGTGTCCCTGCCTGGGGGAGCCAGCAGCTCACCTGGAAGAAGGAGCTCTCGGAGCACTGCCTCCACAGGGACTCGGAGCGGGGCTTGTTCTGGCAGTACTTCTCATACATCTGGAAATCCTCCCGCTGCAGGGCAAGCACACAGGCAGGTCAGGGATCTGGGTATTGCCAAAGCCCAGAGGACTCAGGGAGCCAACCCTGCCGGGCAGCAGAGCAGGCCAACACCCACACTTTAATGTCTGAAAGTGGGATGGAGCAAGCACAGCTGGGGATCACAGCTCTGGGTGCTCTGCCCCATCTCTGCTGGCCACACATGGCCACTGCTGGCCTGGCTGTTGGTCCTGAGGGGCAGGAGCCTCTCACCCAGCCAGCAGAACTGGGGTGTGGCAGAGTGCCACAGACCAGGAGGAACACTGCCCTTGGGGTCTGCTTTGGGAATTCACCCACCCTGTCTAGGAAACAGCATCCCACTCTCTCGGGTGCTCCCAGGCAGTTTTCCAAACTGTGCAGGAAAATTCTGCAAGACACAAAAAGGCAGCAGTGAGCAAGGTGAGATTGGGGGGTCCCAGGCTGACCAAGGGGGCAGAGCAGCACCATACTTGTTGTGGAAGTCATAGATCTCAGGCATGTTCCCAAAGAGGACATCCTTCCTGTTCCTCAGCACCGGGGGCAGGAGGATGAGCATGGCAGGATTATCCATCTCAGCTCTGTAGCCCTGTAGATGAAAAAGGGCTCATCACTCAGCTGCCATCTCCTCAAAGGCAGATGAAAAGGGAACATGAACAGACTTTCAATATGAGCTCTTTGTTTCTAAGTGCAATATCCCTTCTATTCCCTGTTTGGTCTCTAAATCCCTGTCTTTCAGTCCCTGGCACACGGGGCTGTGGTCCAGAGGGGAATGGTGTGGGACAGCTCCCATGGGGCTGCCAGCTCTGCAGAGATGCTCCCAACTCTCCAAAGGCAAATCAGGCTGGCTGCAGGAGAGGAATATCTGTGTGGGGAGAACACACCTTGTGTGTGAGCAGGGGACACAGGGGTGGCAGTGTGAGTGCAGAGGGTGCAGCTCCACACAGCCCCACCAGGACTAGTGCAGGAGAGCTGAAACCAGAGACAGCCTGAGATCAAATCCAAAATCAATGGGCTTTTTGCCCTTGGACAAGACGTGCTGAGCACTAGGGTCTTGTCTCCTCAATGCTTCAGCAATTCTGGGCTCTGGGGCTCCACTCGCCCCTTGAAATCATGAGCTCCCAAACTGGGGAGGAGCTGGAAGGGACAGCACTGAAATACTGAAATTGTTGGGAGGAACAAAGTAACATCCCATCACTGCACCAGACATGGCAAATTTCCCAACTGCAGTGCAGGGAGGAGGCAGGGCCAGAGCTCAGCAGCACCAGTGCAGAGCCCCCCAGGAATGCCACAGGCCAGGCTGGCCCTGCTGCTCACCAAGGACTGCACAGAACTGAGACCCCTTCAACATGAGCAGCAAAAATGAATTCAATATGTAAAGCACATCCCCTTTGCCTTTCCAATCTCTCACACTCACTGTGGCTGGGATCAATACTAAGCAGGCATTTTGTAGTTGATTAAGGATGCAATAGATGATAAGTGTCTGGAAAATTAGTCATTTTTATTTAAGGCCAGCAAGCAGGCTTCCCTCTTTAAAGGAAATACAATTTTCAGAAAACTGAAGTCTGTCTGTCCATTTTTCTCTATCTAGACTCAATGTGCACAGCAATAAATCTGTGTACCTGCCAACTGCTCCATCACAGAGAGTGTGGCTTAACAAAAAACCCAATCAGTGCAGGGAAATTATGTGTAACTACCTGCAGTCCAAAGGATTTATATCCTGCTTGCTCCTGGGTGAGAGAAATGGGAGGGAGGGGAGCTCTTTAACAGCCAAACTGTTTTGGCCATCAGCAAGAGTTATTTTGGAATAAAGTAGTAATGTCTAAAATGACAGTATGAGAAATCATTATCTGCATTCTAAAGTAATGTGCTTCATACAGCCACGAACTTCACAGTATTGAGACAGTTCTCCTGAGGATAAAACACAAGCTGCTTCCTTTTGTCTCCTAAAGGTAAAGGAAATTAGGGAACAGTAAAAAGAAACAGCTTTTTGTATATTTTACAGGCACTGCTAGGGCTAATTGCCTGTGCTTCTGTGTACAAATAGAAGGATTCTCCTTCACTGTGGATGAAAAGCTCATCCTGACACCAACTGTTCCTGCAGGTGCCTCCAACAAAGAAAACCTAAGGAGCAAACTTGAGCATTTCTGCCTAGATTGGGATGTGACAGGCTGGTGGAAGCCTGCCCTGGCCCATCTTTGCTGACTTTGACAGAGTGGCAGGGGCCCTTTTGTACAAGTCACAGGGAACAGAAATGAGCAACCTGGAGAAGTCACTCACCGTCAGAACAGTGAAGAGCTCCTCCACATACACTCTCTCTGTTTCTATAAGCTCATTTATGACATGGCTAAAATGAAAACAAAATAAAGTGTGTTATTTCCATGTCTTTAGAAAGCCCCACAGGTGATGAGGTTAGCTCAAGGAGCACAAACCACAGTGTGATCTCACTAATAACCAAGAGGAAAAAGAGGAGGTGACACCTGGGTCAGGCTGGAGGAACATAGGGAAGGGGCCAGGGTTGGCCAGAAATAAACATTTATCACACTTTAGGTGATGTAAAAGGGGGCAGTGCTCACCCTTTCAGGATATCCAAGCTGTCATCACTGTCTGAAATAAAGTACTGCAAGGAGCTCCTCTTCTCCTGGTAGTCGTGCATGACTTCGATCTGCAAGGGAAATGGGGAGCACTGGGAAGGGCAGCAGCAAGGGGAGCCCAGCCCCAGGAAACCCTGGGGAAGAAGGAAATGTGCTTCCCCACAAGAGCCCTGGGGCACTAAACCTCAAAAGTGTAATGAGGAGCCAAATACTGCCAGGAATCACTCTGCTGCATAAAACCTGAAAGTGCTGGGAGCAGAATTCATTAGGGAAGAGGCCAGGGAGCAGTTTCCACAGGGGAAATATCTGTGGGTGGGGATATTTTCTAATACACACCTCTGTTACGTAAGAAATAAGCTCAGGGAATAACACACAGGAAATAGGTACCCAGATATTGGAAAATCAATCAATATAGAGCTCAGGTGTGAGACTAATCCAACTAAAGCACACGGATAGAAGAGGCTTTGGGTTTGCTTGATTTTTTTAAAAAATAAAAAGAAAAAAAGAAAATAGAGAGACCATCTCCAAATCCAAAGTACACTCAATCTTTAGGCAATTTCAGTTTTTCCATGTATAAAACTAACTCAGATTTCATTAATAATTCTCACCTTGCGAGAACTTGGAGTTTTTCTTGAAGTTTTCTTCCCAGGGAGAGAGAGATCAAATGAAAATTTCAAACTGGAATTAAAATCTACACCTTGGGTAGAAAAAAAGCAGAATTACATAATGTACAAATTACAGTAAAGGAGATTCTTCAGACAGAAACTAATAAGTCAGGAAGAAAAATGGGATACACTTTAGGAATAAATAGTTAGCTAGTGCTAACAGCAAACTGACAA
This sequence comes from Thryothorus ludovicianus, assembly GCA_013397245.1. Lineage (NCBI taxonomy): Eukaryota > Metazoa > Chordata > Aves > Passeriformes > Certhiidae > Thryothorus > Thryothorus ludovicianus. The sequence goes on from VZTB01018369.1 coordinate 438,598, forward strand.
AATAAAGGGTATTTATCCCAAACAATGCTGATTCCACATAGCACGTCACACGGTCACAAAGGCCACAAAGTACAAATATTTAGAAAAAACAAAATGCCCACTAAGGGAACACAGTAATCAAAACCTAACAAAGTCTCTGAAGCCTGAGCATATGATAACAGCAAAAGCAATAAAAAAAATAAACTACAAAAAAGAACACCCTCTACTAGGACACCGTTTCAAAGTCTTTTACTGAATGTAGGGCAAGATGCTCAGCTGTAATAAACTGTTCCTCCATCCTGCACAAATTTATTGATACTGTCAGTAAAAAATCACAAGTTGTAATTGAGCTACAGGGGTAAGCTGGAAGCTCAAAAACAAAGCATCAGTGTCTCCAGTGAGCTGGGTGACACCATTCAAACACCTCCAAAGAGGAATGTGGGCATGCTGGACAGTCCAGAGCAGGCCATGGAGGTGCTCTGAGGGGAAACTGGTGTGGAGAGCCCATCTGCAGCTGGGGCAGCTGGGAGATCCAGCTGTGCCAGGGTACCAGAGCCCAGCTGTGCCAGGTCACCCCAGCCCAGCTGTGCCAAATAACCCCAGCCCAGCTGTGCCAGGGTACCAGAGCCCAGCTGTGCCAAATAACCCCAGCCCAGTTGTGCCAAATAACCCCAGCCCAGCTGTGCCAGGGTACCAGAGCCCAGCTGTGCCAAATAACCCCAGCCCAGCTGTGCCAGGGTACCCCAGCCCAGCTGTGCCAGGGTACCCCAGCCCAGCTGTGCCAAATAACCCCAGCCCAGCTGTGCCAGGGTACCAGAGCCCAGCTGTGCCAAATAACCCCAGCCCAGCTGTGCCAGGTCACCCAGCCCAGCTGTGCCAAATAACTCCAGCCCAGCTGTCCCAAATAACCCCAGCCAGGCCTTGCAGGTGCAATCAGAGAGCTCTGGATGCTGCAGACACACCAGAGGTGTGCCTGGGGTGGGGCCCATCACACATGGGGAGACCCAGAAGAGGTGAGGACGTGCCAGTGGTGCTGCCCAGAGGCTGCCCCTGGCAGGAGGGCACACTGGGTGGGAGATGGGCACCTGCTTCTCTTGCAAGGGGGACCCTACCCCAGCACCTGGGCTCTGCCACAGCCTGCAGTGCCACTTCTGCACATCTCTCTACACCTGAGAGCTCAGGGTGGGATGGATTTACTCATCCCCCCTGCCTACCCCCCAAAAAATGGTTTAAAAATTAGAACCACATTTCTCAGACAGGCTTCAAATCCAGGGCAAAGATAAAAGAAGAAGCATCTGTCCTCAGACAGAGAAAGAAGGGGGGGAAAGGGGCACAGAAACATAAGAAAGAAAGGAATAGAGGACAAAAGTGATGTGCTCAGAGTTGGTTTGGTTTCAATCCACACCATAAAACCCATCTGAGAGCACTCCCAGCAGAGCTCAGCGTGTGCCTTTGACACTGCCCATCACGCCAGCAGGCCTGCAGCAGTTTGATGTTGGGTATCAAACAGACTTTATTAAAAAGCTCTCTTGTCATGATCCATCCACAGAGGAGCCTTTTGTCTTCCCCACACTTGATCATTGCTTTCAGGAGAGGATTAATGGAGGATACCTGTGCTTTGCAGGTGACCGAGTGCCTCTGCCAGCAAAACTTGCAGCCCATAAAGGCAGGAAATAAGTTCAGCTGAGTGATGATGATCTCACAACATCCCACAGAGGTGGCCACACATTTACCCTACCCCTAAGGTCAACAATTTGTCTTTAACCCTCTCCTCTTTCTAGAAAGCTGTGCTAGGTAAATGAGCAATGCTGCAGTTTGAACACTCAGAGCTGTTACTGACTGAGGGAAGGGCTTCAGAAGGGAATGTGCTTTAGACAGGGTGGCACCAGCCTGGCAAGAGGAAATCTGGGATTTATTTGCTGCACTGGCCTGCATCTTGAGTAGCTTAATTTCCCTCATTGCATCAAGCTTCATTCCCATCCCTCCACTTGGCTATTTACATTCCTCATTCCCTGAATTGAAGCTGCTTTTGCTGCTGTACAACTCACCATAACCAATATTTGTTAATTCATCATAAAAATCCTGTGTCAAAACAAAAATGTTTAATTGCTTTTATGTTGTCAGATCACTGAATTTAATATTCTGACATAATTCAGCAAGTCCCTGGTTGAAAATACATGGATGCTACTTTGGAATCTCTTTTAATTCTGTCTGATACACTCAGGGCTGCCAAGGATGAGAGTTTTAATGTTATCATTTAAAGTTAACATGGTGCTACATCCCATTACCAAAACTAAGGCAGAACATTCAGTGACCTCAGTTCAATGAGAATTTGTACCTTTATGGGCATTAATTATTCCACAATTGGGATTTAGGGAAGACACCCTGAAGGAATCAAAAGGAGTTAAGCATCCAGCTCATTTCTGTTCATGAGATTTGAGCTCCTCATTTCTCCAAGCTCCTTTGCAAACATCAGTCTAACTTGATGTCAGTTCCAGCTCAAGACAGCCACAGAGAACAGGCAAGCTAATAGATTTATAAACCTTGCCCTTTCTCCCTGTAGCATTAATTCTCTGGTTTCCAGCCCAGCAGGATGCCAGTAAAGCAGAACTGGAGGTGTGCACTACTTACAGCTCTTTTCTCACTGGGTAGGAAGTGCAAATAAATAACAAGCAACCAGCTTCATCCTTCACACAGGTATGGGAACACTGACACAAGCAGTGCAAAGTTAATAAATCACCTGATCTGTATGTAACACTGAATCTGCCAGCAAGGTTTAGTTAGCTTCTCAAAACCATCCAAACCTTACTCTCCCTGCCTCAAAGCAGAGTTACCAGCTGAAAGTACCACAATTGCACAAAATGTTACCATGTTTAGGAGAGAATAAGGGTGACTTTGATCGGGGTGGGTTTTCTGGCCGGGGAGCCACCAGCTGGACGGGCCGGACGTGTTTGTCCAGCAGCTTCTTGAAGCAGGACTGCCTGCTCTCAAACATGCTGCGGACGTTCTCCAGCTTCACCTGCACTGCCTGGACCTGGCACTGCAGAGAGAGAAGAAAGACTCACAAAATCACCACCAGCCTGCCCTCTGACCCAAAGCAGAGGTGTCACACTGCACAGGTGACAGCCACAGGTGACAGCCCTGCTTCTCCCTCGTGTGACAAGGGGCTGGAGGCCTCGCTTACCTTCAGCTCAGGTGTTAACACTTGCTCAAAATCGTACTGTAGGGCTTGGGGATCGTAGTTTAAGTAGGCTGAAGAGCTTTCAAGAAACCTTTCTATGTCCTGGAGTGCTTTCTGAGCACCTTCCTTAGACTGGCACTTGTCCATCTGCTGGTTGGCGAGCAGGTAGGCACCTTCATCACAGCACTGCAGAGCCTGGGGACAGCACAGGGAGTGAGAGCCCCCAGGGTCCCCCACTGCCACGAGGGTCTCAGAGGAGCACCACTGACTGGATCTGGGTGCACTCCCAGACCTCAGCACTCACTGTGCTCTCACTAGAAAGCAGAAAGGCCACACATTTTCTGGGAGGTGACTGCAGTCCTCCACAGAGCCAGGAAAGGTGCTCCTACTTGTACCTGGCTAAAATCAGTGGACATGGAATCATAAAATCACCTGACATGGAAGTTCTCATGCACAGCTGAGCCCAGTGATAAGGAGATGTTGATTTCTCCAGCTGGGAAAGCTGAAGTGGGGGCTCTGGGGCTTACAGGGAGGCTGGCAGGTTTCCTGAGGCTCAGTGCAGACCTGAACTGGGGCTCCTTGGCACTCACACGCTGTGGTGTGCACAGGCTGAGAAGGTGCTCCAGCCAAGATCAACAGAGAATCTCCCGTGCTGTGAATAGAAGGGGGACGTGGAGAGCAGGACAGTCTGTGCCCCAGCACAGCCCCAGGATAGACCCCAGGCACCAACCAGGCCTGCAGGGAGCCCAGGAGAGGCTCCTGTCCTGCAGCTGAGGAACTGTCTGTCCCCACAGAGCAGCACAGTGCTGAAGGGGAGCACTCAGAGAGGAAAATGAGCTCCCCAGTTCCCTGAAACAGGGAAATGGAACAGGGTCAAAATTCACAGTTTCCCTTAATTTGCCTCAAGCACATTACAGCCCTGTGCCTTCTGGCCTAATTAGCATGAATTTCCCTAAATGAATATCTGATGCTGATTAAGATATTAAAGAGCATTGGAGCCACATGACTCCACGTCCATGCTAGCACACAGCAGCTGTGCCTACCTACCAATCTGTCACCTGATTTTACACTCAGCTGTGTTCATTCTTGATAAATCACTCACAAAAAAGGGCTGGAGTTTATGTGAAAGCATCACCTCTGTCACACTGGGCATGGAAATCTCCAAAGTCAATTAACACATGGATGTAGCACAAAAGCATGACCAAGAGCAGCAGCTGAACTTGGAGCTCTGTGGAGATGCCCACCTCCCTCTGCTGCCCTCACAGCACCAGCAGATCCCTGTTTGCTGAATTCCCAGCCAAGGGAGGGGTGTGGCACTCACTCCTCCAGCCTCAGGGACACCTCCCTGCCATTAACTCCTGAAGAAAAGCTGCAGATTTGAGATGCTTCCAGCCAAGAGGAGAGGCTAACCCCATGGAGAAGCTACCTAACCCTCTCCTCAGAGCCCTGTGACTGAGCTCTACCTGCTGCAGGCGGGTGTGGAGGTCCAAGGTCTGCTGCAGGTGCATCTGCTTCCTCTTGATCTCGTCGGACAGCAGGTCCGAGTGGTGCCGCAGCTCGTTGCACTGCTGGCAGATCAGGTTCAGGGCATAGTGGTGGTTGGCTGCCAGCTGGTGCCCGTGCAGGATCACCACCTGAGCCTTCCCGATGAGATCCTGCAGGGAAAGGGGCAGAGCACACTGCACACTCCCAGAAATAACAGCCAAGTGCCCACACGGACCCACTGTGCCCTCTGCCTCCCCAGGGCTCTCGTGGGGTCACTGCCCCAGGAGCAGCCAGCACGGGTGGCTAAAGCAGCAGGAAATGGCACCCACCATGGCAGCCTTGGCTACCCGTGAAGAGCATGAAGAAGCAAACAGTATTTCACCAAACTAGCTGAGTGCCTGCTGGCAATGCACCCTGCAGGAGCTGCACCCTGAATAAACTGCAGCTGATTCCCAGTTCAGGCCCACTGTGCTCCCAAGCATCAAAGGAATTGGAGTAATTAATTGATGCCAAGAACACAGGACCTTTTCTGCACACCTCAGTCACTGTGATGGTTGTGGCTTCTCCAGGGCTGCCTTTCCTGCTTCTCCCTGCCTGGCTTTGTGATCCTCCTCCCTCTCTCCAAAAACATTCCTTCCAAATGGCCAGCAAGCCTCAGATCTGTCTCTAGACCCCCTCTCTTTGGTGTCCAGATCCCTGAGGATTTCTCTGCTGACCCTGGCCCAGGTGCCCAGCACATCCCTTTGCAAAGGGCACATCCTTAGCTGGGCTCCTGTGAATCTTTTCTCTTTACTCTTCTTTCCCCTTCATCTCTCAGTCTTCACCCATATGTTATGCTCAAGTCACAGACAAGTCAGGATACAACTTTTTTGCAACTCCATGTGCCTGGTAACAAGTTTCTGCCTATTAGCATAGCTAAAGCACTTAAAATATAAATAATTCTTCTTCCAGCTCATTAAATCCCACGCCTCCCCCACGTTCAGACATTTATCTGTTCCGGATTTTCACGGTGGCTCAGCAATTTATTTTAACCGTGATAATTAAATACCCTGTTTCTGGCTTTCAGAGTGATCACAGAGTTGCTGCACAGAGCAGAGACATGAAATCGATCCTCCCGTGCAGCACTTACCACCAAATCACACCAGAACCAGTAATCCCAGCAAACACCTCCTGCCACAAATACAGAAGGTGCCTCTTGTGTTTTATTAGTGCTTCTCCTGTGCAAAGTGTCTCACCTGAGCCATGCCATCGAAATGATCCAAGTCCTTGAGCCTCTGCTTCACCTGGGGGATGCTGTCGCCAGTGTCGGGCAGCTCCGCTTGCTGAGCCATTAAAAATTCAATGGCATTCTTGACCTAGACACAAAGGAGAAGACTGCTGCAAAAGGATACAAAGCACAGGCAGGAAATCCTTCTGAGCCCAAAATTAATCACACTTGAGCTAAGATTGCTAAATCCAATAATACAACGAGTGTCCAAGAACTAATTTCTAAATTCAAAGATGCTTCCATCAGCAAAATCCACGTGGCTGCAGGGCAGTGATACCTAAATTAGCTCTCAGTGAGGAAGCACAGCCGTCTCCCCAAGCTAGCTACCCTGCCACAGTCAAGGAACAGCAGCATAAATTAAACAGTCTCAAAATAAAAAGCATAAAAACTTCTCTCCAGCAGCTCTGCAACTCTCCCTTCTGCAAGGGAAGACCTGATCCTACCTCTTGAAAACTTTGCTCAAACTTCCAGAGTTGTAAATATTGTTCCATTTTTAACTGGTGTTTTTCCCAGAAGCCATCAAAAGCAGTCTCCATCTCACGCAGCTGTCCAAGCAACCTTGGGCACAGAAAGAGGACAGGATTGGGGCAATTTGCAAACAGAGGACAAGCAGAGATGGACAAGACCTAGAGATCACTCACACAGGTCTGCACCCAAGGTCTCAAAAACAGTCAACAGACATGGGCATATAACTTGAGATAATCTCAGAGATTTCATGAAACCATCACTGCAGAGGATCTGTGTGAAGCAGTTGTTATGTTACTATCTCCATTTATCCGGGTAAAACCTGGGAGCCTGGCATGGGAGAACCCTGCATCTGCCCCACAGCCCCCTCATAACAGTGGGGACAAAGATCAGAGCCAGCCAAAGTCATGAGAGAAGTCACCCAGCAATGCGATGGACTGGAGCAAAATTCTGGTGCATTTGTCTTTGACAAGTGACCTAAACAACACATGCACACCTAAATAATGTGAGTGTTTCCCCTGGGAAATCAGCAATCAGGGACACAGTGCACTCACCGATTCACAGTCTCCCAGTCCCCAGGCCTCTCTTGCTGCTGGTCCTGACTGCATTCCCCAGAGTCAGGCTCTTCAAAACTGCTCAAAAGCAACTTTCCCTCTTTTGTGACTGCTGTAATATCTTCCTGTAGAACACAAAACATTTCTCCTTCAGGCTACTTATTGTGAGGTAAGGAGGAGTCATTTTGTGTTTCCCCTGCCTTAGTTTCCCTGTGTGCATCAAAGCACCAATACCCAACAGACCAAAGGACTGCCAGCAGATGTTTGAGTCCTTTTAACATGTTCAGCATCACAGCTACATAAATTATTCTGATTGACTGATTATTTGAATTCAGGAATCAACTGTACCAGTCTTGGGGTTGCCATGAGAGAGACAAGGACCCCATGTCTTGCTGTCACCACAATCTGTGCACAGCCCCTCATCTGCTTTTGTGTTTTGTGGTCTTAGAAGGAACAAAAGAAATAATCCAATAGAGCTCGTTTCAGACAACAGCCAACGAGTGGTTTTGATATTTGAAATTAATAGATGAGGAATTAAAAGCAACAGATGGCTTGTACTGAGTGCTGCTGTGCTTTCTACGCAAATGAAAACACGTGATGGGTTTTATTTCTCCACAGAGAAAAGTGGGCACTGCTGACTGGTTTAGGCACAGACCTGCACTGTGGAGCTGCTGCTTGCCCCCTGCACTGTGGCCACAGTGCTGAGCACGAAGCTGAAGTCTCTCAGTCATGCTGCAATAGATGTAGCTGCTATTTTATATTACTCTCTTCCTTTTCAAAGAGATGGAGGCCCATTGACAGACTCTCTAATGATACTTTCTAAACATGCTCACATGGATTCATGCCTACACACAGCACAACTTGGTCTCAGAGGCAGCTTTCTGGGAACTTGCTGTCACATGAATGACAGATGATTAAATTAAAATAGATACAATTCTTTGACTTAGGTAAATGAAACCTGTCACAAAGCAAAGGAGCTCATTCTTCAGCCACACAGAACAACAATTAACACAGTGATTGCTTCTGAAGGAAGGGTTTGGGGCCAGGCCTGTGCTTCTCCCTGAAAGATGCAGGAGCACCAAAGACAACAGGCTGATAAAGCAGCAGCTGGCTGCACTGAACCTTCCATTGACTCCTATAATAATATTAATCACAATCACAAAGAGCTGAAAAAAACCTGAAACACTGAAGAAACAAATGTTGTTTAAGACAAAACCTGAAGGCTCTCATGAAGACAGGGATCACATCACGGATGCTCTGCACCGCGTGCTCACACAGAAGCCTTCACCTTGGATGCTCCCCAGCACAGTTCCCTGAAGTGCCCCCAGGGAAGATCCACCAGGCAGAGGGACCCGGGGACAAACCAGCCCTGCAGAGCTCCCGGGGAACTCCGTGCAGCTTTCTGCAGCCAAGGGGTGAGGCAGAGCCGGGGACACGAACAGGCAGGTGACAGAGCCTCCCACGGCCCTGTGGCAGCCAGACTGGCGAAGGCCCGGGAGGAGCAGGCTGCAGACAGCCCTGCTGCAGCCAGGAGGGAGCTGGCAGCTCCGCTGGTGGCTGCTGGCACGGTCACCTGCTCGAGGCAGGGCACGGGGAACACAGCGACAGCCGCGCTCTGCCTGACCCCACCGCAGTGACGGGCACGGAGAGAGGCAGGATGGGCACCAGGAAAGCAGAAGGAAGCAGCAGAGAGCGCGGGGGGTGCGGGCAGCAGCGCCCACGGGCCGTACCTTGAGCTGGCAGTAGCGCTCGGTGCGCAGCGCCAGGATGCGCTCGATGGAGTACATGTCCTCGGGCAGCTCCGCCTCGGCCAGCTCCGTGCCAAAGCACTGCAACATCTGGGCAATCTCCTTCACCGTCACTGCAAAGCTCTCGATGGCCTGCGGGGACACACGGACTGCGCTCGGCCTGGGGCTCCCCACCTTCCTGCAGCTCGTGGGGAGAGCCCCATTCCTCAGCTCATGGGGAGCCATGGGACCCCAACAGCTCTGAGAGAACACAGCCACAGAGAACATCCCCCTGGGAATCCAACCTGCCACTCATCTGGGAAACAACATCCCAGGGAAAACTGACAGTGTACAGGAGGCATAAAAACAGAGAGCAAGGTGCGACTCCTGAGTCCTGGCAATATGAAAGGAAAGTTCCTGCAAAGGGAAAGGAACAAACCCAAAAGGAAATTCTCTGAATTCTCTGCATTTGGTCACTATGCAGTAGGCAGTCTCATTGTCCCGCTTCCCAAACACAGTTCTGATATTAATCACACTAAGCAACCATTATTAACAAAAAAGCCCATTTGGTATCTCCCATTGAGGGAATTTTAATAAAGATTTACGAAGCCAACTCTTTGGGGAGCAGTTTCAAAAGGAGCCTGAGGGAGTCAATCACCCAGCTCCCCTGCAAACCCCTCAAAGCCGAACAGCCCTTGGCTCCTCTGTCTGAAACAGGAGGTGCAGTGGCTTTGGGGTGACTCCCAGCCCCCCAGTGCTCAAAGCCCTCCCCAGGGAGCCCAGCTGGCCGGCAGCCCGGGGCCAGCCCGCACTCACCGTCCTGAAGATGACCCACTCGCTGTGGCAGTACTCCAGGGTGCCCCCGAGCTCGGGGGTCAGCTGCTGCTCGTCGATGTAGGTCAGCAGGTCACTCACTGAGCTCAGCATAACCACCTGCACACACACAGGGCACTGCTGTCAGCCGGGCAGGGCTCCTGCCCAGCACCCCTTCATCCGATCACCTCAAACCAGAGCTTGCTCCACGCCCTGCTCTGGAGCTGGGCTTCCTTCCTACACTTATGGCTGAGCACAGCTTTATCTGCTGTATCTGACCACTGCTGTAAGGCACCCAGCACCTCCAGGTGCTCTCCTTCCCAAATGCAAAGCACAGAGGGATGCTGCAGAACAGGGCTGAAAGCAAAGTGATGTGGGTTTAAGCAAGGCATGACCAGGAAATTGGAAAGAACACATACATGTTAATAAGCTATGAAGCGTGGACAAATTTCACACAAATATGTGCTCATGGTTTTTTTGTGTGTCTTGATCTGCCATGGGATATGTGAGGAATGTTCAAAATTGTGCAAAGAACAGCTATTTTAGAGTGAAAAAATGTAATGTTTGTGAAAATCATGCTGTTTCCTAAAGGAAAGCATTAATTTGTTTTCTGTGTTTGTAATAGCATCAACCTTAGATCCTATGAATGTACTTTCTTCTTTTAATTATTCTCATTATGTCCTATAATCAAGATGGTTTAAAAGTCTGGAAATTTTGAGTTGAGAATACAAATTCATTTCAGTTGCTATTTTAGGAACAAATACCAGCATAATGCTGCTATGGAGTCTACACTTAGATGAGTATGGGTAAAATTCACAGCAAAAGCTCCACTAGACATGTCTTTTGACTTTTCAGACATTAAACAAACTCCTGGCTACCCTTCACACAAAATGCTTTGGGTTGGAAGGGACTTAAGGATCATGAAGTTTCCAGCCCTGCTCCTATGGGCAGGGACACCTCCCACTGTCCCAGGCTGCTCCAGCCCCAGTGTCCTGGGNATTCCTGCCCTATATCCCACCCAGCCCTGCCCTCTGGCACTGGGAGCCATTCCCTGTGTCCTGTCCCTCCAGCCCCTGTCCCCAGCCCCTCTCCAGCTCTCCTGGAGCCCCTTGAGGCCCTGGAAGGGCTCTGAGCTCTCCCTGGAGCTTCTCCTCTCCAGAATGAGCAGCCAAGCTCTCCCAGCCTGGCTCAGAGCAGGGGGACTGAGCCCTCTCAGTCTCCTCTGGATGTGCTGCAGTGGATCCATGTCCTTCTGAGGCACCAGCAGAGTGGGACAGGGTCAGACCCTACCCTGCACGGGCAGGCTAGGAGCACAGCCAGCTCTGGGCAGCCACCCAGCTCTGAGCAAATCCAGCTCCTGGGCACTCCCAGCAGCCCTGCACACTTAGCCCTGAGCACACCCAGCCCTGGGCCCCCCAGCCCTGAGCACACCCAGCAGCCCCCTGGGCACACCCAGCAGCCCTGGGCACACCNCCCTGGGCACACCCAGCCCCGAGCCCCCCAGCCCCGAGTCCCCGCCCGTACCGGTAATTTGAGCAGGAAATCCTCCTGGCTGAAGCGGAACCCGATGTCGGTGAAGGTGCGCTGGAAAAAGCCCGTGGGACGCAGAACCATCACCAAGTGCAGGTTCCCCGGGAAGGATGCCTGCAAGGAAACAGAGGACATTCACCCTGGGCACCTGGCAGGCCCCACAACAGCCCCCAATGCACTGGAAAGAGGGAAAGCTCTCAGTTTGAGGGGTTTTTTTCTCATTGCTCCTGATAGCCTTTTTGTATTTTCAAAACAGGAGGGAGATGCTGGGAGTGGTTTAGAGATACAGGACAGAGCTGCAGCAGGGCTGGAGTTCAGAACAGAGCAGGCAGGAGTTCAGCCATGCTCCTTGGAGGAACACTTATCATAAACTTTAATAATATAGATACTGCTCATCATTATAACTTGGGGAGTGAAGTTACAACTTAGCAGGGAACAGAGGGCTGGAACACTGAGAGGCATGACAGATTGAGGAAGCAAAATTTATTGCCAAACTTGCTAATCATCCCATAACTGCATCAAGCACACTCATCTTGTCCTTGGTAATTACCAGGCAACATTTAATTTGTGGCAAGAATTTGGAATTTCCTGTATGCACTGCTGGAGCCTTTTTTCAAGCATATGGTTGGCAGGTGCATTTTTAAATAGATCTGTGAAAAGGGTTCTTGAGAATGAAAAAGAATTTTTAAGAAAGTATGAGTTGCATCATTAAATTATGGATAAGCACATGGTGCAAAGACTCGAGTTAATTAAGACATGATTTACTCTGAGATCCTGCCAGGCCAGGTTACATTTCTCTCCTCCTCCATGAAACATGATGATAACCTCTACAGAAGGGTGAGAATAATGAACATGTTTAGGTGCTTTGCCCTGCAGGGCACTCCATCCATGCCTTAAAAACAAAGATCACTCCCACAGACAAGCACTGGTGGTGTTTGGAACAGGCCTGGTTTACACCTCAGATCTGGCACCCACCAGCTGCACTGTCACTCACTCACTCTTCTGGGGTAGGAAGGGGCAGGTTGTGGCCACCACTGCCCACAACCTCCCTTAGAAATGGACAGGGACTTTTAGGATCATATTAGCCACATAAATCCAATATATTGATCTGCTGTTATTTCAAGTACGAGCAGAAAAAAAAAGATTGTGAATGAAATGACAAACTCATACCCTTTGGAAGTCAACAAGAGTGGTGCCAGGGACAAGGACTTGGCACTGGAAACAACAGCAAAGCATTAAATAACAGAGACATTGGAGCAGGCTCCAGGCCCTGGGTGCCCCTGCTCCACACCTGGGCACACATGAGGAACTTTAGGCTCCTGCCTTGGCCCTCTCCTGAAAAACACCTTTGAGAACAGCCAGCCACAAACTCACCCTCCCTCGATCTGATCCCATTATTCCCCTTCACCCCTGTCTGCCACTTGGAGCTTTGGCCTCTCTTACTCCTCTGAGTCCTTTGAACAGGCACCCCTTGGGAGCAGAGCAAACTGCCCAGAGGAAGAGGCTGGGTCTCCAAACCCTACAAAACCTGCAGGCTTTGAATGGCTGCTCCTGCTCGGGCAGGGCAGCCCCAGCCAGGAGACAGGCACAGCTGCCTGCCCAAACTCCTGCTCTGGGAGCAGGGATGGACACCTCTGGACACCTCTGGACACCTCTGGCTGCAGGTGCCAGCCTGTGCACACAACACCCACCAAGGGACCACGGCACTCACACCCTCCCACCCCAGGGACAGCCTCATGGCCACGCACAGCCATTGCGTCCCTTCTGCTCCCTGACACTTCACCTCAAAACTGCTGAGTTTCCAGGGCAGATGATTTGATTTCCATTCTGTTTAGAAAGCATTTGGGGATTTTTCAGCTGATCTTATACGTATAGGATCAAGGTCAGCACTTATGAGTAGCTACAAAACAAGAAATACAACTTTGCAAATGACATCGAATGTATTCCAAGCACGGAAAAAATGAACAAGACAAGAAATAAGCTTGTAGGAAGACAGACACCAACAAGCCATGTCCTGTGCCCTCTTTAGAGACTTAAGGGAAAGGATGAAATGTTAGAAAAAGACCTACATAGACCAACATTCCTGTAGGGACTGTATCTTTTTAATCATGGTAACAATTTTAGTTTTTTCTCAAGGTTGAAGAATAGATAAGTTTCCTGAAAACTGAATTCTAAGGATACTGAAGGTACTGCTGCAAAAAACCCTTTCCCACAATATAGTAAAGAAAGCAAAGACAAATGGATCCTTAATCTTGCCTTATGCTTTATCTTATCATTTGTAAGACTAAAAAGAATCCTGTGCACTCGATAAACCTGGGGTTATGTAACAAAACACCTAAAGAACTCTCTAAAGCCTTCTCCCTCTGCAGCACACCAGGAAAGGCAGAAAACTACCAGCACAGTTCCACTAAATCAGGCACTTGGCAACATTTCACTGCTGTTAACTCTCACTGACCACAGCCCATGCTCACAGCATCCCTCCCCTTCCGAGGACACACACATGGAGACCTTAAGGCAGTTCAGCAACTTTTTAAATGCACATTTAACTATAACCACACAGAGAGCCCTGATTTAATCAATACAGACGAACCAGGCTAACAGAGCACAAGAAAGGACGTGCACTGAAAGCACCACAGTCACTGCCTCATCACTGAGTATCTCTTTCTGACACATTCAGTGTTATTTTAACATTCCCCCCAATTTTAGGAACTCCGTTTTCAGAGACTATTCTTCCCTGCAGTTCACTGGGGCATCCATGAGGTGGGTAATCGATAAACATAAAATAAAAGTAGTATCTGCCAGTAAGTTTCTTTCTGAGCACTGCAGACTGAGGCCAGGAGTCCTTATAGAGGTGCTGAACTTAACGACTTTCTGCTGCCCCTTAAAGGAAAACTCATGCACCAAATGCCAGGCGCTGCTAATTCGAGCCTTTAACTTCCCCCAGGGCCAGAATGAAACTCCCAAGTGCTCTGCCACCTTTATTTCAGCCGGCGGCACAGGTGACCCCCCAAAGGTGCTGTCAGCATCACCGGGGCACAGACCTGCCCCTGCGGGGGCAGCGACAGCGGAATTCCTGCGGGGACAGAGAGCCGAGGCACCGGCGGGACCCAGTGACACCCGGTGACACCCAGTGGCACCAGGTGGTACCCAGCAGTACCATAGCCAGGGGTGCCCAGTGGTACCAGCAGTACCCAGTGATATCCAGTGGTACCGGTGGTACCCAGATGTGCCCAGTGATACCCAGCAGTACCCAGTGGTACCCGGCCATACCCGCAGTACCCAGCGGTACCATCAGTTCCCAGCAGTTCCTGGCCATGCCCAGCAGTACCCAGTGACATCCAGCGGTACCAGATCCAGCGGTACCGGCAGTACCCAGAGGTACCCAGCAGTACCCAGCAGCAGCCAGCAGTACCAGCGGTACCCGGCCAGACCCGGGAATCTCCGGCCATACCCGGCAGTACCCAGCGGTACCAGCGGTTCCAGCGAAACCCGGCCATACCCAGGAATCCCCGGCCATACCCAGCGGTTCCAGCAGTTCCGGGCCATCCCCGGCGGCACCAGCACCCGGCCATTCCCGGCCATCCCCGGCGGTACCAGCAGTTCCCGGCCACTACCGCCCGCAGGATGCCGCTGCCATTCCCGCCGTGCCGCGGGCCCCCGAGCGCTGCGGGCTCCGTTCCCGCTGCCCCGGCTGTCCCGCATCCCGGCGGGCCCGGAGCCTTACCGCATCCCGGCTGGGCCGCCCGCCCCGCCGCGGGCCCGCCTCCGCCATGGCCCCGCGCCGCGGGATGCGGGATGCGGGATGCGGATGCTGCGGATGCTGCGGGTGCTGCCGGCGCTGCCCCAGCTCGCCCCGCTGCCGGGCGGTTCGGGCAGGGTTCGAGCAGGGTTCGGGCAGGGTTCCGGCGGGCAGGCAGCCCCGCGGCACCGGCTCCCGGCTGGCAGCCCCGCTCTCCTCCCCAGCGCCGGCTTCGCTTTTAAGGTGGAATGCCAAAAATCGTGCTGCAGACTCCTTCCTGCGAGGACCGGGCTCTCAGCTCGGGGCTTGCACCCTTCCCTTTGCCCCTGCCGCTCTCCCAAGGTGCCTTTTCCAGCTGCTCAGTGCTCCGGGGCGAACCGAGCAAAGATGCTCCGGCCAAAACCCGGGGCTTGCCCCGGCAGCGCTTCCCACCGCAGCGTTAGCCTGGTTTGCCCAGGCAATTAGAGACATCCAGAAAGAGTTAAAACAAAAATCTGTACAGTGTGATAGAAAAATTTTCAAGATCAGATGCACCACCGCAGAGCTGCAATTGCATATACATATGCTAGAAAAAAATAGGACACGCTCTGTATTTTAAATTCAGCTTCATGGCATTCCTTTACTCCAAAATTATACGAAGATCAGAAAAAGATTTTAATTTTTTTTTTAATTGCATCAGGGTTTATGACATGTGATTGGAAAAAAAATCAAGATTTAAATTTTTGTCCTTACATATTCTGACCATTTAGGACCAGACCCTGTTTTTAAGGTGATATTCCCAAGTTTTAAGATTTAGTGGACACAGATTCCCTGCTTCTCATCCCTCCGTGCACAGAGCACCTCCCACTCTGCATGGACAGCCCTGATACTGCAGGCAAAGTCACCTCTCCACATGGACACAGGGCACACTCAGGAACACAAACAGGGTGGATGCTCAAATAATTATATTTTCTTATTAAACACAAAATGAAGGACACTTTTGCAGAAGCTACAAATTAGGACAGGATTTTTTCCTATTTGGAACTTCCAGACTATGCAAAGCAAGTACATCATCCTTAAAGGATGCTCCTGGTATTAGCACCTGTTCAAACGCTGGCAGCACAACTGAATTTTGATGATCACTTTAAAGAGCTGCTTTCTAAATTCTGTTCCTTCTCTAGTGGTGTGGTAACCACACTTGCAAGTTCAGTTTCTAACATTCAGAAAAATCAGAACCAGAAATGCTCTCAGTGGTGTCACAGTGCAGGAAGGGAACCCCTCTGCCTCCCATGGGATGCTGACCAGCAGAGTGCCAGCAAATCCAGGTATTTTGAACTGTTCAGCTCTACCAGTAGTAACCATTTAAAATACCACAAATCTAACCTTATCAGAACCAGTTAAGCATTTTCTGTCTCAGCACAAACCCTTTGCTCCATCCTTTCTCAGCTGTCTTTAACCATCCAATGATTACGAGCAGAAACAAACACAGCAGTAACACACCCAGAATATTTCCATTGACCATGGCATGGTGTGTGGGGAAAGGATTTGTCTGTAGGCTCCCACCCCCCAGAAACATGACTTTTCTACAGCTGCATGCTCTGCTGTAAATCCAAGCTCTGCCTCCAAGACACAGAATTTTTGCAGAGCTGCAAACCCCACCTGTGAGCTGTGTTCAGAGCAGGAACCTGCTCATCCTGTGTAGCACATGAATGAGTGCACTGGATCATTTAAAGCACAGAAATGCATCCAAACACTTCTAAAACAGATTTTTCCACCCATGCCCACATACAAATGCTTGTGAAGTCTGTTTAAAGAACCTAAAACTTTCAGTCACCAACAATTAGGTAAAATAAATTAATAACCAGTGTCAAGAAAGAACATATATGAAGCCAAATTTTCCACCCATCAAAAGCATGGAACATGGCACAAAACATATTTGAAGCACTGCAAAAGAATATAAACCCCAGCAAATGGATCAAACAAGCAAATTAATACACAAACAGCTCATTTATGCACTCAAATTAATTACAGGGCCATAAAGCAAACTACTGCCTAGAGAGAAAGCAGGAGCAGCATTGCTCCTGGTTCCCAGTGTTTTCTGAAGGAGATACATAAAGGCACAGTGGCTTAGTTCACCAAAAGCAATTAACATTGAAGAGGACTTACTGCTAATTTTTGGAGAGTGGTTTTGACTGATGTCCATGTGTCCAGTCTTCTATCCAGGATTAGGATAAACTTAGTGTCAGATTCATGTTGACTGCAAGATAAGGAAATACCAATAACCAGCTAATGTTCCAAGAAAAGTGACTCTGTTCCCAAAAAAAAACCCAATTCCAAGAACTCAGAATGCAAACCACATTTCAGTATTTCTACAGTTCCTGAAATTCCCTTTGAAAAAAATTTCTCGAACACCCAAACTCTTCCCAATGATGCTTAGCAACAGGACAAGGGGCAACAGGCACAAACTGAAACACAGGGAATTCCAGTGAATATGAGGGGAAATGTCTTTCTCCTGAGGGTGACAGCACATTGGAACAGGCTGTGAAGAGAGATTGTGAAATCTCCTTCTCTCTTATTTAAAAGACCCACCTGGGGCTTTCAATATCTGCTCAACCAGCTCCAGGTGAAGCTGCTCTGGCTGGGGTTGGACTGGATGACCTTTAAGATCCTTTCCATCCTCTGTGATCTCCACAGCTCCCTTCCCACCCCAGTCCTTCTGGGATCCTGTGACTGTGGCAGCCCAGGGCTCAGCACCACCTGTGAGTGGTGTGTGAGGTGGTGACAGCAGATTGCTGGAGCCCACACTGCTCCTGCAACCCAAACTGCTCCTAAGGAGGAGCCTGCAGGGCCCACAGGAGCTGTGCCTGCCCCAGGTGATGCCCCAAGCCCCCCGTGCTCCCAGTGCCCAGCTCTTCCTGCCAGGCTCACTGACCACAGCCCAGGACCCCTGGCCTGTCTGGGCAGGGCAGGGCAGGGCAGGGCAGGGCAGGGCAGGGCAGGGCAGGGCAGGGCAGTGCCAGCCTGGCAGAGGACAGAGGGAGCTCCTGGCTCCCCCAGCACACCCTGCTGGGCAGGCAGAGACTGCTCCAAGGCGTTTTCCAGCTTGGCAAGCACAGGTTCCTGACATCCCTTTTCACACCCAAATCCTCTGAGCTGCTTTGAAAGGCTCGGTCTGACCAGGCCAGCTCAGGGGTGCCCAGCCTGGCAGGGGCCCCAGTGCCAGGGTGCCCTGTCTGAAATTCAAATATCCCTTCCCAGGCTGGGGGAACAGCCCAGCCAGGCTGCATCTGGGACAGCACACACTGCAGGCAGCTGATTGCAGACTGCACCCGTGTTTGCACACAGGAACCAACCCGTGAGTGTATTTACAGGATACTCAGGAATACTTGCAATATTTATTTGGTGGGTGCTGAAACAGGAGAGCCGTGTCCCACAGGCTCCCAGCACACGTGCTGCCTCCCCAGAGGGGCTCAGGTGTCTGCACTGGGCACAGCCCTGTGCCAGCAGCCTCCTGCCAGCCCCAGCTCCACTAATCCCTGTGTTTGGCAAGGCAGGCACACGGTGGGTTACCCAGAGGTATCACACAGCACACAACACTTGGCAACTTCCCTACAGAAATAAAAAAAAGGACACTTGAAGCCAGAGCAGGAGCTTTCATCCAGAGCACATCTTGCTGCTCTGGTCTGTGGCAGCTACAACTCTGACAAATATATTCAAGAGGAATTAGCAGCTGTGCTCAGAAGGATAAAGAATAAAATTCCTTTTGGCTCACAACAAAAACTGACTGAAGATATGTAGACTCAACTCCCAAGCTATCCTATGACAGACCTTATGGATCTGTAACATCACACCCAAAGTGCAAAGGTTCCAATTGAATGTATTCAATGGCTTTGAAGAGTAGAAGAAAAGAGCAGAAAAAATTAATGTCACATTTTACATATAGGTCATACACAGAACTTCTATATGTAAAAAAGTCTGAGGCTGTGAGCATGGTGAGCATGATCTTTCAGCCAAAACCTTTATTTGCTTAGAATAGTTTAGGAAATGTGAGACAATTCTGCAGGTTTCTGTCAGCTCTGTTCACCCCCACCATCAGCTAAGTGACCAGAGGGTCAGAGCAGGCAAAGGGTCCTTCAGTTTGAGGCAAAAATAAAACCCCCTGGGTTTTCAGTGCACTCTAAAATTTCAAAATATATGTCTCTGAGCTATAAGAAACAATTCCCCAACTCCCCATGGTGTTTCCCAAGAGTCTGCAATTGAAAACAATAAATCACGTGTACACAGAACTGTTATGTAATCATAACAAAACCTGAAGAAAACCCCCAGAATCCCAGTAAGTGAGAACAGGCAGCCAGGCTGTAGTGCAGTGCCAGTTAAGAAAAGCTGAAGTAAGCCATTAGCCCAGGACAAGGTTATGCTCAGAGAATGCTAATTTCCTTTTAGCAGGTTCCTTACAGAAACAAAGAGGAAAGTTCCCAGCAGTCTGAACCTCGACATCTACAGTGGAGAAAGTCTGTGACTATTCCCAACCCAGGCCTCGCAGGTTTATCAGATTTCCAGGCCCATGATGTACCTTTTAGACTGACAAGAAAAATAAATCAATGCTTTTGAGCAAGGCTCTGAGGGCTGCTTGTTTGCATCCAGCAGCAGAAAGATGGGGACAGATAACCAGGGCAAGGATTATTTCTCTCTGGGTGTTTCTTGTCACTTCTTTTTTTCTTTTTGTTCCTCATCCTTAACTTTGTATGTGTTGCAGGATGCACCAGACTAAAAATAAAGACCTGGGATGTTTTGCAGGACTTGAAATTGGATCCTGGAGTCTGCAGTTGTGAGGTTGAGCACAGGACTGAGAGACTCCTTGCTGCTGGTGGGATCAGAGCTCGCCAGCACGACCTGCCCAGCACTGAAACCCAGAGGTATTTATAGCCACCAGCACCCTCCAGTGTGCCACCAGCCCCAAAGCACTGTGCAGCTCAGCTCCCAGCCCAAATGAAACAGGCAAAGCTTGTCCAAACACCAAAGAGCCAGAGAGTCAAAGAACAGAACAGGACAGGACAGGACAGGATATGGGATGGGATGGGATGGGATGGGATGGGATGGGATGGGATATTTCAGTAGGAAGGGTCCCACAGAGATAATCTGTCCTGACCATCTCAGGCTGACCAAAGCCAGAAGATGTTGTTAAGGGCATTGTCCAAATGCCCCCTAAACACTGACAGCCTGAGGAATCAATGACATCTCTAGGGAAACTGTCCCAGTGTTTGACACCCCCTCAGCAAATCAATGCTTCCAACTGCCTGCCCTAAACCTGCCCTGGCACAGCTGGAACCATTCCCACACATCCTATCCCTGGAGCCCAGGAACAAGAGCTCAGCACCTTCCCCTGCCCGTGCCATGGGCAGGAAGCTGCAGAGGGCAGTGGGATCCCCCTCAGCCTCCTCCTCCCCACACCAGACCAGCCCAGAGGCCTCAGCTGCTCCTCACAGCACTTTCCTTCCAGCCCTCCCACCAGACTTGCTCCCTCTTCACATCCTTTTTCAATGTGGCACCCAGAGCTGCACACAGGATTGAAGGTAATACCACACCTAAGCTACACACAGAGGGATTTTTTTAGTTTTCAAATTTTACTTTAATAGTAATTAAGTCAGTTTTTTATAATAACCATCTTACAGATATTATAACTTACTTCAACTGAGGTTTTTTGGGTTTTTTTTCTTTAAGCTTCTACTGGAATTCTGGCTTAACTTGGAAGAGATAAATTCTTTCAGGCTAGACAAAAGGTTTGTATTTGCTGCAATGACCACACTGTCACAGTCCTCAACCCAAGCCTGGGTACAGTGCTGCTCTATCACTCCTCAGGTCTCTTTTCTGCAAATATCAGGATCTGTCACAGTTCCCTGTGCCTCTGCTTGCAGCACAGCACTGCAGGTGCTGCAGGCACTGAAGGCAGGGCAGCATTCTGAGCTGGATGTGCACAGAATAGAAAGTGGGCACCTACTACTCACTCTCCCTTACAGCTCATCCACACGAGCACTTTCTGCAGCTGCCTGCAGCACAGTTCCCAGGAATATTAAAAATTAACTTGCCCACAGGACTCACCTTCCTGGCCCTGCTATGAGTGCCCTCACCTTGAGGGCTCAGGGGCAGCTTTCAGCACCCACCTCCTCTATCTAACAATTATTTCCAGCAGAAAAATGCCTCACGAAATTCAGCTACAGCTTCCCAAAATACCACAAACCATTCCCCAGACACCACAAGCCTGACACCCAGGAGCTTTTCCCAGACTGGCAGAGGCTGGACTCTGTGCAGCTCCTTTGCATGGGCTGTGTGGTTTGGATCTGCCCCTGCACAGCCACAGGGAAGGAGCTGCTGCTGCACCCACCTAACCTGATATCTGGGGAAATCAAACACCTCTGGCAGGCAAATATTCACCTCTTTTGGGGCACTTTCTGGGCCAAAGTCTGAGCTCTAAAGCCACGATGTGATACTGCTGAGGGATGGGTGCACAGACCTGCCACCCTCAGCCAGGTGATGCTTCCTGGTCACCTGAGCCTCCAAAGGGTCAGGGAGCAGAGGTCTGGCAGGTGATCAGACATGGGGGCAGGCTGGTATGGTGGCAGGAGGAGCAGAGCAGGGTGATTAAAGTGGTTTTACTAAAAACATGCTGAACATGTCTGAATCACCAGCAAGCTCACAGCTCTCATTAGGTTCTTGATTGAGTCTCACCTATTACAGGGGCAGCAGGACTGCTCATCATGCTAATGCCAGGGTGTTTACAGTCAGGTGGAATCAGAAGCCCTGGAGAAAGCAGACAGAGCTGGGAAGTGCAGATGCACAGACCAGGGCTGCCTGCCCAGGCTGAAGGGGAAACCCCTCTGGCCAACACCTGGGTCCTGTTCCTGCTGGGCCAGCAGCCCTTGAAACCTCAGAGTCCATCAAAAACAGGACAGAGGAACCAGAGGCTGCATTTTCTTTTTCTTTTTTTTTTGAACAAAGGTGCCTAGACACTCCACACTTCTTCCAAAGTGAAAGCTCCCATCAGCTGCTGCCAGCCTGCTCTCCCTGCAGGTAGAAATTTGCCAAAACAGGCACTGTTCAAGAAAATTAAGCATTCCAGGTGAGTCAGCAGGCTCAGCAGCAGAAATGGGAGGGCCATGAATGTAAGAATCCAGCCCTGTATGAGGCACAGGCAGACTGGCAGCAGTTTAACCCTGACACACAGGCAGGTAAGGGAGCTGCTGCTCTCTGCTGAGCCATCACCTGTCACAGGGACCCCAAATGCTTTGTTCCTGTAATTAGTCTCTTCCTCTGCTTTCATTTCTCCTTTTCCACAGTAATGACTCTCTATTTGTACATGTCAAAACACTGTTTTGCAGTGGCACGGCATATTTAAGCAGTGACACATGCCAAAGCTTGAGGAAAGCTTGTTGTTAATTAGAAACCTAATCAACTAAACCTGTGATACATTCCAGCTGACTGCTCACAGGGATGATGTCCACTTCTTGCTCTGCAGTTCCTGGCACACAAAATCCCTCACCTGGACGCTGTGAGGGCTTGCATCCCTCTGGGAGCTGCAGAATTCCCTCACCCCTGCACCCTGAATGTCCCTGTCCGACCCAGGCAGGACCCAGCCCCTGCCCACCACTGGCCAGAGCAAGCAGGGAGCCTCCTACCTGGGGACTGATGTCAGGTACGTCAGGACTTTGGACACCTTCTCCTCGGGCACCTCGTTGAAGCCAGCGTTGTCAGGGAGGGTGATAATCCAAGCCTTGTCCTTCCCTCTCCCACCTGGAGAAGAGACAAGGATGCTTCCCTGGCCCTGGGGAGGGCCAGCAGCAAAGCCCAGGTGCCCCAGTGAGGTGAGAACACACTGCCACTGGCAGAGGGGCTTTTCACACCCCCAGAACAGCAAAACAAAGCCAAATCTGCCTCTGGGTCCAAGCACACACACAAGTGCAGGTGCTAGGAACAAACCTGCTAAGGACCAGGTATTTCCTTTAGTCACTGAGTGTTTTACACAGGACAGCCAAAGGAATCAGAAATACAAGGGCAAATAAACACTGGCCTGGAACCTACAGAAACACATTTCACAGCAAAGTGCCTGTGAATGCACTGAGTGCTGGGAAGGAGAATATTTTACAGTGTGGCACGAGACAGAAACCCAATCTGCTCTTTCAAACTGCCTGCATGTTTTATTGACAGCACTTCCAGTGGCACTGGATACTACCTGATGGGTAACAGCCCCTGTGGAGCATCACTCTGACAAACAGCAAAGAGGTTTGTCTGCAGTATTTAATTATCACAGTGAGAAAGAGAGACCCTGAAGATGTCCTCGTACTCACCAGACAGAAAAGCAAACTCTTTCATCAGATCATCACTGATGTCCTTTGCACAGATGGGGATTGCAGTTTCTGGAGAAAGGGAAAAGCAGCAATCAAAATAAAGCAAACACATTTATCAACGTGTTAATCCAAAGGTGGAACTTGAACCAAGAGCAGCTTCCCTAAAGAAATTGGGTAATAAAGGATCTTAGAGATGTTATTTCTAATGTTTCTGATGACTCTAACAGGGTGAAAGCCACAAGTCAGCAACAAATGTGTTCCACCAAATGCACCAAGGGAGCACTGCCCCTCACCTTGAGTGTCCTGCCCTCAAAGGGCCATACCCAAGAGTAAATTTGTTATATTTTGGAGTTAGCAATTCTACTCTCCATTTCACAAAGCCTCCCAGTGCTTCCTAGCCTTGGCAATGCAATGGGCTGAGGTTTCTGCTGGGAACAAGGCTGGGCTTTCAGAATGTTACAGTCTTTAATTTTGAACAAATAAGCTTCTGAAAACATGCTTTCACCTGGCATGGGGCCACAGACCTTGGAGAGGCTGTTGTTCTTATGTTCAGTTATTAGATTTCCTCCTAATTAAATAATGGGAGAGGCTGTTTCAATGCCATATTTAGCACCATGACCATTTCAGTGGCAATGAAGCACATCAGAACAACACACACACAGCTTCACCTTTCCCTGGGAGAAGGAAACAAAGCCCAGACTGACTAAACACAAGAGGAGCTTACAGCTGGTAGACATTTCTCTGGATTATCTATAAATGGAATGACAGCTAAAAATTAAACATCCTTGTTCCTGCAAATAAATGTTTTGAAGCACATCTGTACAGATTAAAGTCCTTGGGCTTTCTGATAATCAAATCTTAAACACTGATTATTTCACAGAGTTGGTCCTAGGGAATAATCTCCTGGCTGTTTTAAATCAGACAAGCTGCATACTTCAGCACACTCCAGCATAATCAATATTTATTCTATTTCCCTTTATTCAAAAGCTTTCTGGTCACTTCTCCTTTATCTAAAGGTTCTTCAGGCCTGTGCTGCAGCACAGCAGCCCAGATGTGCAGGAGGTGGGGGGCACTCTGCCCCCCCAGCCCAGGCTGCTCCTGCCCTTCCCTGCACACACTGCTGCTTTCCCTCTTGTAG
This sequence comes from Thryothorus ludovicianus, assembly GCA_013397245.1. Taxonomy (NCBI): domain Eukaryota; kingdom Metazoa; phylum Chordata; class Aves; order Passeriformes; family Certhiidae; genus Thryothorus; species Thryothorus ludovicianus. The sequence goes on from VZTB01018369.1 coordinate 462,797, forward strand.
ATAAAAATGTGATTTTTGTTTGTTGAGGCTCGAGCCTCGGTCCCACTGGCATCTACAGAAACATTCTTGATTTTAACAGGCCCTAGAATTGGTCTTGGTGAGAAAGAAGTTTGTCTTGCAAAGATATTTCAAATATTTTTCTCCCATTCAACTGCTTCACCCAACTTGAGGACAACCAGCAGCAAGAGATTTCTTCTCTATTTGCTGATTTATTTTTTTTAACCAGGTCAATGGTTATCATATTGATAAAATTCACATTTAAAGACTTAACGAGCTCCACCACATGAACTAGGTTATATCAAATGGTATCACTGAAAAGCCCATGCTGAGCACACAGATCAGTGTGGGGCTGCTCTGTGAGCACAGGCAGGGTGAGGCCAGTCCTGGCTTTCCCCAAAATGCAGCACCAGCCCAGCCAGGCACGGCCTCACCACAGGCTGTGACACCCCAGGCACTCGGCAGCCCCCACAGCTCCAGGCTGACAGAAAATGCAGTTTTTGTTTGGGATCTGCACTGATGTGAGAGGGATGCAGCAGTTAACTGAGGCTGATCAGGAAACAGGCTGGACAAAGGAGGTTAACCTTTCCATGGCCCAAAAAAAAAAAAAAATCACTTAATTTAAAAGTTTCACAAGACATTTTCTCCCTGGGAACCACCTGACAGCATGCAGGGAGGTCGGGGCAGTTTGCCCCATCCCCTGGGCAGCAGGATAACCCAGCAGCACAGACAGAGGAGCAGGATGCTGCCCTTGGGCAAGGTCAGGGCACAACAACAGCCTGAGTGTGGTGTGATCAGAGCTCCTGGCCAACTCACCCTGGCACTCACCCCGTGCTGGCCACTGAACTCAGCCTCCTGGGCAAATATTAGGGAAAATCAAGTGCTGGCAGCAAATCCACGAGCGTGTTGCCTGAGGATGCTGCAGCAAATCCTCAAGAGAAGCACGACCTTTGTCCTGGAACATGAACCTCTGGGGAAAGAGCAGTGAAAGGCAGCGAGGCACCAAAGCCATGAGCCTCTCAAGCAGGGCTCCAGCTGATGTTCTGTAGCAAACTGGGGATTTTTTATTTAAGGGACACCCTCAGGACAGTAGAGAAAAGAGCCTGGGGTGCTGCCCAGTGCTGGCTATGAACAGCACAGCCTGCATCTCACTTGGCACAGGGTGCAGGAAGTCAGGGCTTCAGGAAAGCCCACTCATTCCTTTCAAAGCCAAAAAGAGGCTTTTGTGACCATCAGCTGTTACAAAACCAAGCCTGAATTCCCCGCAGCATCTCCGAGCACTTTGCAAACTGCTGTCCCCACACAGCTGGCACGACCTCCAGTTTTGGGGTCTTACTAAAACCCAGCAGCACCTGGATGCTAAACTGTCAAAACAGTGTAGTGTCCTTTTCACATAGGTTCTAAAATGGGCATTCATGAAATGTTGCTGCAGTTATTACACTCAGACTCCTCTGCAGGGGGAGATTGTTGCCATGATACAGAGTTTTGGAGGCTGCCTGAAGCCAGGCAGGCAAAGACAAAGGGGGAATTCAGAGCTCTCTGCCCCATGGCTCAGCAAGGAGCCCTGCTGGGTCTGTCCTGTGCCTGGTTTGCACAGCCCGGGCCATCCCCCAGGGATGCACCTGGAGACCACTGCACAGACCCAGCCTGTGGGGATGATGCTCCTGCCAGGGATCTCTGTGGAGGAGACACAGCCATGGGGGACTTCAGTGTGCTGGGGGTCTGCAGTGACACCCAGAGAGGGGACAGCTCCTGTCCCAAGCCCTCCTGTAACACTCAATTAAACCCTGAAGAGCCTTGCTCTCAGCAACTGCTGTTTTCTCTCCTTTTCCAAAGTTCACAGGCTGCAGCATGTGCAGGCAGCAGCTGTGTAACACATCAGCCAAGCTGCCTCACTCACCACACTGACCAAACACTGTCTGCTGCTGGGAAATCCATTCTGTGGGTGAAGAACAGCAGCTTTCCCTGTGGGGGCTGCTGCTGTAGTCTAGGAAACAAAACTGAAGTAAATCAAATGGGAAGTGCCAAGGACCACATTGAGCTGCTCCATGACCTGTCTGTCCTCAGCTGCTCGGCCCTTTGGACACCCAGCAAAGCAGCACTGATTTGGCACTGAGGGAACCTCCAAACCAGCACAGCTGTGACTATTTCCATGTCTCCTGGTGACTTTCTGGGGTAACCAGCCAGTGTCTGTCTCGGGCTGTCCCACCAGAGGGATGTCCCCTGCCCCAGCAGGTCCCTGGAGGCTGACACATCTCCAACACCCCTCCTGGAGGCTGACACATCTCCAACACCCCTCTCTAGAGGCTGACACATCTCCAACACCCCTCTCTGGAGGCTGACACATCTCCAACACCCCTCCTAGAGGCTGACACATCTCCAACACCCCTCCTGGAGGCTGACACATCTCCAACACCCCTCCTAGAGGCTGACACATCTCCAACACCCCCTACACACACAGCAGTGTTTGCAGGAGGCTCTGGGACTCGGGGGATTGCAATGAGCTGGGCTTCTCCCAGCTGCCACAGGCACCCCAGTCTGAGGCCAGTGTCAGTGCAAGCCTCCCCAGAGAGCCCATGGAGCACAAACTGGGGACAGGCAAGGTCCTTCCCATCTTTGCTTTGTGCAGGAATGGGAACCAAACCCCCTTGGAGCAGTGCCCCAACCATGAACCCAGCACGGTGGGGAGAGTGGCCCTTCCAGCTTCTCCTGCTGCAGCTGCTCCACACTGCAACATTAAATATTCACCAGGGCAAAGAACAGAAATACAGCCCTGTGTCTGAGGAGAAAGACCAGTGCAGCAGCTGCAGTCTGTGCCCAGCCCAGCCCAGCCTGCCATACCCTGCACACACCCCAGAGCAGTGACCCTGCAGCCCATCACTCCCTCTCACACACCATGTCGAGAGAGAAGGACAGAGGGAGTTCATAGGGAAAAAATTCTACTTCACACTGCCTGCAAATTGCCCTACTGTGAACAGCAGTCCTGCCCACCATCTACACCTGTGCCAAGTGACAAAGTGCCAGCTGCTGGCTGCAGGAGGATGGGGGCACCCAGGCAGCCACCCTGACTGCCCACACTGCTTCAGGGGATCCTTTCAGATCACCTTTAGGGGATCTGTCCCACCTGTGCTTCCCCAGCAAGCTCTCACCTGGGCCAGGATGTGATCTCCACGTGAGCAGTCCCAGCTGCCGTGTGTCTGTCCTGCCCAGAGCAGGACACACGGCTGGGCAGGGCAGGGCAGGTGTTTACAGAGCACTGGAGGATCTGGAGCCAGGAGGGGTTGGCAGCCAGGCAGGTGGCACAGGACCCATGGAGATACCCCAGGGCACGTGCAGGACCTGTGGCACAGAACAGCACACTCTGCTCCTCAACAAGGCCTGCTCTGTTCTCCCAAAGGTGAGCAGAGAACAGCCAGCCAAGCCCTGAGGCTGCTTCCTGCATGGGAGAGGAAACTGTGGTAGCCGAGAGCAAACTGTGTGTCCAGCAGCTTCAGGACCTCCTGTGGGAGCAGAACAGGCAGCAGTGCCAGCAGCATGTGGTGCCAGCACAGGGCCACGAGCACGTTTGCTGCCAAGAGCAGGACAGCCCCTGCAGCCCCCAGCCACCAGGATGCTGCAGGTGCCCATCCCTTCAGGGCTCTGTGAGAGCTGCCACCAAAGGGAGAGTGCTAAAACCCTGCTGGACACTGCTGGACACTGCCCTGACAGCTGGGCAAACCAAGGAATTCCCTGGAATTCCAGCTGGTGCAGCCATTCCCCACAACGAGTGAGTGACACCAAGGACACATTCAAACATTTATGGCAAAGAGCTTCAACACCTGCAAGTCCCTTTGTCCCCAGAGCCCAGGGGACAGCCCACACCTCTCTGTGGCCAGGGGCTCACGGGAGCCCTGGCTCAGCCTGCTGCCTGTCTACAGCCAGCCAAAGCCAGGCTCTCACCTCGAGGGAAAGGTCCACACTGAGGTTTATAAATGCCTGTTTTTCTGGAAGATATGACGCACTGATCCTGAGGAAGATGGTCCCTGCAAAGCCTCTGTGTCCTGCACATGGCACGACAGCCCCACCAGGATCACTCCATCGCTGGGAGCGATGCCTTGGTCACCTCACAGCTTCAAGGACTCCTTAAATTATCTCTGCCCAGACTGGGGAAGATTTTTAAGGAAAGGCTCACTCTATTTTCAAGCTCTTTCCCTTACTTGTCCCCAAGCACCCGCTCCAGCTCAGCGTAGGAAGCAGCAGCAGATGGTTCCTCTCTTCTGACCCAGGGGCTCTGCTTCTCCTCGAGCCTTCCAGGGCTTATGAGCTCCCAGAGCTTCAGTGCAGACACATCCCCACCACCCAGACTGGGGGAGTGCTCAGCTAAAGGGGGAAAAAGGGGAAGCTGAATGACCTTTTCCAAAGGCTTAGATTTAGACACACTAAATCTAAAGGGGACAAGAGGAAAAAAAAAAAAAAAAAAGAGCTGTGAAAGGAAAAGAAGACAAAAAATAGAAAACGTTAACTTGGTGCAATTGAGGTTTGAGGACTGTCATGCAGTGACCCAAGGAGGGATGTCCTCACAGGACCAGCCCAGGCCCCACCTGCCAGCAGGAGCTGCCCCCTGTGCTCAGAGGGGTGAGACCACCTCACCCAGGTGTGCACTGAGCCACCGGGTCAGGCTCCTCAGCTGAGATGCACTCCCCAGGGCAGGAGCATCCCCCTGCCAGGGCAGGAGCATCCCAGTGCCAGGGCAGGAGCATCCCCCTGCCAGGCAGGAGTGAGGCAGGAGCATCCCCCTGCAAGCAAGGAGTGAGGCAGGATCATCCCGGTGCCAGGGCAGGATCATCCCAGTGCCAGGGCAGGATCATCCCAGTGCCAGGGCAGGAGTGAGGCAGGAATATCCCCCTGCCAAGCATCCCTCCAGCAGCTGCAGAGGGGAAACCCAGGCTGTGACAGAGCAGGAGCACCCAGGGCACCGGTGTGGCACAGCTGCAACCACTCAGTGACACACAAAACCAGCACAACCCCATTCCTGCTGACCACTGCTGCCAGCAGGACACGGTGCAGCCAGATAAAGACCCCACTGCCATGGAAATGTCATCCCTCAACAATCCTGGGAGCTGGAGGGAGCAGGAGGGTCTGCAGGAGCCATGGCTGAGCCGTGCTGCCAGCAAGGAGGAGGAGGAGGATGCTCAGGGGAAGTTAAAAGATCCTGTGTGCTGGAGATCATGGAGTTTTGGGTTGGGGGGATGGGGGAAATCTCTTCCAGTTTATATTTAGCTGAGAAACTGTGCAAGCATTGCTAAGAAAAGGTGAAGCAAAAGCAAATTAAGCAGCAACAAGGCTGACTTGTTACCTCCTGTTATGCTGTGATGTTTTCATGTCCAATCAGAAAAACTCTGTTCTCATATCACACCAAACTAAGCAAAAATTGGGAAAGAGAAAAGCCAGCTCCACCATGCATGAATTCACGTCTATTGCAAGAAATGTAATAAAAGGTTCTCAACACCCACTCTTTTGGATTCAACCATTATGTGGGAGTTGAGAAAATCTAGCTTCTTGCATTTCTAACATATAGGAGCCCCAATGTACTTTTAGTTTTCTCCTTTTTCCAGTTTCAGTCACTCTTCCCTTACCAGAGAGAGCAGTACAGGTGTTGTGTTTGCACATCAGCACCAGGGCACATTTGCCAGCTGTGCAGGAAAAGGCACATTTAGCATCTGCCACCAGTAAACATCTTCCCAGCCCAAACCATCAGCCCCCAAACCAGAGCCCATTCAGCACAAAAGACTTCCAAAACCCATTAAAAAAATACAGACATCAGTAACTTTCCCATCATCATTCAGCACCATGCAAACACTGATCTTTAAAAGAGAAATTCCAGCACAAAGTAACTCCTGGGAGATATTTCAGCAGTAAATCCTGGGGCCTCACTACCTGCCTGGGGAACCCGAAGTTCACTGAGGACATTGGAACAATTTCTTTCACAGCTGATAAAGCCAGGAAAGTAAACTATGCAGCCAGGTTTCCCTAATGGCATCACCTGGAAACTCTACCATAAAACAAGGGAAAATAAACGCAATTTTTCCCAAACTGAAAGTGGAAATGCCTGATTCTGGCATTTCCCTCTGAGCAAGAGCACATTTCCAAATCCAGCTCACCGTGTTCCTGCAGCAATGGAAAGTGAGGTGGGGAGGATATTGCTGCTGCCTGCTGTCAGTGTGAGCACGCAGCCCCTGCTCAAAGAGCAGCAGGATAACTGTGCTGTGTGCTGGGCCCAGGGAACAGCTCTGCCCCAGGACACCCTGACCCACCTCTGCTCTCAAACCCAGTCCAGCACAGCCTGGGAGGAGTGAGGATTCAGAGAGCAAGGCAGCCCCACCCAGCCACTGCCAGCAGCACTCCTCACACTCCAGCTCCTCCGCCCAGCCATTTTCCAGTGGTTAAACCTCCCTGTGCTGGGGAAGCTGGCAGATGAGCTGGGCCAGGCTGTGGCAGCAGAGCAGGCTGAGGGGAGCCCAGCACATGTCCCCAAACCAGCACTGCCACGGCACCTCTGTGGCTTCCACAGAGGCCACCTGCTGCCTTGTGGCTCCAGGACTTCCCTGCAAGTCCTGCCTGCCAAAACCAACGCTAACAAAAGGCAGCAGCACAACCAGGAGTGATGTCCCAGCTCCAAGCCCCCATCCCCACGCACTCTGTATCTTCAAGCATCCTCCAGGTCCATGGTGGAGAGAGCGCTTTGGAAAACTCTTTCTTTGCCTCACCATGTTTTACACTTCAGTTGTTCCCTCCCACACAGCCCTGCTGTCACTTCACTTTTGTCCTGGTACATGAATGATAAGCCATTAAAGTGGTTGTAGCAAATGTGATGCAGGGAGAGGAAGCACAGCCCACATACTACTGGCTGCTCCCAGACTACTACTGCTCCGTGGGCCACCCAGAGGGCCTGGGCTGAGGCAAGCACACAGCTTTGGGAGCTGCTGTGGCTCTGCCACGCTCTGAGGGAGCCAGACCACTTTAGGGATGAGAATGGCCATAAAAGGCTTGGGAGTTTTACAGGCTTTTATCTCACTCTAAGGCAGATACGGGTGGATCGCCTTCTACAAGAAACAACCAACAAGTTTCCAGTACTGCTGCATGTAGGGAAATGGTTAAAGCATGGTCCCAGGCCAGGCTGAATGCTCAGAAATCAGCAACAAGGGGAAAAACCTTCTGATTTATTTTTAATCTCATGATTTGGAGAACCTTCCTCAACTTTGTCTCTTTCTCAATATTTTATTTTAAGAACCTGTGTAGATGCCAAATCATGGGTCCGGATCCTGCAGCTATAACCACACAAGCATGCCATTGTGGGGATATTTTGGCTCTGTATGACCATTACACAAAGGTCATCTGCCAAAAGCTGGTTAGGAGAGAGGGCTCATGTTCAGGAGAGACCCACTGCCTGCTTTCACCTGGCTCCCATTACACGGCTCACAGCAAACCTGCACCACCCGTGTCCCCAGCCCCGTGTCCCCAGCCCCGTGTCCCCAGCCCCGTGTCCCCAGCCCCGTGTCCCCAGCCCTGTGTCCCCAGCCCCTGTCCCCAGCCCCGTGTCCCCAGCCCCGTGTCCCCAGCCCCGTGTCCCCAGCCCCTGCTCCAGCAGCGGGGCTGTTCCATGCCCATGGCAGCACCAGGAGCATTTCAGCACATCCATTCAAGCAGCATCCTTTGCTAAGTGACACGGCCACCCCAGCCTGTGTTTATCTGCTCCATTTTAGGGTGCAGGGGAATGAACAGGCTCAGGTGGGCAGGACAGCCAGAGCACAAGGAGCTGCTGGCAGCACCTCAGAAGGGCTTGGACACTCACAGCTCCTGGTGACACTTTGGTACAGTCCTCACCTGTGACCTACCCCCTGACAAATTCTTCCTGCACCCCCAGTTGTGCCTTTCAAAGATGTCAAGAAAGCTGGCATTGCACAGGAAGCTTTTTGGGTCAGTGTGTCTTTTTTGTGCCCGGCACAGCCTCAAGCACTCCGCCAGCTGCAAACAGATGAGGAGCGATGCCTTTGGCTGCTTTCTTCTCCTGACAAGGTGTGCATCCTCTAGCGAGGCTGGAGTCACCCAAGGGGACTTCCCTCCTGGTTTAGGAAAGACCTCTCTGCAAAAATACCTGTAACTACCCACAGGAAAATAATGAAAAAGTGAGCGCTGCACAGAACTTCTGAGCAGCTCACGGTCCATCAAAGGAAACACCGCGGAGGCAGCTACGCCTGAGATAAAGGATCGGATTGCATTTGCTTCTCACGTTCAGGGTGTGCAGCCATAGAACCAGAGCCCCTTCAGCACAACGCCACATTCCCGGCACAGCCTGGCGTTCGGACGTGTTTGAGGAGCAGGGGACGCGGGAGGGATGACGAGGGGTCTAACAGAGACATCTTTAGACACCCCACACGCATCTCCCGCTTCCCTGCTGCCGACCCCGGAACGGGCAGAGGGCTGGCACAAAACTCCCGGGGCAGCAGCGCTCTTCAGCTGCGGCCGCGGGGATGCGCGCAGGGGGCTCGCAGGAGAGGGCAGGGGACTCGCAGGGACGGGCAGGGGGCTCGCAGGGACCGGCAGGGGGCTCGCAGGGACGGGCA
>VZTB01018369.1:472980-511810 GCA_013397245.1 Thryothorus ludovicianus
GTTTGTTTGTTTGTTTGTTTCCCTTTCTCCGCCTTTTTCTCCCTCTTCCCCTTCCTCCCCCCCCTTTTCCTCTTTTCCCTACTTTGTTTTCTCTTTCTCCCTTTTTTCCTTTTTCCTTTTTGCCCTTTTCCCCTATTTCTTTAGTTTATTCCCTTCTCCCCCTTCCTTCTCCCTTTTCCGCTCTTTATTTCCTTTTACCCCTTTCCTCCTTTCTTCCTTTCCCTTATTTTTCCTCTTTTGCCCCCTCTTTTTAGTGTTTTAGTGTTTTCTCCATTATTTCTTTCTATTCCCTCTTTTCCTTTTTTCCTCCTTTCCCCATCCTTTTCCCATCCTTTTTCCTTCCTCTCCCTTTCCCCCTTTCTTTCCTTTCCCTCCTCTTTTATTCTTTTTTTATTATTATTTATTTCCCACTATGCCTGGTGCCCCCCCAGCAAAGCACCCTGCAGCTGGATTTATTCCCTGCCTTAGTGCCTACAGCACTTCTGTAGGGGAAAAAAAAACCCAAACATTTCCATCCTCTGCAAGCAGCATTCTAGCAAATTCCTTGAACGATTTATGAGAACTACACTGAACCATACTACAGCCAGAGCTGGCCAGAGCTCCAAGCACAGCACAGGGCTGACCCATCATTCTCAATTTTCCTGCTGCTGAGGTTCAAACGATGCCAGCTCATTCTCAACAGGAGCCTGAGCTGCCCAGGAAGGCAGCATGGAGAAGTAGATGTTCCTGTTTTTCCAAAACAACCTTTTAATTACGCTCTGTACTATAATAGCAGCCTTTTTCCAACACTTCAGCCGTCAGGGCTATTAATTAAAGAGCCATGCTCGAACAGTGGTTCTAGAAAACCCAGCATCTTTTGGGAGGCCCTTCTTACACTGGTACAGATATTTTCAAGGAAAAACATCTTTTCATGACACAGCAGGATCTCACTGCCAAACAGTTGGGAGAGATGATTTTCTGTCTGGTCATAAAGCACTTCTTGTGCGACAGGGAGAGTTCGTGTGCAGTTACTCCTGAAAAAATGTCTGGTACCCAAGGCTACTCGTCAGGAAAGAGCCTTGCCACATTCCTGCTGTATTCCTGTCGCAGGAATGCTGCTTGTCCTAAACTGCCTCATGGGGCAATGGGACCCATCCAGGTGCTGAAAGTCTCTGTTTTGCTCTGCCACAGTGCAGGGGATGCTCTGCTGGGACCCATCCCCACCGAGTGCCACACACCCACTTCTCACACAGGAGATGGGAAAATGAAGGTACCCAGTAAGAGACGCAGCTGCCACCCCCAAGGTTTGCAATCAATCCATTCCTTGCTCTCTGAAGAGAAGGCAAAGCCATTAAGGCAGGATCTGGATCAGGTCTCTGCAGGCAGGGCAGGGCTCTGGCTGCTGGGGGGATCCTGCCCATCCCAGAGCTGCATCCCCTCCAGACAGCTCAGCTGACACAGCCTCAGCCAGCCTGGAGAGCTGTGTGCTCCCACTGCAGGCTGATGGCTCACGGCTGTTCCTTATGGCCTCTGAGGTTCACGTTTGGGACCCTGGCTGTTCCAAACCTCCTTTGGGGACCTCCCCAGGGATGCCTGGCTACCCCAGCACGGCGCTCAGTCCAGCTTCCCTCAGCTCCCACTGCCAGGAGCTCCTCGGCACGCCCAGGAGATGAAAAACAGGCAGAGAAGGAGCAAGGAGACAGATTAAAAAGGAAACAATGACAGCCAGAATCAAGGCTGCTCCTTTTTCAGGGATTTCCTGTCCGGGCCCCACAGCAAGGTTCAGCACTCCGAGGGTGGCACATACGAAATTGCCCTTTAAAGCTGTGGAAAATCACGACAGCACCTGCAGCACCTCTGCAGAGATTTGTTTCACGTGGGTGCAATGCCTCATCCTTAAGTCTAATCTTAGGGAGAAGGTGTAGGAAGAATTCCAACTAATTTCATTAATTCCAGATCAGAGGCTGAAAAAACCCACTCAAACAAAATCCAAAACCTCTTGAACTTGGAAAACAAACCCCAAATTTTTTTTCCCCTTTCCCAGATTAAGGCTAGAAGGTTGGGTCGAGACTGGAGCCAATATTTGGATTTGAGAAATCACCCTTTAAAATACCTGTTCATTCCAGTGCTGAGAACTGGAAAAACAGAGCTGGCTAAACACAGGTTAGAGTCAAAGTGACGTCCAAGGGAATTGCTCACCTTGGGAGTAAGCACAGCGACAGCAAACTACCTGTGCAGCAGAGTAATTAACCTCGGGCTGGTTTTCATTAATAGGGATTTTAGGATTCCTCCTGCAGCCAGCAGCATCGCCCTCAGCCCAGGGGCACTGCCCAGGGTGGGTCCAGGTGCAGCAGACCCTCCACAGCCTGCAGAAATCCTGGCCCACTGGAGCCAGCCACACCTGCTCAGATTTACTCAGGAGGATTTTCTGTCTCCTGCTCGAATGTGAACAACAAAAGGGCTCCTCTCTGTTCTTGCACTCCTTTTCCCCGTGTCACTCAGACCCGCTGGATTTGTTGTTACAGCTCCTGGGAAGGAACACTCACAGGTGCACCCCCACCCTTTCTCCAGGCCACTGTTTCCCAGCCTGGCAGGTTATCCCCAGAGTGTGACAGTGTAAGGAGCAAAGCCCAACCCCAGCAGCGAGAACGCTGTGGGTGCATGTCCTGCAACAGCTGCAAGGGACAGCGAGGGACAGCGAGGGACAGGGACACCGTGACCCCTCCACGTGCCAAGAGCCCTCACAGGCCAGCGGCCTGACCTTAAAAAAACTGCTGTCCTTGTTAAAAATCACCTTACACCACCACACTGCTTCTCCTTTCTGACAAGGGCTACATGGGTGTTTTAAATGCTAATTTTGGTGCTTTCTGAAATACTTGGTGACCTGTGGTCATCTCCCATCGCTTACATTTACAGCTTTTGTGCTGTCAGCCAGGGGAGCAGGCTCGGAGGAAAATCCTCTCAGCTTTTCAGGCAATTTTCACTCTCTCTCACTGGTGCCATTAGGGTTCTCAATGCGTGGATCTGGTTTCCAGTAGTACGAGCTGCTTCGGAAAGGTTAGAGTTTGTTTTAAATAGCTCAGCCATCTGTCCTGCGGTGCCTGACGGGAGCTGCAGGGACCGGAGCAGCCAAAACAGAATTTTTCAAACTGTCAGTTTCTCGTGACAAACATTTCAGTTTGAAACAGACTGGTGTCCTTAAAAAGAAAGTCAGGTCTGTGTATTTTTCTTGTGCGTTACACAAACGCTGCGAGTCGTGCTCTAGCAGTTTCCTCGTGTTGTTGGAATTTCATCAATGCAAATATTGGGCCTGAACCTCACCAGCACCAGGCACTCTGCAAACCTCATTTGCGTACTTCACGGCTTTGAACTAAAAAATTCTTATTTATTACAGGCAGCTACGACACAGAAGGAAGAACCAAAACAGAGCAGTAAGGAAAACACTTTGTGAATGGAAATCAGGCACATGAGCCTGCATTTTTCCTCAGCCAGTTCCTAAATGTCAGCTGAAGCCTTGCATTCTCCTATTCTAGAAAGTTAAACCAATATATTCACAGGATTCACTTTCTCAATTAAACATTCGTTTTGAGGGAAATGAGTTGTGAGCACACAGGCCAGCTACGTGACCAGCAATTGTTAATCCACTGCTGGAAAAATAAAAATGTTTGAGAAGCAAGCAGTATTTCCTTAGGCAAATGCTGCTCCACATCAGACAGCCAAGCACCCCCCAGTGAAAATGCTGATTGTCCCCCTAGCACTGCCCTGGAAAGGCCCACACAACCAACCACCCCTAGGAGCACCCAAGGAAATCAGACTGACAACAAATATATATTAATCAGAACAACATACCAAAGTTTATTGATTACTTCAAACAAAAGTTTCTGTAATGAAAAAAGAGCAAGTTGCATTCATAAAAGGTAACATTCACATTCAATTTCCTTGATATAAAGCAACATAAATGTATAAAATTGCATTTAAGTGAAAAAAATGTAAGGTTGCAGTCCTTTTTCTTTGCAAGAAGCTGAAAATGTATCTGCTCATTGCTTGTATATAATTTACATTTTCTATACACTACATGGTTTTTTAAAAAAATTCAGAGCTGGGAAATTGGATAAATGGTGCAGTATTAGGAAAGTTTTTCAACTGTGTGTATACAAATTCAATTTGAAGCTTTTATGCAATTCCAAGTCATTTATAATATTCTCATAACGATTAGGATTAGTTTTTGAAGAGTCGCTATGACTACACCAAGCTCCACTGTTATCACATAAGAGTTTTAGAGGGAATCTTAATTACTTTCCTTATCTTTCAGTGTCACGAGTCAGCGAAAAAACTTCAACAAATTACGGTGAGAAAACCCCAGCCTTTTTTCCTTCAAGTTTCTCCAGCAAAAAGCCTGTACTGACCTTTTCCTGCACCTGACGAGCGCCAGGGAACACGAGCAGCCACCACAGCACCCTGTCCCTCTGCCACTCCAGTCCTGCTGCCTCACACCTTGCAGCCCCCACCACTTCTCCTCCCCCTCTCTCACCCCCAAAGGCATCTCCTGCTGGCCCTGATTCCACAGGTCACTCACAGCAGGAATTCTGGTTCTGCCACTGCTGAGCGATGAGGATTGGCTCTCCTGCAGGACCAGGGCAGCCTGGCTGTCCTGGCACCCAGCACGACACTGTCTGAAGATCCAAGCCCAAGGCAAAGTGCATTTCCCCAAAAGAGCTGCTATTCAAGACACTCCACGTGAATTCCACCCCACTCCAAAAAAAAAAGAAGAATGAACACACAGCTATGGCAATGGCTTGTTCCAGCTGGAGACAGGACACTCGGAGATGCCAAGAGAAAGATTTGGTTCTCAGAGGGCTCTGCCTTGAGACAGGCAGCAGAAATTCTCCTGTTTACGTGACTATTTGAACAGTTCACACACACATCAAGTTCCCCTGTTCCCATTGACTCCACCAATGGAATTCCAGGGGAACAGGCTTTGACCCTTGGAGTAGAGCATGACACAAAACAAACAGAGAAGCAAGGTGTCAGGCTTGGGACCATTTGGGCTTGGAATGGTTTGGAATCACAGGAATTAGGCATTTTAGTGCCCGCTTTTTAAAGGTTATGTAAACACAAGTCAGCAACCGTAGATTTAAGGAGAATGGTTAGATTTGGCATACAGAGCATATCTTCATTGTATTCATGGTATACTTGATCTGTAGGCACCACATTTCAGCAAGAAAAGTTGAGAACAGGACAAGGTCTGCAAGTCGAATTCTAGGTCTGTGAAATGAGCTGGGAAAAAATGGGAAAAAAAAAAAAAAGAAGAAGAAAATGAAAGCTTTGCCCATGGGACACATGCTGGCAGTGCAGCTCCTGGCTCGCATGCAGCAGGAGCTGAGCCACGCTCAGACCCTGTGCCAAGGCCAGTGCAGTGTATAATACAGTGGGGTCCTGTCCCTCTGTCCCTCCCGTGCTGGCTGAGGGCAGGGCAGCCACAGGGACCGGGCACTGCCCTCTCCCCCTCAGGTAAGGCCTGTCCAAAGTCCTCACGGTGCTCCAGAGGATGTGCCAGCAGCTGATCCACACTGCTCCAAGACAAACCACAGGAGAGCAGCCAGAGAGCCAAGACTTGGTTCTTCCAAAAATTAACAGTCTGTGGTTCAGCAAAATTTGGTGAGGGGAACGTTGTGACTAGTCCCAAGGTGTTCTGTTGCTTGTACATGACACAAAGCCTGAGGGAGCAGGGGCCAAGCCCAGAGCTTGCTGCTTCTGCAGGGATTCTCAGGTGCTCACAGGAGTTCCTCTGGGGGACACGAGCACGAGGCAGGGACTGTCACACCAACCAGCACACAGGCTGCTCTGTCACTGCTCAGGACTTCACACAACAAAGAAAGCTGCTCTTTCCACATGTGAAGTATCAGAGGAAAAAAAATAAATATCAAGAGTCAGGCATCTCACCTTTGCTGTGCAGAACCTAAAGAGGAAAGTTCCCATGACCATGGTACAGGTAGATTTAAAAAAGAACATGCCAATTTAAAAAAAGAAATACCATGTGAAATGAAATCCGGTTCATGTATTCAATTTTAAAACTGTCTTCTTTTTTCTTAGTGCAAATAACTCAAGATGCAGTTTTACACGCCTGCAGGTTCACAGGCACAGCTCATGTCCCTGGGATCAGCCAAGGACTTCACTGTCCCTCAGGCCTTTGAGTGTTGGAGCAACTGCACAGTGCAGTAACGTGAGCACAGCCACAGGAGCCTGGGCACTGGGGCTCAGAGTCTGCCACAGCCCAGCTTTGGGGTTCCTTTCTCCCCCACAAAAGCTTCCTTCCATCCAACAGCCACAAAACAACTTCTTCACCCTCCAGCAGGAATAAACCCATCAGCCAGGCGGTTGTGGGAGGATGCTCTGGCACTTCCCAGCACTGCAGGTCTTCACACGGACACCGCTGCTGTGGACAGACCACAGACAGCTTCCAGCTACCCTGGAGCAGGGAGCAGCAAAGATTTCTCCCGAATTTTCAGCTGATCCTGCTGTGTGCATGGCTGGGAGGGGCTCCAGGGCTCATCCCCCTTCTGAGCGAGGGGAGCAGCCTCTTCCCAGCCTGCAGGGGGCTGGAGGGGAATGTCAGGGGTTGAAGTCTCTGCTGCTTCTTTGGTCAGGCAGAGCAGGAGCTCGGAGCAGCTCTGCTGCTCTCGGACAGATCTGCAGCAGGCAGAGGAAGCCCCCGTGTGAAATGGGGCTGGCACTGCACTCTTGCACTTCCATCCACGCTGTTTTCCTAAGGATGCTTTCTCAGCCTCCAGCGATGCAGGATTTGGCAGATTTGGTTTTTCTGGGAGGGCAGGGAAGCCACAAGACCAAAGACTATCGGGTACCATAGCCAGTGCCCTGGCTGCTCTGTCAGCTCACAGTCCTTGGTACCAGCAAAGGCCACTGCCAGGTTAAACCATGGGTTTCCTACAGCATGACAATATGCAGTGTTTGTGGGGAGCACTTTAAGGTATCCTGAGAGGATATCTTTCTGCCAAATTAGTAACAGCATCTTCAGCCTTCACATAACCATTCTCTATACGTTTGTATGACACTAACACAGGCAGATCAAAGGGGCCAGCCTGCAAAATCAGAAGGAAAACAAACATGTATTGCAACTGTTACATTCTCAAACTCATAAACCTTTTCCTGGGTTATTAAAAAAAATATATATACAGGAGAAGAAGAATGATTAGCCCATGATAAAAGTGCCAGATATCATTCACAACCAAGCAATCAGATGATAAATCAATTTTCACAATTTGCAAAATGCTGCATGAAGTCTGAAAGTGGCACCTGCCCCACTGTCCCCTGCTGCTCCTGCTCTGTGCTGGTGCAGCCACCTCCCACACCAGTCTGCACCAGTATGAGGTGGTGGAGAGCACCACCTAATGTCACTGGGGAAGGACTGGCTGCACTGGGGGCCTGGCCAGCCTGGCTGCTGGCCCTGCCCTGCCCATAAACCTCATTTCTCAGCAGCAGGCACAAAGGAGTGAGAGGTTCACAGAGAATCTGCAGGTTTATGTTTGCAGCAGGCACCACACACATCTCCCCTAAAAGCAGAGCTGTGAATGCAATCAGGCACTTTTATGTTTTTTATTCTGCTACTGGCTTACTACAAAGTTTAAAATCAGCTGGTACGAGGATGCTCTGGGTGTGTGGACACAGGGACACTGAGACATGCCTCTGTCCCATGTGCTGACACACACAGGTAAGTACAAGTGTTTAGTTTCCATCTATGCAGATGAATTAAAACATACTTATTTCTATCTGACAGAACAGCATGCACCCTAGAGAAAGAGATTTTGGTACAATTCAGATGCAATACTGGAACCATTTTAACAACTGAGATTTCTATCCTTTGCTGTAAATGTTTCAGCATTAGCTTTCATAACCAGTGTTAGCACAGTTCAGACTGCACTCTCAAATTAAATTTTCTGCTAGTATTAGACTGAAGTAGCAGTTAGATTAAAAGATTTGTTTACATATTGCCAAATATCTGAAAGGATCTGTACAGATATGACATTCTGTACAAGTTGGACAGAACAACATCCCCAAATTAAAATGCATCCCAAGCATTGCATCTCCATTCCACAAGGACAGTGCCCCACACCAACAGTCGAGAGGATTACAAGAACCATGGTTTAATTGATTTGGGTTACATTTGGTTAATTGATGCCTTTAAAACCATCCCAACTCCTCCGGACAGGGTACCTGTTACAACACATTAGACTCATCTGAGAATGTTCTTAAAAGAAGAGGTCTGACAGAAGGTCTGGCCGACAATGAATCAGGTGCCTTCCTGCTGCTCTGCAACAGCGAGGCAAAGACACTTATAGCACACGAGCCCTCAGCCTGGTGTCACCCAGGCAGGCAGGACACAACCCCTGAGAGCCCAGCGACCTCAGAGAGGATGGAGCACACCCAGTGACCAACACTGCCTGGGCTGTGCAGTGCAAGGGGCAGGGGAGGGACTCAGGAACTGGCCCTGCCTCTCAAAATGCTTGGGGATTCATTCGTGCTGCAGGTGTTCCTGAGGGAGGAGGAAGGCATCCCTGATCTCCACACTGCTGGTGTTTTTAGAACAGCAAGGAATGCTGGAGATGTGCAGAACCCAAACACTAGGGGCCAGGAAATCAGGGGGCTTTGCTGAGGGTGACCCACCAGTGCCATGGTCAGCAAGTCCAGGACTGTCCCCTGGTGTGAGGGCTGTGCCTTCATCACTCACACAAAGAACAGCAGCAGCACTAAGTGGGATGGACTGGGCAAGGTGGGCTCCTCCTAGGTCAGACAAGCCTGAGCCATTTGAGAAATCATCCAGAGGACAACCAGCACCAACTCCACCCTGTCCCACTCCTACCTGCTCCACTAACCCAAAACTACAGCAAGGAAGGAGAGTGTGACCAGCTTGGTCTGTGTCCACCTCACTTGGAGATCCTGAGCACGAGCAGCTCACCCACCTGAGGTGCAGCAAGAGACCCAAGGGGAAGAGACAGACAGAATATTTAAGCAGAAGATTTAAATTAAGGCAAAAGGGGGAGAAAAGCAAGGCTCTGCTGCGTGAGCAAGTCTAAACGTGGGATTTCAGGAGTTAGGCATCAGAAGGAAGAGAAAAGCAGTTGAGCAAGCAACACATTGCGACTCAGAAAGGAAATCACCTTATTCACTCCAAGAAAAGCTGTGATTGCTGGAAGTTTGAGAAAGCATGAAGATAGTGGATGTTCCTGAGGAAGGAAGGCGCTTCGTTACCTAGTTCACAACAGCACAAAAGACAGAAAATTGCAGTACAAGAGAGAGAAAGGCAGAAACCAAGGAAAACACAAATGCGCCTTGCAGTTAAAAAAACAAACAGAACCAAAACAAAACAAAAACAGCATTTCCACACAGAAAATTTAATAAAGGCTGAGCAGAGCTGATGCGCTGTGTTACAGGAAACTGGGGGTGAAACCCTGTCCTCAAGTCCATCCTCCCCTTCCAGAAGGGACCCTTGGCCACCAAGTTGAGGTTCAGGCTCCCACACAAAGTCCCTAATCTTGTTTTTCACTTAATGCTTCCCCTGGGACACTGATCTTTATTTTATTTCAGTATTAAGGTCAGGATTCTCAATAAAGATTCTGATTTGAATTCATCTACCTGATCTTAGATACCTTTACAAATCAGGCAGCTGACTTTGGTGTCTGATGGCTGACACAGATATCCAGAGCTGCTATCTCCTTCAGGCACTTGTAATAAAGCTCTTACTCAAAATGTACATTTAAATATGGCTCAGCCTGTGTTTAGTTGGGGATGCACATCTGAAGAGACTTTTCAAGTTGCCACTCACTTTGCTTTGCTAAGTGATTTCACAAGAGCCTTTCTTAAATGAGCATAAAGCACTCCTGAAAGTAAATACTGCAAGAGGGGATGGATCTTTGGGCAGCAGCTGAAGGCAAAAATGGGTCACCTCCCAGGTGAGTTGAGCTGGGGCTCAGAAATCCCCAGGTCACCCTTCCAGGGCACTGTCCCCAAACTGTCCTATGTGTCCTATGCCTGCAGCTGAGAGCAGCTCACTCCCAGCCCATTCAACAGGGCTGTCCAGCTAGAAACCATGGAATCATACTCAAGTGGAAGAAGTTACACGGATCCTCACAAACTGCTCCCACTGCACCAGCACCTGAGGACACCCAGGGGAACATCCTGCTCGTGTTTTCTGACAAACAGGCAGGTTTGCTCAGGACAAGATCAGGGGTGTTTGGTGATCAGCTCAGGCTGGACAAGGCTTCTCAAGGAGACACCACACACCCAGCCAGGGAAGGCAACTAAGGAAAGGCACAGGAAGACCCTCTCTCTGCTACAGATCTAGGCAGTATTTTTAAAATAACTTCTTAACATTTTTGGCATGAGAAAGAGCAAGAGAAGACTCTAGAAAGCCTTCCCTGAGATGTGAGTGGTATGTGGTATTGTTAGAGGTTCATCTGCTGCCTAAGGGCAGGGAAGGTCTTCCTAAAAATACAGTGTGAAACATCATCTTGTTCCTTACCTGATGATTTTTCTCTTTTATATTTTTTAAAACTATTAGAAGAATTTCTGGGAAAAGGCTGATAAAGATCAGGAGAATTATTGCCAGCCATGTGGAGACAGAAGTCAGCATATGAGCAAATACAAAATACATTCTTTGCTGCTTCAAGAAAGGCCTGAAAAAGAAAGGATACAAAAAACTTCTGTTAACATGGGTTTTCCAAGAAGACCAGAATCAAAGGAGACTTCAGGTAAAGCTATCAGCAGTTATGCCTCCCTTTCAGACAGAGATGGATACAGCACAGAAACACTGCCCATCCTTCTCCCAATCCATCTCCTGCCTCCAGCTGCACTGTTTCTGGAAGATTGTCATGATCCATTTTGCATCTTCCACATCTGTTTCTTTTCAGGGTGGGAAGGGGTTTGAATTTAGCCACCATCACTGAAAGATAAATTATTCACCTCATTAAAAAGCAGGTAATTTTATCTCAACTTTAGGCTTTGCTATAGCTTCTGGTTTGGTTTTGACAGTGGAAATCCAGAGTCCCCCAATCACAACAGGTTTTGCCTGTTGCTCCTTGCTCCTTTCTTTGATGAGGGAGAGCAACCAAAAGCTGCTTGTGAAAAACACCTCCTCAATAAATGATGACAAAGATCCCAAAGCAGATTCTGCCTACTGTTAGAGCAAAAATACTGAGCTATGCAAGTCAAACAGCAGAGAGAGTTTTCAGAAGAAAACTCACACAGTTAACAGAGATGTGGCTAGATTGCAGATCTGGATCTGTTGGTCAGCAAAAGTTAACTGAAGAGCTAAAGGTTGTGATCCCATTCAGAACATTTCAATCTGTTCCACATCCTTATTAGCAAGTTGTTGGATCAGGGATCCAGCCAGCAGCCCACAGAAAAGCAAAGGTGGAACAGAGAGATGCTGTCTACTGCAAATGTCAACTGAACATTTACTGCAGCACAGGAAATAAAAACTGGTAAAACTGGTAAAGTTTGTGATGTACTAATGCTCACCTGCTTCTGCAACACATTAAACCTGAAACCCTGGGTGCACTCAAATCAATGAGAATTTCTTCTATTCAGACCCATGATTTCAACACCAGGACCTGCCTTTCTCCTCTTTATCTTCCCCTCTGTCCCAGAGGGCCAGGTCCTCTTGCTCTGCATCTGCCTCATCTGTTCCTTCCTTCTGTTTCACTGGGGTTCTTTCCACCACAAAATCTCTGTCTCTCTCATCCACGTGCACAAAAACACACCCTAAAAGTTTTACTCTAGAACCTCCCAGAGAGGTTCCAGAAATGACCCCGTGGGCAGAAAAGCAGACAGCCCCTGCCAAAGCTGAGCACCTGGATGGTGCCTGGGCTGTTCTCCCTTTCAGGCTCTTCCCTCTGCTGGGCTGAGACCTCCTCAAACCCTTCTCACCACGCACCAGCCCTCTTCCAGCACTGGCCCGTGGTGGGTGGAGGCATCCCTTGCTCAGCCAGCAGAGAAAGGAGCAGGGCTGCAGGCAGCTGGGCACTGCCCACCTCAGGAGCCCCTGGTGAGGGGAAGCTGCACGCCAGAGCCAGACTGGGCACTCCCCGACGGAAGCACAGCAGAAAGAAGGAAGGATACTTGCCAAATGACTCCTCCCCAAAAGAATGAGAAAAACACATAGAAAGCAAGGGAGCCCCAAATCACAAAGTGGTTCATCCACGTCCAGAATCGGGTATCTAACGCTAGCTGTGGGAATAAACAGAGAGACAAAACAGGCTTTAGATGCAGCGGCATTGGATTGTACCTGCATGAAATCCCAGTGCACATTAAGGGTGAAGGTTCTCCAAACAGCTCCCTCTGTGCACGTGGGCACCAGGAAAAACACTTTCAATGTCCACAGTCTGGCACAACGTTAGCAGGGAAACAGTGACATTCTAATTGTAACTGACACTTTTTAATGGAATAAATTCGATGCAACCCCTGATGCTACAGGAAAGAAACATCTAAAGGTTACAGGGATTGTAATTGCCTCTTGTCACCACCTGCTGTCCTGAACAAAACACAAAAGACCTTTTGTAAGGTCTTATGCAAACAGTTTGTTCTGGAAAGCTCCATGAAACAAAACAGATTTGCTATTGTTATTTGACACACGTGCTTTTGTGATCACTCTGGCACTCAGCCTTGTCTGAAACAAGGTGGACAAACCCAAATTCTCTACTGTTCCTCTCCTCTTGCTGGAACTGAACATCAAGAGGTGAAAGTGTGGGGAAAAGTCAACCATAACCAAATGGAGTCCTCAAAAGAGGGGAAAAAATAGAAAAATAATTTAAACAAAACACTTGAAAATCACAGACAACACAGAAGAAAGTAAGCAGGTTCTGCCTCTATGGAAGAAGATTTAAGTGTGGTGGAAAATACTATAGATGCTTCATGTTCAGCACACTGAGCACAGGATTTTCCAGTGCACACAGGAGCCCTGGGAAGGCAGCGAGTGCCTGAGGGAGGGAGGGAGACGCTCACCTTGAGCGTGACGGTGAACACCAGCACGGTGAAAACAATCGTCCCGAAGGTCCAGTTCCCAAACACCTGCAAAACACACGGCACTGCCACAGGCATCCTGAGCCTCCCAGGAGGCACAGGGACGCCGTGGGGACGGGCTGCAGGCAGGCAGGGAGCACGGGGAGCACGGGCGGGGAGCCACAGCCGCGGCACACGGACGGACGGACGGACGCTCGGACATCGGCCCGAGCCATGCAGTGCCACACAGACAGTGAGCAGAGCTGGGACGGTGACAGGGACAGCCTCCTACCAACAGCAACGTCGACCGAGGACACAAGTCACTGCGCCACCTGCGCTTCGGGATTTCTGGGCAATTTACTCAGTGTCTGCTC
This sequence comes from Thryothorus ludovicianus, assembly GCA_013397245.1. NCBI lineage: Eukaryota > Metazoa > Chordata > Aves > Passeriformes > Certhiidae > Thryothorus > Thryothorus ludovicianus. The sequence goes on from VZTB01018369.1 coordinate 486,348, forward strand.
TCTCGCCACGCTCGCCATCCTTGCAGCCCCCCTGCAGAAGGCACCAGGGGGTCCTGCCCCACCTGGGGGTACCAGTGACCACGCACACAAAGGAAAGCAGATACTGGATAGAGATCCAAATGATGGCAATGAATGGGAGAGATGCTTACCAAAGGCTGTCAAGGTCTGAGTGCATACATCAAAACAGAAAGTGAAATGTAAAAGTTTTCAAAAAATGCAAAAAAATTAAAGTCAATAGGAGTGAAAAACGAGTCAATCAAACATACATGGATATTATGAACAATTGCTGGTAGCAGTTCTTACAGGCATAAGTGTTACAGAACAGGACATAGCCACAGATCTTATTGTAGTGCCACACAGACTTGACCTCTGAAGGCATTTGCAGAACATAGCAGTGCTTCACGTTTCATTCAAATACACCCAGAATGGCTACAGACAGAGGAGCACTGATCTGACAATACAGGGGCTTGACTACATACAGCTAGGGCTGTAAATGCTGGCTTTGATGCCGTGTCTGAATATACATACATAAATTTCATCAGCTTTTCTCCAAGTGTTAGCCCCTAAAAAAAGCCTAGGTACTTTCAAGGGTCACAAGGGACGGTGTAAAGAAGTTTCCCATCAGTCAAGACCTAACAACACACTGCACATTCCCTTGGGGAAGGTCCTGAAACAGCTCAGGCCAGCAAGCATGGCAGCCACCATGCACTAATGCTTTGCTCTGTACTCAGTTAACCAGAAAAAGAAGAAAAAATAAGAAAACAAAAAAATGAAAAGAAAAAACAACCCTCCATTTTTTTCCTCTCCTTTCTGTGCCAGCTAACCCCAGCAGCTCCCACACCTCGCTCAGGCAGCAATGCAGGCGCTCGTCCCCACGGCAGAGGCACGAGCAAGCAGGCAGGGACAACACCCTGGTGCCTCCAGCATGCTGCTGGCTCCAGCAGCTGGGGACTCCTGCTGCCTCCAGAACGGGAGCAGAGGCCAGCACCAGCCTCCCCCTGGGGACAGGGACGTGAGAGGCTGCAATCACACCCCCGAGCAGGCACAGCAACAGGCAGCTCTGCACCACGCCTGCACTAACCAGCAGCACCTCACCACGGTGGGCTAAGCCAGCTGCCCACAACCAGCCAGGCACACGCCCCATTTCAGGCTGGCGCTGTGGGGAGGACAGACAGACAGACAGACAGACACTGCTCCTGCCCTGGGGTCACAGAGCAGGGGGCGAGCGCTGTGCGAAGCTGACGGGGTTGGACAGAGCTGTGTGCAGGACTAGTGATTTTACCTAGAGAGTGGAACCAGCTCTGCCCTGTTTCCATGGCGATCTGGAGACGGTTTTATTTCAAGCATTTGCTGCAGAATCACACCATAAGCAAGGCTACACCGTTGGACAAGACTGGAGACACACTGCACAGAGTAAGCACGCAGATATTCCCTGCCAGGCGTGTCAGAGGCAGCACACAACACAAACACTCATCTCCCCCTCTCCTGGTGCCGTTACCTTTCCGTTATCCTCCAACGACGAATTTTGAAAAAGAAAATAAACCCCAAAGAAAAACACAAGTCCTTCAAAGGCGCCCAGGAAGGTCCAGTACAGGAAGGGCCTCCACTGCAGCATCGCATTATCCGACACCTTCCTGCCAAGAGATGGAGGAACAGGAACATCAGCACCACCTTTGGGATGTGCTGCAAAGCTCCTCACAGGCAGGGGAATGGGGGGCTTTGGGGCAAGCCCTTGCAGTAGGAGGCAGGGGGGGAACCACAAAAAATACCTGCCAGGACATACAGAATATTTCTCATGTGCAGCTGCTGATCATGAGAACTCACAAGGGGTTCAGCATATGAATTGTTTTGTCCTTCTCCTCTAGGTAACTTGGATGAAAAAAAGCACAAAGAGAACAGAGGAGGCAATGCTGTCCTGAACCTCTCCTGCAGCCCCTGTGCTGTCCATGGTATCTGACATTATATCCTAAATAAAAAGCAGGGTAAGGCTAAAGAGCAGCTGTATGGGATGCAGGAAATCCATGGTGTGCTTCTCTCTTTTTGTTGAACGCACATTTTTTGAGAAAAGCTCTGCAAGTCCTGTTCCCTGAAGTGGTGTTTTTCTGCACAGGCTGAAAATAACCTCCTGAATTGTATGGTGGGAGTTTTTATCACAGGGGTTGTAGCAGGAGCTCTTGGCTGAATATAGGATGAGATCTGGCATGGAGGCAGCAGCAGCAAATGGATGGGCTACGAGCAAAGCTCTGCAGGACCACACACAGGGCCTGGGCAGAGGAGGGTGGCTATCAGGGCAGGAGGGGGTTAAAAACAGTTCCCTACATCGTTGCCTTTTCAGATTGCTTCCTTTAAAATCCCCATCCTTTTTCATTATTCTGCTTAACTCCTAAAGCAATACATCCATTTTCAGCCAGATGCACTTGGCAAACCTGTGTGGTGCTGGGCTCCTACAACTGCAGTTTGTGAAACAAAGCCCTATGGAAACCTGCACACAACCATGCTCTTACACATCACAGCCTGGGTCTGAGAAAAGAGCAAGGCTAAGCCAGACTGGAAGTGTGGGGTATTGCAAGGAGAGAAAGCAGGAGCAGCTTCCTCCCAGCGAGCTCTGTTTTGCATTCCCATCCCTGTCCTGCAGTGCTCTGGTAAACAGGCTGTTTCCAGACTCAGATCTGCACTGCAGCAGCTCAGCACTTCCTCCAGCAGCAGCACAGCGGGCGCTCTGCACCCAGCAGCACAGGCACAGCCACCAATATTCCAGCTGGGGCTGTTCCCCCCAACAGACAGACCCCAGAGATCAGAGAGCCCACCAGGGGAAGCCATGGGGGCCTGCTGCTGCTGCTCTCTGTGGCACAATATTCAATTACCAAGCTATTTAAAAACACAGACGGTGGCATTTTGCCATGGAGTGAAGGAGCACAGAGCTCTAATCAATCATGGCTCTCAGTGGCTACTTCAAAACCACCCAAGCCCCTTCCCAGCCTTACAGCTCTTGTTGCAGTCACTTCTTCTGTACCTAAGGCAACTTTCACACAATATTTTAGGCCTGGTAATTCCTTTGCTGCCTCTGCACAGAGAACACCCTTGGCTGGAGCACAGCTGTGCCACAGCTCCTCCACTGCTAAGGAGCACCAGTGACAGGGCTGGCACAGGCCAAAGCAGCCCTGCCCTGGCTTGCTCCACAGGGCTGAGCTGACTGCCAGGCTGGGGAATTGGCAGCAGGATGCACGGAGAGGGGTTTCCTCCAAAAAAGCATTTCCCTTGGTCTTTGCTGAAGGGCTGCCCTGTGTGTGGGCAGGGCTGAGAGGAAGATGGAAAGCAGCTCTGTTTCTGTGGGAGACTGGAGCCTCTCCCTGCTGCAGCCAAGGAGAGAAAATGGCAAGCAAAGCAGAGGGAGAGAGTCCAAGCTGTCCTTTCCCTGGATCAATGAGAAGAGCTCCCTGGGCTCTGATTAGGGGACCTGGCCTGTGGAGGGGAAACATGGGGGACCAGATCCATTCAGACAAGCTGAGAAACGACCTGCCTGAGCTGGGCTTCAGAAACATTCATCTTTCTGGAAATGAATGGATCTCTTTTCCTCCTGGAAGCTGCTCCCCTCCCTGCATTACACACCCCATCACGTGCTTGGCTCAAAGGTAATGACAACGAAGGGCCTGGCCACACTCACAGCTCCATTCCTCTTGTGGATGAGTTCCAGCTACAGTTTACTCCCTCACAGAGATACAGCAGTGCAATTTGCTAGACCAGATACTGTCAGAGAGCACAAACAAGTAGCAGCAGGCAGTAAACACCAGGCTGCTCAGCCTGAATGCAGGAACAGCTGAGCCAGGAGGGACAGAAATGGCTTTTTCTGCACTTCATGGTGGTCCCATCCCTGACACAGCACAGGGACACCTGCTCACCCTCCAAGGAAACTCAAGCACGGCTAGCAGAGCTGTGCAGGGGCTCACCCAGCCCAGCAGGACTCACATGTAGAGCTGGGGGTCCGAGGTCAGCGTGTCAATGCTGATGTGCTGCTCCAGGAGGCTGTAGGCCAGGATAGGCAGCGACGTGAAGCAGATGTTGTACATGGTCAGATAAGCAGCATCATACAGTGGCTTAGAGGGGGAAGAAAGGGTTAAATGAGACAGACAGAAAAAGGCCTCTCCACAAAGAAACGAAACCTGGAATTTCTAGCCCTTGTCTCCTACAGACCCCTCACTGGATGGGAGCTGTGCCCCCTGCACAAGGGGGAACAAGGCACTCACAGGCTGACCTGCCCCACTGACAGCAAGTTTTGTAACTGGCTGGTCCCATCTCCAGCTTCTCCTCCAGAAAAACAGCCCTGATCACAGCTTTCCTCTTGCTGCTCTTGTGCTGCCGTTTCTATTAATACATCTGATGCCTCCTGTGGCTCTCTAAAGACTAGACTGTTTTAGAGGAACTATAGATTCTTTTTTAAAAAAAAGAAAAAGGCAAGTGTTTCTGCCAAAACAAGCAGAGAATTATCTCTCACCATTTACTCTTCCTGTTACTTTTGAGCCCAAATAGACACAAAAGCCCCTTAAGCTGACACAAAAGGCAAAGCTCTTGTCTCCAAGCACATGAACCCACTCACCACATGGATCTGCCTCTCTGATGCTTACTTGGACTAAGCAAAGCTCTGATAACACTCATTGTGTGTCTTTTTTTAAAGCTGCCATAAAAGAATGAACCATTTCTTCCTTCTGAGTGACATTTTTAATGCAGTGAAATGCAGCAGAGGAGACAAGATCAGGAAACCTTTCAAAACTTGTTCTCGTCAGAACAGAAGCAGCAAAATCAGGTGCTGACAAACCAGCTAAACCCTTCTCTCATTACTTCAGGAAGGGGTCCACCTGTGTTTACAGCTGGTGGATGGGAAAGGAAAGAAAGCAGACTGCTTTCCTTTCAGTTATGGAAATATTGAAATATTATGTCCCAGATATGGTGCTGAGCAACAAGGTCAGCTCCAACTGTCCTCTAGAGCAGGGTGGTGAAGGGACAGGATGCCAAAAGCCAAGACTCTGCTAGGAAACCTCATTATGCCCCTTGCTTTTTATCTTGCCTTTACAGACAAATTACTGGAAGTTACCTGCTGTGAGAATCCACAAAAGAACTGGTATAAAAACTGTGGCAAAATGAAGCAAAGGTTCTAGGAAAACAAAAGACAAATGGTCAGCAGGGAAGCACTTGACTTCTCAGTCTAAATCCAAGTAGTTTTTCCCGTTATCAGACATTAGTGTCTGACATTACAGCACCAGACAAGGTAGGGCACTTGCTCAATCAAGCACAAAAGCAATCCAGTGAGCAGTTAGTATCTGCAGGAGACACTAGAGAATGCTCACACTGCCCTGGAAGCACTGCTTTCAATGGACAGGCACACAGCAGACACAGCCTGTCTGAGGGAAGGAAACAGAACTACAGAACACCCCACACATTTTACTTTCCTTATTATTCCATTGCCAAAGAAATCTATTCTATATTATTTATTGCCAAAGAAATGCATAGGATAAACAAAGAAATCAGCTGCACGCTGCCCCTTACCTTATAGAAGAAATACTGTACAAGGTGTGCTATTCTCACATAATACAAATGCCCATGTGCTAGCAGCAGTTTCCTCAAGTGTTTAAACTTTGGCACAGCATAGTCGCTGTTTCTGGAGGCCTGGCGTCCTTCTTTGCCTTTTATCCCTGGAGACAGAAGCATGGCAAGGGGTTAATCCCACAGGGGCTAAATCTGGGTTTGCTCACATCACTCAGTGTCCCACGGAGTGACAAGGGCTGAGTTTCCCTCCTGAGTGCCCCAGGAGACCAAACATGAATGCTTTCTGTGCTTTTGGCTCCACAACACTCAGACCTGCCTCTGGAGTTTTTAAGCTATATTTAGGCTGCTCTGTGATTTCCTGTGTAAGAGTGTGGTGAAGGGTGTCTGGCAAACCTGATAGAAGATAAGGAATTGGTTCCCGTGGGCTGGCCTGCATCTCCCACAGCTCAGGGACTCCCCTGCAGCTGCTCAGTCTCCTGAGACATTCCCACAGAGCTGTTTTGTTCACAACAGCCACATCCAGATGAACTGCACTGGGTTCCCTTCATTAGAGGGCACCATAGCACTTCCAACAGCCCCAAATGAAGAAATGCCCCTTCTCTTCCACTGACCCTGCTTCAGTGGCACTGCAGGGGTTTCCCACATTTCAGACACCCATCTGCAGAGAGGAGGAGCCTCCAGGCTGCTGTCAGTCCCACGGACAGGGCAGACCCCACACCTGGGCACCAGCCCCAGCAAACACGAGTGGTTCCTGTGCTGAGCTGCTGCCACTGCAGTCTGACACTTCCACTGCAACAACTGCCACTGATCACCCACCTGTGTGCTGCTTGTGCCCCTTCCTTCCCTGAGCCCCAAGCAATCCCTGCCACCACTACGTTGGTCACAGTTTTTGAACACAATCTGCAGTGTCTCACTGGCAGAGGATGGCACTGGCACAGGTGAGCAGTCTCTGATGATCTCACCTGTCTGTCTCTCTCAATGGGGATGGTAAAACACTGGCACAGGCTGCCCAGAGAGGCTGTGGGTGCCCATTCCTGGGAACATTCAAGGTCAGGCTGTACAGGGCTCTGAGGATCTCGATGGAGCTGAAGAGCTCCCTGCTCATTACAGGGGTTGGACCCTTTAAAGGCCCCATCCAACCCCGACTATTGCATGATTCTATCATCTCAAGCATTAGCCTGGAGTTAAACTCTGCCTCCAAAGACAGCAAGAACAGACTTCCCACACTTTTCAGTGGGATTGGTTTAGCCATGTGCAATCAGAAATACCAACTGCAGCTCACTGATGAACCCCAGCCAGAGCAGACAGGTCTGGGCTGTGAGATGGGTGTTTCAGGGACTCTTACCTATTCCAACATGTGCTTCCAAAATCATACTGACATCATTTGCACCATCCCCTATGGAGAGCGTTATTGGGCTTCCTTTTGTGTTCTTCACCATTCGCACAATCTAAAGGATTTGAAAAAAGGACAGCAGCAGAACCCAAAATTCAGTTAAAAAGCCTCCAGAGACCTTCCCACTGCTCCCCCCAGGACAAGCAATCAGGCCTTTAAAGCAGCAATATAACACCTGGAGAGCTCAGGTTAATAAAAGCCCTTGTTTTTATTGCAGTCACAACCAGAGCAAAAGCCCAATGCAGCTGTGCAGGGCTGAAGGACAGTATTTAAAAACAAACCCCAGCAGCAACATCCTGCTCCTCCCTTCTGCCAGACCCTGCTCTCCCAAAGGTGGGCTCTCTCACGCATCTCAGGGTGCAGAAACACATCACTTATCAGGCTGGGACATCATCTGCTGCAGTGAGGAAGTCACAGACTCCACTTGACAAATTTGGAAAGGGAAAAAGAAAACAAAAGAGCAAACTGGGAGGTTTTGTTTATTTCTAATTGGCCTGGGTTTATGGGTTCCTGCCAGCATATTAAACAAAGGGTTTGCATTCAGATTTGAAAGAATGGTGTGCTTTCATCACACTGTGGAGCTCAGACGAGGCTTACACACAGCCTGGAGAAGTCCCTGCTTGATTAGGCGGATCAGGTCAAGCCCCAGCTGCTGAATTCAGCGTGTCACATGAGCCAGTGACGTGGGCAGCCAGGGAGAGGTAAATAAATACCTGTGCTTTCTGCAAGGGAGCCATCCGGCAGCAGAGCACTGCAGTGCACTTCAGGCAGATCTGGAGGAAGATGCTTTTGTAATTGCTGGAGCCAGAGTCCTGAGAGGGGTTGAGAATCAGCGACAGCGTGGAGCCATCAATAATCAGTCCATACTCTTGAGTCAACGTCCAGCTTCTGCAGCACAACAAGGAACACATTTGAAACTTAGAAGTCAACCTAGCTGCTTGTATCATCTTAGTGAAAAAAACCTGGGTTTGGGTTAATCTTCTTCCCACGTGTTTTTTGGGGCTTAGCAATTTAGAAAAGCTTAGACTGGACACGTGCCCCTCAGTAAAGGAACAGGGCAGTTGAGTTCAAAGCCAGCCAACCCCAGAGATGAGGAGCAAAGCAAAGGAAGCAGCCTCAGTGTCTGCACAGTCCAGCCCCCAGCCCACAGCCCCACCTGCACCAAAGGCGCACCCGGAAGGCGCCGTGGCTCCCTCACCTCTTCAGCCCCCCCCGGGGTTTGGGGGCGTCCTGGACGAGCTTTTTGCGGAACTCCAGCAGCAGCTCGTGGAGCCGATCCTCCCTGCGCTCGGCCTCGCCCACCGTGCGCGCCGTGAGCTCCAGCAGCTCCGTGCTGGTCTGGAACAGCCTGCACGCGTAGCACGTGGACTTGGCCGTTTCCATCTTGTCCCCTGTCAGCACCCACACCTTCATGCCCGCGGCGTGCAGGGCCTCGATGGTCTCTGCCAGCTGCTCCTGCAGCCTGCAAGCACAAGCAGCAGAGCATCGCTGGGCAGGCTGGCCCACAGCTCCCCACGCAGCCCTGACTCTGACTCTGCACGTGCTAAACACCTCAAGAGCAGCTAATTGGCTTTTCCCATGCTGGGGAGACCACTGCCACAGCAATAAGGATTACAAGTCAGCAATACCAAGTTTTTATTTGCAGGCAAAAAGAGAAATCACTGCTTTATACTCTTGACTCTTAGGCTTCACAGTAAGAGTTTAATTTACACTTGCAGTTACTATAACTGAATGTGGAATTGAATTTGTTTTGATGTGCAAATTAATGCTGTGTGCTTAATTCACTCTCTAGAAGTGCAAGTATTTCTGTAGTTTCATTAATAAATCCCAATTCCTACTACACCAGCCAATTTAAGCAACTAGGGCACTGTGAAATGGGTTGTGCCATGCTGTAATTAATTGCCCTGGACACTGCCAGCACCTGCCTGGCTGCTCAGCTCCACCACAGCGAGTCCAGGCCACAGGGCCACAACAGAGAAACCACAGGCACCACAGTGCTGGTGCTGGAGTCTCCTCTTTACCTGTCCTCTACAGCAGTAGCCCCAATCAGGTGCATGTCTGCTTCTGTGTCATCAAAAACCTTGGCCATCTTCTCCTCCCTGTCCTGCAGAGCCATCTTGGCCTCATTGAGCTGTCTGTCAATTCTGTCATACTCCTTTTCAGTCAGCTCCTTGAAGGCCACACAGAGCGTCCGGTAGCCATCCTGGCAGGGAGAGGGAAAGAAAATAAAGTGGACAAATGCCCTAAATCCAGATCTTTTACAGCTCCTCACTTTAGGGTTGGTGCTTTTGTCTATCATCAGTGCTTCTGGCAGTAGTGACCCTGAGGGCAAGGATAATTTGTTGGCTTGTGTCAAAAGAGCAACTTTCTGTGTTTATGCGGAACTTCCCACCAGAGTAATCATGGTTCTGCTCACTGTGTGCAGAAAGAAACCAAGAGCAGGACCAGGGCTGAGAGCGTGCAGCCAGCAGGGAGAGCAGGGACTGGGTGCCACCACAACTGGGACCAGGCTGCTGATGGTACTTCTATTTTTAACTTGCCTGGGAGATGCTTGGGCACAACTGTGATGAAGACCAAATAAGTATATCAAATAAAGGTGGAAGCCAACCAAACAGAAAGGGAAAGAAGCCTGGCATCAAAACAATAGAAAGTGACACTCACATTTTCAACACTTCCCTCCAAAGCAAGGTCACATCCCTATTTTTGGAATTAGGCTTTCCTGACCCCAGGAGCCAGCCAAATTCCATCTGTGTGCTCACCATAGCATTGCGGTCCACATGGACTTTTGTTTGCTGGATTTCTTCTTGCTGCACCCTTGGAAAAATAGAGGAGTCTGCTCCTTTACAGAAGAGGAGCAACTTTCCTAAAAGCAATTTATAAATAGTTTATAGCACTCACAATCTGCAGAAAGAATTAACAATGTCAACAGCAAGCAAGTGATGCAGAGGGAGGAAATCTGGCAGGACTGAAGAGGGAACTGCCAGAAGAAACCTGACTGCCTATCACAAATGGCCTTGGCCCAGCCTGTGAAAAACCTCTGCTGACCTGGCTGAGACTCTGGGGGTCCCCACCTGCCTCTGAGCAGGTTTTCTGCAACAGGCAGGACATTGTATCTGTGAGCCTTGGCAATCTTTGCAGGGAGGGCAAAACCAGCATCCCAAACCTCACAGGACTGACACTTGAGAAGGATGGTGACCTCTGAATTTTTGTCTGTTATCCCCATGAAACTTCATCCCACCCAGGGGACATTCTCACATGTCTTCCCTGTACTTGTTCCAGCCTGGAACAAGGCAGGCAGGGAGCTCCCCATGGCTCACTGTTCTCATCCCCTCATCTGCTGCTGGTCCCAAACAGCTGCCAGGAAGGAAAATTAACTCTATGGCAACCAGACCCAGCACAGAATTTAGTTAGAGCAGCCTAGAAAACCCAACAGCTCAGCTTCTCTGGGTGACAGGAGTAAGGAGGATGTGTTTATAGCTGTGCACACAGGTCTGAGAGCTCACAAAGCTCTGTGCCTGTACCTGTGGTGGTTCTCACAATGACACTCATGCGGCGCCGGACAGGGTCGAAGTTCAACACGTGGAGGAGCTGGTACCTTTAGAAAAAGAGAAAAAAGCTTTGAATCACTAAAGGAAAAATGGAAAAATAACTGAGACAGAAAAATCACTAACAATGAGCTGCAGAAATCAATACACCCTACAAGTGGCATCAGCTACCTGGGAATGAATTTTACAGGTACTGCACAAGAAAATGGAAAAGAAATCCAAATTCCAGTAGACCTGTGGTGCTCTGAGCATGGCACTGAGGATGTGGGTGCAGGGCACCAAGCCCTTGGGCTGGGAAGGGTCCAGCAGGGAATGAGGCACCACGTGCTGCAAGCACACAGTCTCCCATTTAAATAAGAAGTTTCTTCATGAGGAAAGCAAGAAGTGAAACTTGCTTGTGAAGGCAAGTTTTTGGGGAGTGCTGGGATTATGTCAGTGACTCACAGATGTCCACCAAGCTGTGAGCACAGGGCAAAATCTAACTATTTTCAGCTTGAGAGGGGAAAAAGTGTTCCAGGGAGCAGAGCCATATCACGAGTAGAGGCTGACAGTGCCCTGCTGTGAGCCCCAGCCACAGCCCATAAGGTCAGCAGCCACCACGTGAACCCCAGGAGCCACCTGCACAACCTGGGCAGGTGAAGGATACACACAAAGGACTGCAGGCTCTTGAGGGACCTGAATTTAGACATCAGTAAACCACCCGTGGATTTCTGCAAGCGAGCCTTTTCACCTGCACCTTGCTGTGCTTTGTAAATGGGACAGGAGATTTGGGGCAGGTCTGACAGCCCTCAAGGAACAGCTTTGACCTTGCCAGGCTGACCAAACTCGATTGAGCTGGGTGGGAGTGGTGCAGCAGCTCTGTTCCTCAGCAGCACTTACATCTCAGTTTCATTCTTTTGGTTTCGTATTTTCATGAAATTGTTTTCCAGTCCTAGAAAAGTGAAACCATACCTGTCAATAAACAAAAGGACAGAACAACATTGAAAACACCCATTGGCACATGTTCCACATAACAATGTTCTCGTTTCACCTGCTGCACTTCAGAGGGGGGCTCGGGGCTAAGGAGCATGGCTGGATGTTTGCTTGCTCCATGCAGAGCCTGCTGTGATGTCCTGGCACTGCTCCCATCCCTGGAGAGCCTGGAGCACACGGACACAGAGAGCCTCTGCACATGGTCCACTGGCTCTCTGGCAGCTTTACAAGCCATGAGCAAGTGCACACAGCTGCAACAGCCTCCATCTGAGACCGAGGGGCTGGCAAGGGCGTGGAATCGCTGAGTGGCTTGGGCTGGAGAGGATCTCACAGATCACCCAAACCCCTGCCATGGGCAGGGACACCCCTCACTAGAGCAGGCTGCTCAAAGCCCCACCCAGCCTGGCCTCGAGCATCTCTGGCAGGATTCAAATGTGGGGCTGACAAAAGTAACCATCTCTTTATTTTGCCACTGCACTGCAAGGAAAAGATTTCACTGCAATATGTACACAGAAATTGGGCTCTGGCCATGTGGGCTAAAGCAAAGGAGCCTCTGCCACAGCTGGACACTGCAGCACCCTGGGGCTGCTCTCAGTGAATGCAAACTGTGGCCTGCCAGGGAGCTGCTCAGGGAAGATCCTCTACAGAGCATCCCTTTACCAGAGAGCTCATTTAAACCCACAGGACTGCAGGTCAGGTTCAGCAATGGCATCACACAACAGGCTTCCCAGAGAGACTGTGGAAAGGGATCCATCACCTTCAGATGACCCTCCCCTCCCTCCTTCCCACCAGAGAGAATTAAAAACCAGTATCTTCACATTCTTACTTTTCTGCACCCTTGACCAAGGCGATTTCATCTGGGGAAGAGGAGATGTAGGTGTACTTGCGTTCTGGGTGTGCCATCAGCCCATCCACCTGGTCTGCCTCCTTGATCTGCACCGTGTGGCACAGGCACAGGGCTCTCAGGAACAGCTCCTCACGGCTCTGGGCAGAGGGAGGGAGGGCTCGTCACACCCAGCCAGGAGCTGGACACGAAACCCTCGCAGCCATCAGCACACACACTCCCTACCTTCTCAGCTTTGCCATAGTATTTGAGGGGCCCATCAGCCTGGGGGAAGCCATCCACCTCTGAAATGCAGTCTCTGTACTTGTGGCCATCGATGCAGCACTCGATGAACTCCATGCTGTTCTCTGTCAGCGTGCCTGTCTTGTCTGTGAACACGTACTCCACCTGCAAGCACCAAGCACGGGGGCTGGCCAGGGAGCCCCCAGACACGGCCTGGGGCATCCCAGTGCATCTGTGCCAGTGCTGGAGAGCACCTGGCTATCCTGACCCCACTGCAAAGTGTCCCACTCCATCACTGTGTAGCTCTGCTGCTCTGCTCCTTTCTTTTCCAGCCTGTTGCACAGGTGGCAAAAGCTCTGAAGACTTGGAATCTGTCTCCAGGCTCTTCACTTTCCCCTCATGCACTGTCTTGGGTCCTTTGCTATAGCCCTAGTGCTGACAGATCTGCTGCTGCCTCCTCTGGGGGATTTTCATCCAGGAGCAGTATTTCAATTAGCTAATTGCCACTCCAAGTAGATTTTTATTGTTGTTTTTAAAGCAAAATCAAAAGCAGGGGGCACTACCCGTGCCCTGCACTCATCTCTCCTGGTGCAGATCAGAAAGGGAAGCCTGAGCTGTCTGGGTGCCCAGCAAGGCAGCAGCAGCACAGCTGCACGTGCTCTGCACGCCCAGGGAGACGACTGGGCAGACATTTTCAATAATCCTCAAAGAGACAGAGGATTTTTAATTTTTAATTGAAGCAGTGAAAGCAAAGCACCCTGACACGCAGCGCGCTGCGCCTGAGATTCCCCAATATGGAAACAATTGGCGTGACCCAATTCCTGCTCTTTCATGCACTATTTATAACCTTATCTGGTTCACAGGGAGAGGAATCACATTAAATGGAAAGTGCCACCCCAGCAGGGGAAGCTCTGGCCCGAGGGCACCGCCAGGGATTGCCACAACAAGGGCTCCTTGCAGGGAGGGCACTTGCATCCACATTTTCACCCAGATGCAAACACAGCTCGTTCTCACCTGCCCCAGCTCTTCATTCAGGTCCGAGGTGTTCACCAGGGCTCCCTCCTGTATCTCCTCATCATACATCTCCTTGTCCCAGGAGATGAAGAAGGAGCCCAAGAACTTCTGCATCTCCACTGTGACGTACATGGAGACAGGGATAATGAAGTTGAAGAGGACCATGAAGGACAGGAAATCTGTGAACATCCGCAAGACCTGCAAAGGAAAAAGGAGAAGCTGCAGCCTGTGGCTGTCAGGACACAGGGGCACTTTACAGCAACACCTCAGGGATTCTAGGCAGCTTCTCAGAAAAGGCTAAACAGGAAAAAACAACATGAAAATGAATACAGCTGATACAGGGCTGAATCCCCTTTTCCTTTGGCACAGAAAATGCCAGTGCTTTCTCCCAGGCACGTCTCACTGCTTCCTAGTGACCAAAACCATGTTTCATAAGCATATTCCTCTCAAGAATACACTGCTACAGGCTCCTCCTGACCCCAGGCAACCAGAAAAAAGGAGCAGGTGGCTTGAGACCAGCCAAGCTGTGGCAAGGGTACGAGTGGTGCAGTGACATCCCTGCACAAACCCATCAAACGAAGATCTCTAACACTCACTCTCTCAGGCTTGACTGCCCACGTCCTGGCAACTTTAACAAACCTGGCTGACATGGCCTCAATTTAAGTTTACCTATTCAAAGCTGGAAGATAGCTCGAGTTCAGACGAGGACCCAGGTTATATCAGCTGCATTTCCATATTATATAGTATTTATTTATGCTTTGCCCTGCTCCACACAAACATCACTGTGCACAAGCATGAGAGAGGCACAAAAGAAACACAAACAGCAGGAGAGACTGAAGGAAAGAACAGCACTTTCTGTGAGCAAACAGGACTCCCAGGGCTGGCAGCAGGCACTATCAGATTAAACAAAACAGCCAGAATAAGCAAAGCTGGAGGAGGTGCTGAAATACAAATCCACTTACCTTGAATGTCTCTCTCTCTTTTTTAGTCTTCTCATTGTACCAAGGCTCATCATTAAATGGATTACTCTGCCAGACATATTTCAGAGTGGTGCACACAGTGGCCTTGCCCAGTAAGATGCACAAATACACTATCAAGAAAGCGTTGATAGATCTGAAAAACAGGTTTCTTTTTTAAATTCTTGCATCTATTTTTATGGAGAAAAACATGTAAATAGGCAGGAACAAGACGTCCTTACTTTTAGGGAGGGCATTACAGAACAAGTGCTTTTGACACTGCTGATATTCAGGGTCATGTTCATATATTTTAACATTTCTTAATTTTGTTTTTAAATAAAAAAAGCTACTAAATGATGCTGCTTCTTGCAAGACATGCTTTATCAAACACCCAGATTTTTCTATGCAATCAGAGAGCATCTGAAACAAGAGGCAGCAGATTAGGGGATTATTTCTGTACAAGTCATCTATTAAAAACAAATCCAAACCCAACAGGTTCCTCTGAACATAAATACTCACTTTTCTACCGCAGAGCGTTTCTGAGATTTCCCTTGGTAGTTCAGAGCCATTTTTGTTTCCATTCCAGTGTAGACTGCAACTCCTGCAGGGCATCAAAGCAGGGCTCATGAGGGACTGGCAGCCCTGGAGGGACCCAGCTGGCACCTGGCCAGCAGGGGCATCGGTGTTTACAGCAAACTCCAGCCCCAGCTGAAGGAAGAGGCACTGCCCAAGGACTCCAGAAACCTCTGAGGCTGCCAAGCAATGTCACTGCAGTGTCCCAGGGCAGGAGCAGTGCCCACGGAGCACACAGAGTCAGGAGAAGCATCAGCCTCCCACCACAGCCACCAGCGTGCTGAGGCTGCTCCCAGCAGGGGCTCTGGGGACAGCCCATGGGCTCCCAGGCCAGAAGAAAATCTTGCTCTGGTGCACTGACACAACTGGGCAGCCCCACAGAGAGAACCAGTGCCTCCCAATTTCACCCTGGCCACTCTGCAACCAGCTGGCATGAAAACTGCAGCTGTACAGCCCAGGTAGGCAGGCTGTAGAGAAGATGTTCCCTCTCCAGATTTAGCAGTGAGCATCTACATTTGTCATTACTTATCAGAACTATTTAAATAAACAAAAAAAAATAACTTCACCATAAATCTTCTTGGTATTTTTGAGGGTAGCACCTTTCAACAACAGGTTTTCAGGACCCAAAGACCTAAACATGAAAGAAATTATAACATTACACCACTCAAGGAACAGCCAAACTATTTTATAAATTAGAATCAGAAATAAGATGTAAAGATAAACAAAGGTTCCTTACATCTGATTACATGATTTTCTTGTTAAATTAGGGCCTTGCTTAAGTTTGTTTTTCTTTTTATACAATTATATCTCCATTCCATCTCACAAATACTATCCCCAATGCACAAAGTTCCACTCTTACTGGGGGATTTTCAGGAAGGCTTTCGAGGAATAACTGCAAAATGTCTGGATCCAGTATGTTCCAGTACTTATATAAAAATGCAGTGTTAAAACCATCAGAAGCCTGTCCATTCCAGCCCTGTCAATCAATGGCTGACAGCTCCATTTGTGTTTTTATTTCTCTTTGAAACCCCCAGTGACCCTCTGCTGCTTCCAGGGTATGAACAGACCCACCAGAGCACAAAATTCATCCAACATGCTCTGGTGAGACTGTTTTGCATGGCTCATGAACATTATTGGCTCATTTTTTCCATGAAACACTCTGATTGATGTCTGAGGTTTTGCTTACCTTTGAATGATAGTATTTTGTTATTGCCTGGGAAATCTGTGCCACATCAGCAGGGCAGGACATGACCAGGTGGTCCTGCACTGCTTCCCCAAAAGGGGCTCAAACAAATCACAGGATGCAGAAGAGAGGCCTCCGTTTAGAATGAAATCTTTGGAATGGTTAAAGAAAAAACAATATTCCCAAATGATGGCAGGACAAACACAGATCCCTGAAATTCTCTGTAGATGCCCAACCCCTTGAGAAGGGCCAACAGACAGCAGCAAAACCAACCTGGCTACGGGCTCTTGGTTACTCCTGTAGATGATAATTCTTCCAACAAATCTGTGATAAAAACAGGAAAATCTCTATCACAAACACATTATGGACACTGCCAAGGTATCAAAGAACAGCCATTGACAGGAAACAAAAGCAAATACAGAAATGAGTGAATTTGAGAGCTTACTGTTTCAGAGGAGTGGCTGTGCTCAGCACAGGGAGCAGCCACACACTCCCCACACTCGGGGAGCCCGTGTGCTTACACACCCCAGCACATCCCCATTACAGACCAGAGAGCCTCCCTCAAGGGATTTAACCACACACACCACTCATTCCTGGAAGTCATTCAGCCCAATGCATTTTACTGGGAAGGTAGAGTGGCCTAAAAATAGGTACACGGACCATTACTACTGCTGAGCTGACAAAACCCAGCTCATTATGCCATGAAAACTGTTGCACAAGGGAGGCTTTTCTGCAAAGACACTGAGCTTTCAAGACTTTGCCATCCTCATATAGAGGAGGCCCAGCAGCTCATCACTGCCTCAAGACACCTTCTGGTCTCTGATGGAAAGAAGATGGCCTTTGCTTTGCCAAACTGCAGATCCCCCAGGTGATGGAGCCGAGGTGTCTGCAGGGGCAGGACAGGCAGGGCAGGGTGCAGGAGGGACAGACTCACTTGTAGAGGTCAGGCTGGGGCTGCTCACACTCGATTGTGGCCGTGAGGGTGTCGATGGCTTCATCAGTGCAGAGCACGGTGGTGTCCCGCACCGCGTAGTGGGTCTGGCACAGGAGCACAGGCAGCATCAGCACGAGCCCCAGCAACAATCCCATCCCCAAGTTTTACACCCTGCCACTTAAAATACCCCTGTGCAGGAGCCTGTCAGCACCAGCAGCTCTCCCAAGGCCTCGCCAGCTCCCACAAAGCAGCTGGAGCATCTCTCAGTGGAAGAGTGAAGTCACGAACGCTTACGGGAAACCGCAGCAGCTGCTGGGTGTCTCAGCAAGGCGCCCACCAAGAGCACAGCACCCTTGGCTCTTCCCTGGGGACTTGCCCTGAACAGGGTGGAGGGGAGGCTGCAGGTGAAGAAGGGGCTCTTGAGGACCACCTGCCCTGGCTCCTGACGGTAAGCAGACACCAGCTCCAGCACCAGGGATCGGGTGGAGCACTGGCAGACTCCGAGCTATTTTTAGCAGCTGCTGCTGCAAAGGTTCATCTCTCATAATTAACTGAAAAGCCCACAAAGGATCTGCTCGCTGCCTTTCAGGCTCTATTTATAGGAGCTACTCAGAGCTCCAAGTCACGGCGGGCTGCACGGCAAGGCTGCCTCCATCCATCTCCATAAACAAATTCATTAAAGCGCTTCCTCCGCTCCTGACGTGAGCGTGCCCTTCCCTGCGCATCCCGGCAGGCTCTGCCACCTCACACGCTGTAGCCATGGCATCAGAGATCCCCACCCTCCTGCTGCTCTGCTAACCTGCCTGGCTTTTCCAGCTGAGAACGCCCGAGCACACGAGGATCTCCGGTACGGATCACAGCTTTTGTGAAGCTCGAGCCAAAACTGCTCCTGCAGGGCCCAGGATCAAACCCAGCCCTGCTGTGGGGCTTTGCTGTGCCCCCATCAGCAGAGACACAGTGCAATTACTGAGTGATACTTCAAAGCCATCTCCCAATCAATTCCACAATCTTTGCATCCTTCAGCACATTTAAAAAACACATGTTCTTTTAGCTAACCTATGCCTAAGATCTGTGCTTTGAAGACAGTGCCCTGACAAAATCTCTTTTACAGTTCTAGTCCAGTCACACTTAATCAGGCACCTTTCCCATGTCTCAACCTGACATGCCCCAAATAGCAGAAAAATCCCCACCAGGAAGGCAACAGACACCCCTGCAGATGAGGTTTGGTGATTACCCAAGCGTGCTTCCCTCATTTCCCTTTTGAAGCAAACCCTGGTTCCTAATGTTAGATCTATTTCCCCAAACAAAGCTGGCTTTTCTATTCCCTCTTCCCCTTCAAACTCATCTTCACCTTCTGATGAAACAGGAAGACAGCTCCCAGTCACCTACAGGAATCAGCAAACCAAGAGAAAAATACCACAGTGCCTGATATAGAAACTCAGCATCACATCTCCAGACTCACAAGTTAGTAAGAGCCAAGACTCTGCAAAAGTAATGGCAACTCATGCATGTAACACACCTGACACAAATAAGCAATAGCCTTTTAACAGGGTTAGCTATATTTAGCCCCAAGTCACTCCAGAGCTCCAACTCCTCCTCACCAGTGGAACCAGTGCCATGCCACCAGCTCCCACACAGGTTATCCAGCACCAATTAACAGCCACCCATGGAGAAGAGCCACAAGTCCCAGATAAACAAATCAGAGCCACAGTGGTATTCCCACTGACTTCAGAGTATGCTGGAATGAATCATGTCATTTTAAAGCATCTTCCAGTCCTACTACTGCAGCTGCCAGTATCTGTATAAATATTTATCAAACTCAAGTGCAACCAAATGTTCATGTCTTCTGACGTATATAAGTTCTTTGTTGTTGCTTCTTTCCCTAGTTTAGAGAAGGGGAGACAGAGAAAGAAAATAAACTGAAGATATTCGTATTAAGTTTCACTGCTTGCTTCATGGAAAGGGAGAGAAAATCCCAGAAGCGATGCTTTTCTCACGCTGGTGAAAAATTCCCCAAATGAATGTAGACATGCTGCCTCAAAGAAGTCCCTAATCTCAGTGGAAATGCCTGGTTAAGTAACAGTGTTGGCAGGTGCTGGAAAGGAGCAGGAGAGCTGCAGGCACTGCTCCCCTGACGCAGCAGAGCTCAGAGTGTGCAGGAGCAGGGAGGCACCAACGCTGCCTGCGGTGGGCAGCCAGGCTGCATCGATACAGGGCAATCCAATCTGGGGCAGCGCCAGCAGGAAGGGCCCTTGGAGACAGAGCAGAGCACAGACAATCCCCCAGGGCTCCACTGCTGACGCACTGGGAGCGGGCAGAGGCAGGAGCTGCTCAAGAGCCATGCAGCTGCAGGGATGGGCTCCATGGCAGCATCCCCCAGGGAAGCACAGCCCCCCCAGGCAAGCAGGGCCATCTCCAGGTACCCACGCCCACACCCAGCCCCTCACCTTGAGATTGGACTCGCCATCAAGGCTTGCTGTAGTGACATAACAGGTCCCATCAGGGCTGCTGGAGGCCAAAAATATCAAGTCACAGGGGAAGGTCTCATCTGCTTTCACTTCTACTATGTCTCCAACCTAGGAGAAAGGAAACGCTCACATGAAAAATCCCTCAGTTGTTATCAGATTATGATTTAGCTTCTCCCAAAGCCTAAAAGAAATCCCCTTGGCTGACAGGTGAACAGGGGTCCAGGAGGTGCACAGAGCCCTGACCATCACTCCACAGCCCCATGGGGCCATCCAGCCCCACGCTGACTCAGAGCACCCACGGGGCACAGTTGGTGTTTGTTTCTCTGCTAAAGCTTGATGGAGCAGGGGACTGCACTTGCCTGAAGTACAGTGTGATAAATTAACATCAAAGCCAAGCACACTTTCCTGGTGTCCTTGGGAGAGTTGGAAATAGAAGAGGACTGCCTGTCCTGGAGAAGTGCAAAATGCTGACAGATCTGTCACTTGTCAGCCCCGGAACAGCTTTTGTGAGCTTTTCAAAAGCAATCAAAGGCAGCTTCACTCCTTAACTGGGAACAGCTCTGGGAGCACCTCATCGGAAAGTGAGCAAGCTGGGGCAGCTCTAACCCAGTACCCTCCTCCTCCCCTGCCCTTGTCCCCTCAGCACACAGCTCCGTGCTCCCGTCAGCCTCTGTGAGAACCACATGCAAGGTCTCAGTTAACAGTTACCTTGATTCTTTCACTCTCTTTCCGCACTTGCTTTGCATTTTCGACAACAAAGACGTTGCTTTTGTTCACTTCGTTGTCAGCTCTGTGCCTCAACCAGTCCTCGTACCCCTAAGGCACAAACACAGGCAACACAGACTCGTAACAAAGTGAGGAAAGTTTTTAAAACGAAAAAGGAGTGAGGATGAGAGGGACACATTAAACAATGAATAAGGCAACCGTCCTCAGACCTCCTTCATGCCTGACAAAACATCACCCAGAGTAGCTCAGACTGAATCAATTCATTTTAAAGACTTCATGTGCACATTTGACAGATTCAGAACAGATTAAAATAACACAAAAATAATCTATATGCGGGGCATGCAACGAGCAGCTAAACTACTGTGGCACATTTCTATTATTCTCAGCTTTGGTAAGAACAGACTGATAATATGAATAATACACCCAGCAGCCTGCAACGCTTTCCTATGGTAACGCAGGATGAGCATCTTCCCCTTCACTCTTCACTGGAAGAATAAAACATTGAGATTTGAAGCAGATAGATTTTATTCTAGCTCTCCCTTTCCAGCCCCCATAGAAGAAACTTCTTTTTTTATTATTCAAGCAGGAAATTTTAAATGGCATGTGTGCCTGTGATGGGAGGGAAAAGGTCTTTTAACACTGCAAGAAGATGAGGACGTCACGTTTTCAGGAGCAGCTGAGTGGCTGAACAGAACCTGTCCTTTCCACCTACCAGCAAGGGAGCAGAGCGTGGGCTGCATTTGGAGCACGTCTCTGCAAGGACTCAGGAGTGTTTCCAAGAAGAGGAAAAACATTCAAGCAACAGCAGAAAGCTCTGCTGACCCTCAGAGCCTGCTTTCCACAGCACAGGGATGCTGTGCACTGCCAGAACAGGAGACACCAAGACCCCCACTCAAAATGCAGCCTCCCCTGAGCAGCACCAGTGCCTGTCTCACCCTCTAAGAGGGCTGCACCAAACCTACCAGCACACATTGGTGGCTTCTGAGTGTATCTAAATTCGTGTTTCTCTACCTGTCTCAAGGAGCACCTTCCCCTCCCACACTGACACCTGTACCTGTTTGATAGCTGTGACAGTGATGACAAAGAAGAGCGGGAGGCCACTGGTCACCGGGCTGGTTGGGGTGTCCACTATCACCTGCAGAGGGAGAAATGCATTGCTGAGCCCAGGGCTTCAGGCAGCAGAAGAAACCAAAACTTTGGTTATGGGGGGAAAAGGGAGCTTACCCCACTGAGGGCAGGTCAGAGCCTAGCAGAGGAGAAAGGGAAGGAAGGGCTGGTTGTGAAAGGGAGGGCAGTACCAGTCATCTTGAACCACTGACACTGGGAGGCTAAAAATAACACCCAGCAGCCCAAATTACCTACGAAACACACTGCAGAGCAGAGCATGAATATTTCAGCAGAACAGAAATCCAGGCTTTGTCTTTAAGCTCTCAGATTTGGAGCTCAGAGCACCATGGCTGCACAGGGGCCCTGGGGCAGAGCTGGATCCCTCCCGAGCTCACCCAGTTCCAGCCAGCAGCAGGGTAAAGACCAAGCCCCTGGATCACTAATTAAACCTTCAGGCTGTGGGAAACCACTGCTCCTTCTGACTGCACCAGGACCTGGCCCAAAGGGTGAGAATGGCAGGACAGGTTCACAAGTGGGAGGGAGCACCTTCCACCCTCCAAACCAGTACACCACAAACTGGACATTTTTCCTGCTGCTCCTGGAGAGACTGGGAGCACGAGAGGCAGATGATGAGGGCTCTGATGAAAGGGATAGGGAAACTCAGCAGAAAGGCTTTGTGTCCCCACAAAGGGACTTTGTCTGTTGTTTGTGCTTCCCCAGCACGCTCACATAACAGCAGCATTTGGATATTTATTGTTTCAGGCTGCCTGTAAAAAGCTGTGCTAAGGGCAGGACTCCTCTTATCAGCTGCGTGGACATTTCTGACTCTGAACTGCTGTACACTGCAACATTACCCTGCACTACTGAGCCCAGAGAGAAAAGCCAGAAGGTTCTGAAGTGAAGAGATATACCACAAGAAGCAGCCAGATAAATGGCAGATGAGTTAAGTACCAGGAGAATAAACCGAGATAAACACCAAAAATACTTCCAGGTACACAAAGCCATGGCTCACACAAATGGGTGTAAAATGTTTCCAAGCAGAAAGTCTGGTAGAAATCACACTTTGGAGGAACAGCCTTGAGCGAGGACAGTGCCAGGTGTCACCCAGACACTGCACACAGCACATGTGATGGCCACTCACCACGGCAGTGCCACAAAACTTAGGCCAGTAAGCCAAAAGTTATCTTGTAAAAATTGGACAGGTCTTGAGAATCCAAGAACTCTGGCTTTCTGCTGAGAAGGGCAAAATAGAGCACCTCTTGCTGCCCAGCAGGAGAGATTCCTGCACGGGACAAGATGCAGTTGTATGCATTTATGTAAAAAAAAATACAATTTCTATCCACATAGATATAGGATTATGGCTACAGGAACACAATATCTGATGAAGTGCCTGGAATAACTCATATATGCATTTGGAGTTTGGACTCCCTGCAAAAACCCTGTGGCAGGACACTACTCTTCCCCTTTGAGGCTGCTTAAAAGCTGAGGGACACACCAGCAGCAAGCCAGGACAAAGGCAGACTGCTCTGAAAGTATTTCTGGACTTCAACAGCTTCATTTAAATCCACTTAAAAGTGACAAAGTCCTCCTGTTACTTAAGAGTTTCTTCTTACAAGATTCCTTAGGACACTAAGGACCACGCTCCAAAAGTTATCTCTACTTCCCTGCTACCTCCTGAAACAGCAAACTGCCACCAGCTTGGGCTGGCCACAAACACACCTGGGCTGTGCTCACCCCAGGCCAGCCCCTTCCACCAGGAGACTCCTGGGGAGCTGCAACAGGTGAACCCAAACCAGCCCTGCTTTGAGCAGGGTATTCCATGTTTAATGCACATGCTTTGTCCCACAGAGAGCTGGATCTGGAGCCCCAGAGAAATATGTTTTGATAAAGTGTTTCATGACAGGAGGGGCAGATGCACCAGGCAATTCCTCCAGCACTGTGACCTTCCACTCCTCATGCAGCCATCAGGTGGGACAGCCCCATTAATTTACAGAAATTTAAAGATAGGCATGAGCATTTAAGGTACAGGTGGCATTTTTCAAGGTATAAGCCTTGGTACTCAACACGAATGGAGTGGCCCTGAGTGCCTTTTGAAGGCAAGTGACATCTCCAGAGTGACAAGCACCCGGGGCAGGGTCTGTGCAGCAGCCAGTGGGTCAGAGCTGCCAGGCTGGGCTGGGCTCACTTGGGTTTGCTTGCTCTCTAATTGACCGTGAGGGCTGCTCCCTGATTTTAGAGGTGCCCACAGAATGAGGACAAGGAGGAACAGTCAGGCTCTTCTCACCTGCACAGACCTGCTCCTAAAATGGGCAAGCAGCTAGACTGAAACCCGGTTTGTGCTGTAATCAGGAATATTCCACGTTCTCCACAGCCAGAGGGTCAACAGATAAAATGTAATAGCACGTCACTAAGTGGCCAGCTACACAAAAAGGACATCCTGACTCCAGGGTATCGCTTCAGTTCAAGGCAAATTACAAATTGGGTCTGACAAAATGGAGCAACGCCAGCGAAATGAGGAGATGGAGGCAAGCCAGCTGCCGCCAGAGCAAATTGGCCTTTCATGTCACAGTGCCAGGGGAGCCTCAGACAGCACAGAGTGGGATCCCTGCTCCTGCAGCAGCCACAGCGACTGAAACAGAGCCCCACTGCACCCCAGGCACCCAACATTTAACAAGGGAGAGAGGGACAGAAACTCCAGAACCCTCCAGAGCCCTCCAGAGCCCTGCAGCAGCGACAGGGACTGAAACAGAGCCCCACGGCAGGGACAAAGCATCCTGGGCACCCAACATTTAACAGGGGAGAGGGACAGAACCTCCAGAGCCTCCAGAACCCTCCAGCAGCCACAGGGACTGAAACCACAGCCCTCACTGCAGGGACAAAGCACCTCAGGCACTCAACATTTAACAGGGGAGAGGGATAGAACCTCCAGCGCCTCCAGAACCCTCCAGCAGTCACAGGGACTGAAACCACAGCAAGGACAAAGCATCCCAGGCACTCAACATTTAACAGGGGAGAGGGACAGAAGCTCCAGAACCCTCCAGAGCCCTGCAGCAGCCACAGGGACTGAAACAGAGCCCCACTGCAGAAACAAAGCACCCCAGGCACCCAACATTTAACAGGAGAGAGGGACAGAACCACCAGAATCCCGCAGAGCAGGAAAAGTTTGCGCCTGTAATAAATTTGCTGTTTAGCCCATGCAGAGCAAATTCCTGAAGCTTCAGGTCTCCAAAACTCATCCTATGCATTTTACTGAGTGCATCCCATCTCTCCTGCTTGCCTTGAAACTCATGGTATCTGAGACACAAAAATATCATATCACTCACTTGGGGAAACACAGAGTTATGAAACAGAATAATGGAGACAAAAAAATAGATCTTAATTGTGCAGCATCAAGTGTATTTTCAGTGGTTGAATGATCTTAACAGCTAGAATTAAGACAGTTTTTCAGTGTTTCAGCAGTCATACAATTCCCATCTCAGGGTTTGAACAGGCCCAGATATTTTAATTATTTTTATGCCTTGGATGGTGTGGCAGAATTATAACACAGCTTCCAACTCAAAAATTTCTTTATAGTTAGAATTCAAACTTCTTCTAAGCACAAACAGTTCTAAAGCTCAGTTCTTGTTCAAGCTGTGTTTAACATCAGTGCCTAAACAAAACTCACTCTTACCATCAAAGCTCTTACCTGCACAAGGAAGATGATGAGGAAGTAGAAGTTGGCAATTCTTCTAAACTGCTCAAAAAGGTTCTTCGGGAGGAAATTCCAGAGGGTGTACTGTGGGAGAGAGGGGGACTCACAAACAGACCAAGGCTACCAAATTCCTGCTTCAGCTTCCAGCTCTCTCTGCTGGAGCTTCAGCAGCTGGAAGTGGCTACAGTGAGACAACTTCTAAAAAGGCATTTGTAGACATGCAATTTCATTACAACATAACCCACCGTGGATATATTTTTTTTCCAAATTGCCAAAACCATCTTAGAGCTGCTT
>VZTB01018370.1:0-65812 GCA_013397245.1 Thryothorus ludovicianus
GAATGTCACAGCTGGCTCTGAGCAGGGTGAAGGCTGATGGCTGGGCAAGGAGGGCTCAGGTTGCTTGTGGCCACTTCTGTCTCTACACTGCCTGAGAGGCTGATCTTGTTCTGAAGTGCCTTGGTCAAAATGCTGAAAACTTTGTGTGTAAGGAGGTGCAGGGCTTGGGGAGAAGGGGGAGAGAGATGGAATAACAACATCATGGTTAAAAATCTGCCAATAAAGGTCACTTGAGGGACAGGAGATGTCTGGTCCCTCAGTTTGCCTCACCAAGTGCTATTTCCAATTTGATATTTCTCAGGATGAGCCCCCAGTGAGGCTTTACTTTGAGCTCAGCCTCTGTGCTGTGACGTTTAAACTCCTGTTTTCACTGAAAGATGGAGTTGATAGATTTCACCCAGGTACTTTTTCCCAGCACCCCAAGATGGGAAAACAGATGTGGTAATGCTACATTACTTATCAGGGTTAATATATATTGCCATTATGCATGATCACTGATCTTTCCTGTGTTTTGGGCTCTTTCATGTGAAAAATACATGGAAAAATGCCCCTCTCATTCCCTAGAATGTCTATTTGGGATATCTTTGACATTTAGGCTTCTATGGAGGACTATTTTTGCTCATATGGAATATAAATTACTCTGCTATTTATGTTCCTTTTTTTCAAAACTGTAGAAGTATGAAAAAAATTGAAATCCTGCTTTCAAATGAGAGCAGTAGTTTATGATTCTCAGTGCTGCATTTCCACATGTGAAATTTTTTTTTCTTATCCTGGTACATCATATTTATTACCCTTTGCTCATCCTTTCTGAACCGTGAAAGCTCAGAGGACCACGGTGAGGGTTTGCTAGCTGTCAAGCAATGCTCTGTGGTGTTTCATGTGGTGAGGGCATCACCAAGCATCAGTATTATGCTTGGAAGATCAGCTTGATAAAGGGGACAGAGTAGAAAGGTTGCACAGATGTTCTGGGACCTCAATTCTTGAATTTTGTCAACCAGGAGTTTGATTATATGCTGAAATCACTGAAGCAAAGAGTAAATATAAAGCTCTGTGACCAGAAATCCCTGCAGCAGATATGTGCTGTGTGCTAAATCTTACAATTAAACCATGGTGGTGCAAAATCTGCCTCCAAAGCCTGGTTTGCAGAATGATGCTCACTTCTGTAATGTCCCAGCACCTCAGGCAGGAAGGTGGGACTGCTGCTCTGTGTCTGAGCAGGAGAGCATCCCCTTCTCCTTCCACAGCTGCAGACACTTTGTAGGCTCTGGATAACCTCTGTTGCTGTGCTTAATGTTGAGCATGGCACACACTGAATTTCTATGACTCAAGTGTGTCTGTTTTCTGTATTTTTGAAATTGTTGCCCATTTAACCATGACTAATAGATGGCTTGAGCAGAGATCTCTGAAGAGAGGCTATTCAAGTTGAGAGCACACAAAAAGCCTCAACTAATCAACCTACAATATATACACATCATCTACATTTGCAGTTGCATCCCTCCACACAGTCACTGCTTGTTTGACAAAAAGATGAATTTAGGTTAAATTTTGGATTAAACAAAGAGCAAAAAGGAATGCTTCGATCAATCTGATCCAAACAAGAAGAGCCATACTGATTTAGGGCTGTATATCAAATGCATTCTGCAACAGAGAAGGATAAACATTAATTTTCATTTGGCTTTTTATGTCAATACTATTTGAGAGGTGAAGTATTAAAAAAAGGCTGCTGTTATATATTAATGCTGTGAGATACCTGACACTTGAAATTAACTTTGCCAGGTCAAGATAATGCTGAGATTAAATGTTACTAATGCATTCTGTTCTATCTGTCCAGTTTTCTGGTTGGCATTCCTGGTTCACTGGACAAGAATATGGCAAATCAAATTTAAACTGAAGATTTTTAAGGCTTAGAAGCTTCTTTCTAATGGGGGAAAAAAAATGGATGACTACCTACAGCTAATGTTTAATCAATTTATTGGCTTTTCTCCTTCAAGAGCCATCAAACATTGTGTAGCCAGCCAGAGGTGCTCCTGATTATATAGTTGTTTTGTTAAATAATTGTTAAAGTGGAGCTTGAGAGTAAATTTCAGTTCTTGAATCATTGGGGAAATTAGTTCTTGGGTGCTTGGATGTGTTACTGTACCCAGAGGCGGCATGAAGGCTTTATCAGTTGTCTTCATCTGAGTGGAGGAGGAGAGTTTGCTTTAAAAGGATGTTTGCTTCTACCTGAGGGACAAACAAGTGGCCATTTCATCTTCTCCTGTGTTCCTGTGCTCACTGGTTGTTGCTCCTTTTGGGTTTACTCTGTCTGGAACAGGTTGAATTTTCTCTACAGGCTAGGATTGGTTTTACCCATCATGGCTGTGAAACTGCTGAAACGCTCCCTGGATGCAGCACTTGTTCATTTCTGCAACAGTGGAAACAGCCTGAAATTCCAATTTTATGTGGAGCCTTTCACTCCTTGAAAAGAACTTCTGTAATTTTGGGTTTTGTTAATTGTTGTCTGGATAAAATATGTTAAGCTGTTCACAGTCACTTGCATCCCTTCCATCCAGGATAGGCTCATAAATGGTGCTGATATTTCATGGTAGTGAGAAACAAAAAAACTTCAAAGCACATGTTTTCTGTGCTGTCTTCCCCAGTGTGAGGCTCATCTTCATGATGGATGCAGAGAAAGAAAAATTCTTAGAGAAAGAATCCTACATAGCTTTTCAATTCCTATGCACTTTCTATTTCTTATGACCAGATAAGAATAATCAGTGTGGTTATGGTGTTCCACTTTCATTCCCTTAAAGAGATTTCACACTGAAGTTCTTTCAGTGCTTCACAATTTGCTTGTTACTTTAGATTAAAAATACTTGGCCTTTTACATGTTATATACAGTTCTTGCATGTGTATTTTTTTCTCTGCTTTCTGTCCTTGACAGTCAGTGACACTGTACCAGTGCAACGAGTGATTACAGTCATTGCTTTCTCTGTCTTAACAGCAAATGCCCATCATTGTAAATGTCAACCCTGAAAGGCCATGATTTGTTGTGGGGTGGTTTAACACTGTGTTGTCTCTCTCTGTGACCAAGTCCCTCCATGAAGATGCCACCAGCTTCTCATTTGATGTGTGAGGAAGTGGCTTACCCTTAGCAATTACAGCCTCAGGGGTGTGATTTAAGGAACCATTTGAAGAGAAAAAGTGTCAAAAGACTTTGGGTCTGCTGAGGTGTTTGTATCCCAAAGTTTGTGTGAGTGAGAGCAAACCCAGGGCAGCACAGCTGCAAGCTGGGGGAATATTCTCCAGATCTTTTTGGGAAGGTGTCAGCAGTGAAAGTCAAGCTCCTTCTTGGAAGCCTAATGATGGTTGTGTTGGTCTGGGCTCTGTAAAACCCAAGTCTTGCTACATTCATCTTGCTAAGTGGCTGTTCTGTGCACTTCTGTGGACAAGGTGTCCTTCTTCTAAATAAAATGTTGATTTTGTGCAAAGTAAAGGAAATAGGGTTGTGCAACAGCTTTCTGTGAAGATTTTTATCTAACTTGCGTTTTGATACTTTATCAATTTTCCTGCACTTATAGTGATGATGTGAAATAAAATAATTACAAATCATTTGCATTGCGAACAAACAGGAAAACCAGGAAAAAAGTTAATTGGCATGGGACTTTAGTATTTTGGTAATTTTGAATAGTTTGTGATTGTAATGCATTCTTGGAACAACAAGCACTTCTAATGATCTGAAGTGTTTTTGAAAAGGAAGGGGCTGTGAGGCACCAGTCACTATATGTAATTTAGTGACAAGAATAGAAACTTGGCAAATTATCAGTTTACTTGGCTTAAAATAAAACCTTACATTATATCATGATATATTTGTATTCACTATGGCTTCTAATCTACATTTTCTACCCTCTTCTGAATTTAAATTGCCTTAAAATTTAAGATACTAAAAATGTCCTGAACTCTGCAGGAAATTGGTGTGTTAATATTTTTGTTGCTTTGAGAAAAGAGGTGTTTTCTGGAATTTTTTTTTTTTTTTTTTGAGGGAAAAGTTAAAAAACACCACCAAGAAACTCTATTTTCCCCTCCCATCCCAGAAACTGCCCCCAAACCACAGAAAAGAGTTTTTTAATGTTGGCTGGGCAGTAGTTGGCAAGCTCTGAACTCTCATGCTGCAGGTACTCAGTGTCCCCAGCAGAAACCAAAGGGACAGACCTGGCTCCCCTGGGAGCAGTGGATGGATGAGAGGCACCAGGGAGGGCTGAGGTCCCAAGAGTTCTCCATCTGGGAGATGTGAGAGATGATCCAGAATTTGTGGATAGTTAGCAGTGCTGTGACTGTGAGGTTAACAGGACTGAAGTAGGAGACAGGGCCCATCTTTTGGGGAGGAAAGAGCAGTTTGGCAGCTGTCACTGCACATTAGATGACTCTGCCTGTGTGTGGAACGTGAAGCAGGGAGGATTTCAGGAGGAACTAATGCACTTACTCATGGAAAATTGTATTATTTCCAAACCAGACAGATCAGAGATAACAAAATGGGCTATTGTTAAGAATAAACTCCTGTGACAGTGCCTTATCTCCTACTTACAACTAAACTGGACTCAAATGTCTGAGATGAAATCTCAGTGTCTTTCCTGACACTAGAATTAGTGCTTGAACATGGCTGATAAGTATGGCCTGGGTACGTTTGCACCCTTTTAAATCTAGACTATGTAATTGTGTAAGTAACTTGTAAGTACTAAATAACTCATTCTTTTTGAATTTCTATTTTAGTTATTAAATTATTTCATTTCATGAAAGTGCTGTGCTTTACCAAAGATATTTGCAATAGGTTTGTTCATATAAATGCATATTTCTTTATTTTTCTTTTTGACTACTTGGTGCTGTTTCTATTTTTTGCTTTTCAAGGGAAAAAGAAAAATAGCTGCAGAGCTGTGGTGGGAATCATGAAATCAGAACCATGTAATGCCTTTTGTCTGCTGTCAATTAGTCACTGATACAAACCCATGATGAATCCCGTGGCACCATTTCGCTGTGGAGTCTAATAAAATTCAGTTTGTGCAAGTCTGTGGATGCCCCTGCTGGTCCAAGGGATAACAAAAGATGTCAAACTACAAGTCAAACGAAAACAGTGAGAAAGTGGAAAAAGGAAACGAAGCAACCTGTAAATGAAAGCAAAAAGCCTTGAGAAAGATGTATTTGCAGTTGAATGTAACTGACTTTAGAGGCAGGAGTTATTTAATGAGCCTGAAGTTTAGTACAAGCTCGTTGTGGTAGCCTGTGTTTGCAGTTCATCTATCACACTGAGAGGTGTTGCCTCTTGTTGAGGAGAGACAGGGAACAGCTTGGCAAGGCTGGGAAATACTGCTGAGCATTCCACATGAAAAATACCTCCTAACATAAGGTGAATCCTCAAGCAAGGCAAGCCTGGGTGTTTTGAAGAAGCTCTGGGGAGGTCACAGGGGAAGTGGGGACTGTGTATTTTCCAGGACAGCTGCCTTAGGGACATGGGGCAGGGCAATGGGGAGCCTCAAGTGTTCCATGGTGTTGAGAACTCAGCCTGAGAGCTTTGCTGCTTCCTGGCTTCAGGTGACACAGCCACAGGTGCAGGAGCTCTGAGCAAGGAGGAACAAGACCAGGGAGGATAAGAGCACTCAGCTCTGGTAACATNAAAGCCTTAGCGCTTGTAAAATAAAAAGTCAATTCTTTTTTTTTTTTTTTTTTTTTTTTCCCATAAGACAATCTATGTGAACGTCCTCATTCCTGAGATAGTAATCAACACAAACAATTTGAAAAATTGAATTTCTGTTGGGAGTCCTTTTCTTTCACTGGTGACCACATAGAAGATGATCTGGGATGTCCTTGTTTACTGCTCTGCTCCAATTATTTTAGGCTGAAGGAACACATCTATTCTTCATATTTGTCTCTTGATCACATTCTTTTTTAGAGAGGTAGGTATTTTAGATATTCCCCTATACACAGAAGTCTTATTGAATAAAAGAAAAAAACCCTTTGATTCCTTTAAAGATTTTTAAATCTAGAGTAAATTTTGTTGGGCTGGGTTAAGTGTGGAAAGATGGCATGGGGTGAAAGATAAGCATTTTGTTTTTGCGACAATAAACTATTGGGTATGTGATTCCATCCTGATTTACATGGCATAAAAGTTTAGAGGAATAGAGCTATCTATTTTTTTCCTGAGAAAAGGGTTCAATAGTCATCAAGAGTCAAATTTACATGGCCTTACTTTTGACTGTGTGGCAGGAACTGGCTGACAGACTATATCATAACCTGAGCTATTTTGTCATTTGAGAAAATGCTAAGGGGATATTGAAAGTAAGGAATAGGAGCTGGCCACAAATCACATCAGAAATGAAGCACTGACTCTGTTTTGAGGAAAATATGTTGAATGCTGGCATCCTGTGTTCTCCCTCATTTGGCCAGAAATCCTCAGTGTTTATTGAGGGTGAAATTCATCTGTGTGCTGTGAACTATGTGCTCCAAAGAAAGCTTCAGTGAGTTTTTAATGTTGGATATTTCATATGCTGGCTTTCCTGCATAAGGATGAATCTCTCCTTGAAATGAAATGAAGACTGAGAGCACATAAGGCAAAATAATGATGGGATGAAATAAAACTGGTCTATCAGAAGAAATGGCACAGAAATCCAATTTGGGACAGTAAAATGGGTGTAGATATTATTTTCCATTGTATGCTATTTCACACAAAGTATGGTTACAACAGGAAATCAATGGAAAATACAAATTACATAGAAGACAAACTGCTGAAAACCAAGAGGCTCTACTTTCCCATTCAAATTGAAAGGTAAATGCAGCAGAGGGATAACATATGAGTTTCATATCTTTAGATAGCTGTAGATTTGCTGCTGCACTATCTCCACCTTAATTCTGGTGGTTCTTTTGGTGGTGTGTGCCTGTCCTTGTTCTGTGGTGACTGCAGACAAATTTAATGTTATTTGTGTGAAATTTCTTATTCCCTGAAGACATTTACGTTTCATGGCATCAGACCTTTTCCATCTGTATTTCAACCTGATTCTCACACCATCACTGTAATTGTGTCACCAGTTTGTCCTCTTTGTGTTGCCCCACAGATCATGAGGCTGCCTCTAAACCAATTTGTGCCAGTGTCTGTTAAACTCCTCAGCTGCAAATTAACAATTCCTGTGAAATAGCTGTAGAAATACAAATCTGCTTAGAGTATGAGATGTTAAGTTCCCCTATGTTAAATAGAAATGGTCAAGGTACTTTAATTTTTCAAAAGAAAATATGGTGAGTTTGGATCATTATGGGTAGTTGCTATGAAGGGACAATAGGATTCAAATGTCAGTGGAGCCTTGCTGCTGGACCCCAAAATCCAATGCAGATAAAATGATAATATTTACTATCTTTTTACACAGAGCCACACACACAAATGTGACAACTTTCAGGAAATTGAACCACATAAAGGAAAAACTAAAATTGATTTAATACCCAATACCTTCCTTTTGCCTCAAAGTACTCTTATTAAGAATCTCTGTAGCTTTCCAAGCAGTCTCTCCATCTACTTGTATTCCTATTGCATTTACAGTTTTTTGAAAAAAAAAAGTTTTTTTTTTCTCCAGTTGCCTGTTTGAATCCCCCGTGGCCCATTACCTGTGCTACAGCAGCTCTCTCTTTAGCTGCTGGCTGTGTTTGAGGAACTTTTGTTGTTAACTTTGAAATATTGGAAAGCAGGAAATCAGTTAAGTGTCTCAGTCTGAGTTACTGTGACTCCAGAGAAGATCATTCAGCCATCTGAGGATGAGGAACTACTGGAATCTGAATCAGTTCATGAATTGTTTCTCTTTGCCAGCTTTTCTATTTGAGTCAAAGGAAATTATGATATTAAAGAAAACACAACAAAGGTGCAAACTTCATCCTGTTTTATTGAACCAATTGCCTTTACTAAGCAATAATTGAATTTTTCAGGTTTTGGTTATAGAGATCAAGCTGTGCTTTTTGAGATAATTATTCAGTAAAAACCCTTCTGAGCTTTCAAGATGCATGAAATTCTCCAAGCTGTAAACAGCAACAGTCATGTAGAATGTATGAAATGGATATTTGTCATGGACAGTGACCCATACAATTCTTCTCTTGGTTTATTTTGTCTTGGGAGTGCTTAGACTTGTTCAGAAAGCATGTGAGTGTATTCATTATCCAGAAATTTTTCTGAATAATGGAAAGACTTACTGAAAAGGAGCTCTTGTCAAATTTGTTTCTGGCCTAGAATTTTTGGCTATAAAACTCTGCCTGTTTCTGTTCAGTGGGATTTCATTGATTCAGTCACATTGTCTGCTTTGCTCTAATGTTTCTGCAAGCCTTGAGTCTTTCCTGTGATGGAAACTTGCCATTTTTGAGTCTGAGCACCCTGTTATCAGCTCTGCTTGCTCAGGAAGCTGGACTTGAGTTTGGATGGTGTTGGGTTGGACTTTTCCACGTGTGCATAAGTAGGTGACCAGGAACAAATACAAGCTGAAGTGTGTGTGACCCAGAAATGCTTCTCAATTCCTGTTTCGTAGTCTGAGCCTTGGAAATGTCCCAGCTTTAAGTTAAGACCTGGGGTATGGATTGTTCTGCTGTTTTCATGAAGAGAAAACAAGTAGATGGATAAGAGGGAAAGTGTGGCCTGGGCAGGATGGAGTAACTGTGCTATGCCTCATCTGGAGAGCAGAGCTGTGCCAACAGGCCTTCTGGAAATGCTTTTATTCTTGTAGAGAAAAGCTTTTTTTATTAAAGAGTAGACCCTTTTCTATATATGAGTGGCTTGCTGTGAGTTTTGTTTCAGCTTTGCCAGTCTGGTTCTCCAGTTCCTGTGATGCTGTGTCCCCACAGATCCAGAGAGACTCAGGTGTTCATGCTCTCTTCCCTGGGTTGTCACTGCTGTGTGTTTCCTGCTCTCCAGGACCTGCTTGCAGTGCATCTGCAAGACCAGGCTGCATTTTGCTGCAATTCTGGGAGGATTCCTTTGGAAGTGCCACCAGGATATCTCAGTATCTCACCCGCTCTTGAAGCCTTTCACAGATGCTCTGATCAATGGAGGTTCAGCATCAATTCACTGGATTTGGAGAAAAGGTGTTTTTTTTTTTTCTCCTGAGTGCAAGTGATAGGATGTTCTTTTATCTGTCTTCTGAAACAGTATTGGCCTTCTGCTGCTGACTTTCTGGGGATGGGCTGGGCACAGGCACCATCATTAGCTGCTTTCTTTCTGCTGTTTCTCCCTCCTCTCCAATTCAGTAGCCATGATTCATATTATTTAGTTATATCAGACAGGGTTTTTCTTATGTTGCTTTTATTTTTTTAATTCCATATTTGTGGCACTATTAGCCCTTCACAGTGCTGGTTGACTCAAGTAGAGTTTTTTCTGCTGTTCCTATCCTCTCTAGGGAATTAATGAAGCCATGAAATGTAAGCAGTAATTCAAAGTGCTTGAGTTAGTCTAGGGCTATAACTCAAACCATGCTGAGTCTGGAGGAGTACAGAGCCATACTGAGCTGCTTTGGTATTTCAGTCAGAAAGACTTTTTCAAACATGAGATGTTTCCTACACCTTGCAAGCAGCAGTTTGATCTGAACTTGCAGCCTGTGACTGCAGAAAACCCAGTCTCCAGTACCAGATATTTTGTGAGGGAGCAAGTCTATTAATGCTGGGTCTTTCCCAGAAATATCTAGAGATTTGTCTAGTGGGACTTTTTCCTGTGTATGATAATCTATTTTCACTGCTTTCTCTGAAAGAAATAATGTGCTTTCACATTGGATGCAGTAGTATTATTTTATTGTGAGGAAAAAAATAGAATTGATGTTAAGTATATGATCCTGTTCTGTTGCTTGTTTTATTTTTTTAACACTTCTAATTTTATTTACCTTAAAGTTAACAGTGGTGTTATTTCTTTAGAATGGATTCTACTTTGCTCACAGCAGCAGAGATTCTTGTGAGCAATTACTCAAGGCAGAAGTTAATTACGGGTACTTACTGGCCTGAGTAATGGAAATTCTAATAATTCAGATGTCTTGTGTATGCAGTCTTATGGAGTATTACTAAGCAGAATACCTTGTTCAGGTAATTTTCTTTTTTTTCGTGCTACACGGGGGAAATGTCATAATTGAATCCAGGTTTATATGTCGTTGGAAGGGGAAAAACATGTTTGATCCCTGGTGTGTGTCTCCAGCAGCACCTGCAGCTTAAAGCAGAAAGTGTGCATTTGAGTAGGGAATAAGAGACAATCTGATGTGAGTCTTTAGATTTCTCTTCCTTGTGGACATGGCAGGTTTGGAGAAGCTCTTGCTCATTTATAGCACTGCAATCTGTACACTTGTGAAGAGATGTTTGGGGCTGGGAATTGAAGAGTTTCCTTTTTCCTTAAGACTTTATCCAATGACTGGTGAGAGACTGAAGGATTTTTCTTGAGCTCTGCTGAGAGCACTTGATGGAAGTGTGGAAGCTGAGAGCTGAGTACTCCTGTCTGTCACCCTTGCTATGACAAACTTTTATGTGCAGGTTGTTTCTCCCAGCTATTTTCTCTGTATGGGCTGAATTATTCTTTATGCTAAGAAAGATGTGCTGAAAAGTCATAAATCCCTCTGAAAACTGTGCGTGCTCTTGCAAGGCCACAGCAACAGTGCAAGATCACTATAAACCTGTTCTCATTTGCGCTCTCAGAGCTTTGTTAGAATGTTTTCTATTTTAATGATCCTATCAAACAGGTTTGTTTTTTGTTGGCCCCATGAGGAAGATGATATTAATGTCGTTGTTAGCTGTATCAGAGATGCCTCTGGTATCTCCCAGGAGGTATTTTCATGTCGATATCCCTTACCTTGAAGGGATTGCAATTTGCTGAGATCTCCTCCTGTGGATTTTACTACAATCCTGTGTCATTTTCCTACCTAGCACATTTTTGTCTATGCCATACTTTTCTATGGTCAAAAGAGTTCTCACCCTGTGCTTCATTTGTAAAATTGCTCACCCATTGATGTTCTGGGGGTACCACTGAGAATGTGAACCTTAAACCAGTCTGGAAAGTGACACCAGTCAGAGTGGGAGCCAGGGAAGCCCTGCCTTGTCCCCCCAGTCACCCTCAGCAGCTGCCAGCAGCAGATGCTTTAGGGGGAGAGTGTGGGGATAAATCAAACCTGCAGCTCTGACTGTGCTCTTCCAGCGTCTGGCAATCTGCAGTTTAGGGACTCTCAGAGCTGGAGGTTATATTCTGTCTTTGCATTTAACAGCCCTTGATGGCCTTTCCTTCTGTGGCAGGGCATCCTACAACCCTTTTGGAGGAAACCAGAGTGGTGATATGAGAGCTGTGAACAGCTGATATGTCTAAAATGCATTTCCATTTGCAGATGGGATTCAATCCTAGCACTACATTTCACTGCATTTTATTGTCAGTTCGTTAGAATAACACTGCAAAATATGTGATTTGGCAGCCTGTGTTCCCCTGTATTATCAGCAGTACTCGGAAATGGCTTCTGCTTGTAACTTCTGTCACTTTCTTTTTCTCTTCTGCAAAACCCTTGGGAGCAGAGTGTGGTGAAAGCTGTTGTGAATTGCAGCAGGTTGCTTCTCTGTCCTCTTGTATCTTTTCAAATGTTGCATTTGTTAATTTTCTTCCTCTTGCAAGCCTGACCCCTTTATAAAGGAACTACAATGGCTGCATTTGATGCATGTGTGGGTAAAAATGGGTGCTTTCTCAGTCCTTGAGTTGATATCTAAACAAGATAGTTTGCTAGAAAATAATAAAGCCCTACATTTCAGAATTAAAAATAAACCCTGCTCAGTAGAAAATTTCCTGCCTGTTCTTAATGTGGTGTTTTATCTTGATGAATTGAAGATCCATTATGCCCTTTGTTTGGGTGCCAGTGGCTAGCTGATTTTTTTTTTTTTTTTTGCCCCCCTCCTTTGTCTTGCTGTGCATAAAAGCAGGTTACCTGTCACCAGGTGACAGGACCATCTCTCACTGGTGGAAAGGTGAGAGCAGCAACTTCCCCAGCTGGGGACACAGCCCTTGGCTCTGTCAGCTCCTTCTCCCTGGTTTTATGCTCTTTAGCTTGAAAGTGGGCAATGTTTATTCAGCTTAGATCCCAAGGCAGACAGTAGTTCATACATAACAGACTGCAGCAGTAGACTAGCAAATAATTTGGTTTTAAAGATATATCTGCCTGTCTCTTCAAGAAGTGCAATATTGTTCTCAATATCCTCACAATTATTTTATTTTTCTGTAGAATTTTACAACTGTGTAGCTATGAAATCGCGGGTTATTTTAATTCTCCTCTGTATCTGTGATAACAGTGCCCTGAGGAACATTCTTGAAACATCATAGATGCACAATTTTTTCAAAGGACAAATATAAGATTAGTGGGTACAATTTTCAAAGGACAAATATAAGATTAGTGGGTACATGAAACTATAGGATCTTTGAGCTGTGATACCCTTGTGCAAATGCAGTGCTCATTCCAGGAGTGCAGGGTATTCCCTTGGATTCCTATCAATGCCTCTGCTGGGCACTGGTAACTTTTGCAGCGTGCAAGACTAAACATAAATAACCCATGTAATCTTTATGAGGATTATTGTTGAGAAGGATTGCATTTGAAGACTTTCAGGGCAAATTGTGCAGAATTCAGTTGTTTGGCCTGGGGGCTCTGCCTTGCTGGACTCTGAGCTGCTTAGGAGTGGTTGAGAAGCTCAGGGAATGGAGGTGGCTGCTGCTCGACTGCAATGGGCTTCAATCTGTTTGCATTTTGTTCCTAAAAACTTAGAGTACTCAATATCCACAAATAGTGCCTGTGGTGTTCTTTAACAGAGCAGCTTGCTGGACATCATAACAGAAGTGCAGGGTAAGAGGAAGGACTCTGGATACTTACAGAGGAAGGATTGCAGCTCTAATCATCATCCATTCAGAAAATCTGAAGCTTCTATGCTAACAGGTTATTAAGCAGCAGCTCTTGCTGTCTGTTTGCTCCTGCTGGAACTCAGCTGACTGCTGTCAATTTAAAGCCAGGCTCCCAGATGACATTTATTGGTTTAAATTGTGGGCAAATCTCCTGCAGAGACAAAATTAACACTGACACAATCAAGATGGTTTCCAGTCAGTCTTGCCATTTGCAGCCTTCCCTTTTGTGAGAAAGGGCTGTGACCTCCAAAGAAATGAAAGAAAAAAGTTAACTTCAGGTTGGTCTTAATCCTCCAGGCAATGAGAGGGAAGAACTACCTGTGATCTCTTATGCTGGACATTACTGAAGAGGAGAGAATTTAAAATTAATAATGGTCAGTTCTTGGGCAGATAAATAAACTACCTCCAGAGGGTAGGACAAGTCCTGGAATTCAGTTTGCTGATTTTGCTTTGGATCATGTGGAGGAATTTCACTGCTCTTGCTAAGAGACTTGGTGTCTTCCATGGGCTGGTGTTGTCAAATGCAGAGTGCTGATGGCAGATTTGCAGGAGAGCTTGGAGGGCAGAAGGTCACTGGGTTTGTGAAACACAGCTCAGATGCTTCATGTTCTGCTGGCAGAGTTTGATCTTGATTCTGGATGAATGTCTGAAAGGCGTGTTGTAGGCTGGGTGTCAAAGGGACACTATTTTCAGATCAGGAGAGGCGTATCATTTTTGTTGGCAGGAATGAAAACCACTTATGAAAAGACTTTCTTCCTTCTAGCTTCTTCACTTTGGGCCACCTACAGGCTGTGGATGAAATGAAACAGATTCTTGTATCAGCATCCCACCCTGCTAGGGAAAACCACTTAGCAAATATTATGAAAATACAGATGAATTTTGGATCATCTGGCTTCATTTCAGTAGACTGATGCAAATAATTAATTTGAAGGAGCAGTCTTCAAGGAAAAACAAAAGAAAATGTTTTTGTTTAGGTACCTTTCTTCTGGAGCTTCCATTGTAGTGAAAGATTAATTGTGCTGCCTACTTTTTATCCCAGCCTTAAAAGAAAACTAACTGTACCCTGTCAAGAGTTTGAGTTCACTTAGAATCCTCCCACCCAATAAACTCCAATTTGAGTTGTGATGCAGAGTCCAGAGGCAGAGGACTGATTAAAGCAGCACCACTGCAGCTATTTCAGTTCCTTATTGGAACCTGCCTGCTACCTCCAAGGCCTTTGTGCACAGCTAAAGGAGATCTCCAGCTGAGAATCCCCAATACTTAAGAATATTTATTACAGTGGAACTACTTGCTCCTTGATCTTTAATCACATCCCTACTATAGTTCTGCTATTAGAAAAGTTGGATGGTAAGATGGGTCTATGTAACGTGTGGAGCAAATTGGAATAAAAAGCCAAACAACTTTAAAAAAGATTATTGCCTGGTTTGATTTTGGTGGGTTTTTATTTTGTTTGTTTGTTTTTTGGGGTTTTTTTTTGTGTTGTTTGTTTGTTTGTTTTTTTCAGGAGCATGGGAGCTATATGATTATCCTTCCTCAACAGTTATTTGTTCTTCCTTAATATCTGACAGCATATTCTAAGAAGCTGAAATTTCTGACAGCTGAAGAGGATGTGTAGGGACTGTGTGTTTCCACTGAGACTGTCCTGGAATGGAGTGCTTGGCTGGGGGGAACAAGGACAGTGCAGGGGACTCTGGCTGAAATGTGCTGGCTAAAGCCACAGCTGGGTCACTGTTGGGCTGAAAAAATAGAAGAATTTAATAGGTGATTGCTGTTTGCTATTTTACCAAATAGAGCATTTCAAAACTGCTGACTTGACACAGTTGCTGCATTTGGTGGAACTTCCAGGGAGTGTTTTTTTTTTCTTTCTGAACATCCTAAAACTCCTCTGAAATGCTGTTGACCACAGCAGTGAGTTTTATATTGAAATTAAAGATAGATTTATTGCTCTTAAAGTTATTCTTCCTTCCAGCTTATGGGGTCTTTGAGAGCTGAGATCCAATAATTCCTTGTAAATGGCTACCTCAGCTTTTGATTGAACTTCTTAAATATGATATATTACTAGCAGTAAGTGCAGGCATATCCCTCCTGTTGTTTCAGAGAAGTGCTCTGTGGGTTATCTTGCTGACAGGAAATTGCAGAACCATAAAAGTATCAAAATCTAGTAAGATTATAGCTGGACTTCATGGTAAGTGTTGGAAATTCCCCTTTCCTTAATAGGGAATCTTTCTGTCTAGAGTGAAGATGTAGATCAGAAGAAATATTACTGTAACACCTTTATTAGGCTGCTATTAATGTAATAAAGCTGTTGTTAAAGGCAGAAAGCTCCTTCCATGTCACATTGACCTCCGTGTTCAGCCTGATTGTGGCAACAACTTGCAGCTCCTCGGTCGTTTTCCCAAATATCCTTTAATTTACTCCATGGGTGAATTCTTGTACTTTGTGCATGCAGCAGGCACCACTTTGTCCTGGACATTGTGATCTAAGTGTGTGCTGGTGGTCTTGTCCAGACTTGATGAGTTTTGGTGTTCTGAGTTTCAGTACAGGGCAGCCTGTTCCAGAGCAGAGAAAAGAAGTTCCTCATATGCAGGTGGAATTTTCTGAAAGTTATCTTTGAAAAATATTTCTCAATAAATAGTTTATCTGTGAGGCTGTGTGAAACTTGGAGAATAATTCTGGAAGGAAAAAGAGAGGAATCTGCTTTGTTTCATGTCAACACTGTCAGCTCAGGACTCTGAGAACACCATATCCATGGTTTCAGGACAGGCTGCCTTTCCTCCTCAGAGATCTCAGAACCTCTTGTCAGTTATTCTGCACAGAAAACCAAGTTTTAAATGCTGACATGTAGACCTGTTAACTCCTACAGGTAAACCCCAGCGTTTTCTTGCCTGCTGTTTGCCACACTTATTGCTTTTTTTCTCTATAGCAAAAATTCAGTGAATTTTTGTTTATTTCTTTCAGACCCCAGCCA
Source organism: Thryothorus ludovicianus (assembly GCA_013397245.1). NCBI lineage: Eukaryota > Metazoa > Chordata > Aves > Passeriformes > Certhiidae > Thryothorus > Thryothorus ludovicianus. The sequence goes on from VZTB01018370.1 coordinate 15,861, forward strand.
TCAGTGTACCTTGCTCCAGCCCAGTCTGTGTCTCTTGACTGCTCTGTCTCAATCAAAGCTTCTTTTATACATATGAAGGTTTGAATTTTCTTCTGTTTTTTGTCTTTTTAAAGGATAAAACTGTTTGAAAATATAAGAGGAAAGAAACCTCACCCTTGTGTGTATGTTATTTTGTTATAAAGCAGGAAAAATGTGGAGATGAAGCCCTGGATAGTTGCAAGGCATGTTTAAAAGGAATGTACCCTCTTATTTTTAAAGTCATTTTGTTTTCACAGAAAAACTAGGTCTAGTTTGTGTAGACAATTATAGTAGATGTGTTTTCAGAAGCAGAGAAATCTTTTGTGTGCCTCCAGCCTTTTCCATTTCTCATTACAATCACTGCATTTTCTGCTTAAAATGCAAGCAGGTCAGGGGAGGCACGGTTGGCAAGATAAAATGATTATGGGATAATTTTTGTTTTCCAGACCAAACAAAAATCAATCATTATTGTTTAGGGATGAGATGCATAAAATAGCTGAGAGATGTTTCTAGACTTTTACAAAATGTTTTTATCAGGACAGATAAGGGAGAACACTGTTTCACATCCTGAGGTGATGTTTTAAGTTTTCAAATTTGCACACTAATTTGAACAATATTTATAGAGGGAATAATCTGTGCTAGATTTGTGGTTAAAAAATAAAAATAAATCATAATTGATAATAATTGATAGTATTTGATAATATTGATAATAATTGATAATATTGAAATTAACTCTCATTTTACTACATAATCTTGTCATACTAGAAGTCTTTCACGCTTGCATATATGAAATAAGAATAATTTTTAATGGAAATGTATGTGTAATAGTAAAGTCTCCAATCTGTTTCCTTTCCATGAAATGGGGGCTGGATTGAAATGGAGATCAAATGATTTCTCTGATTTTCCATGGCAGCTGTGGTGAGGTTGGGAGAAAGAAGTAGAGGTTGGGAAAATTTGGAATCTCTCATGTGTGTCCTTAGGAACAAAGATTTACTATTACAACTAATACTGAGGCAATTGATTCTACAATAAGAAAGAAAAGTAGTAATTTTTATTTTGTAGAGGGAGGGTGGAAGGCTGTGTGCTACCCATACTACTGAGGATTGAGGTGTGATGAGGCACAGGGGGAGATTTCCAAGCTGTCAGCTGAAAGTGGCCAACAAGTGCTTTTGGGATTAGTGAGTCTTTTTTTTTTTTTTAAACAAAATCCCTTTAATACTATTAATCTCAATGGGGACTGATTCCAAGCTTCAGAGCTATGTGAAAATGCTGTGTTTTGCCAATCCAAAGCAATACCAAAACAAAATAATGTTTCCTGAGACTGGAGTTTATTGCTTTGGTGCATGGAGTTGATTTCTCATCTTTGTTTTGATTATTATTTTTTCTTTCCCTAGTAACCTTGATGAATCTATGACCCAGTCCTTTCCAAAAGCAAGTGGTTTTCATCCAAGTTTTTTTTTTTTCAGATGAAAATCTATGAATATGAATGTGTACTAAGACAATTAAAGCAGACTATTTTTCATTCTGAAGAACAATGACTAGATGATAAAAACTATTTAAAAGAAAAAAGGAAACCCATACTAAAGTGTATAGGTATCATCAGATGTGAACTTCTTTCTAGCTAAAAATGCTAATAATGAGTTCACTCAAAATCATCTCTAGCTATGACCAGATTGACAGCTGGGCTTGAAAAAAAAAAAAAAATCAGTCCTTCAGGAACAGAATGCATTTTAATTTGTCTCATTCAAAGTCAACATGGTGTTTGTCCACAAAACAAGTGTAAGTTTTTTTAGGTGGGGCACAGCAGTACAAGAGCTTACATTTCAAGAAATGAAAAAAACTCTTTCAGACCTTGTTCTATTAGATCAGAACCTAAGGGTGCACAAAACCATAATTCAGAGGGATTGTTACCACACTGCTCACCAGTGTGTCCTCACCTGCAAGGGACCTCAGAGAGCCTCCATTGGAAAATCTGGTGTTGCTTGTTATGGTAATAACTGTTAAAAACCAATAATGTAATTTGCTGTCACTCCTGTGACTTGCCTATGAAAAGAAGAACCCAAGTACTAAAGGATTATATTCTTCTCTTTTGGTCATCTTCTCTTAAGCACTGCTGCTTTCCATCCTGTGAAAATTTTGCAGGCTGTCCATCCCATCCTCTCACTGCTAGAACACAGGACCTACAGAGAAGCAAAGCCACCAAAACTTGCATTTTTCTTGGAGACTGTCAGGATGACACCAGGGTTTGCTTTGGTGGTTTGGCCTGACTGAAGCCTTGAACAATAAATTGATGCCTTTGTCTGTTGCCACCCTGGGGATGTGCAAAATCTGAGGGCAAGTTATAGAAGAGCAAACAGAAAATTAAGTGACTAGAAGGGATCTGATTTATCAGGTAAAATTAGGAATGTAATATATTTAGACTAGATATGCAAATAGAGCAGGAGACATGATAACTATCTTGAAATCCTTGCTCAGTAAAGACTAATGATGGTGAAAAATTACTATGGAGAGGAGCAGAGGGGTATAAGAGAGAATAATGGGTTGAAATTAAGAAAAATAAAATGTGGGCTCAATTCCATGATAAAGCTTCATGGCACTAAATTGAGAATGCAGGGGAGGAAGAAGTGGTGAAAGACCCATCATTTAAGACAGTTTAAATTTAGACATGAAAAAGCAGTAGAAAGACTTCTCTGGAGGGCAATCCTTCACTGGCATGAGGATAGAGTGGATGTTCTCTTCCATCCCTAATTTCTGCTACTCAATAGTGCTGTGATTAGGTGATAATTTTTTTTCCTTGTGTGGACCCAAGATACTACTTAATATTTTAAGGGAGCTTTTAAAATAATCTGTAGTGGCACTGAGAGTTAGCTTTATCAAATAAATTGAAATACAACATTGTGAACCCTAGGTCAATCCCAGGGAACACTGAAGGATTTGAAATATAAAATAATAAAATTTTTATGACAAAATACTTCATGTGGCTTCCTCCCAGGCATTCTGAAGACTTGTGTCAGCTGTAAAGAAATGGGATAAGCTCTGTTGACATCTCTTCCTTTGTGAGCCCTGGTAAAGTTAACTGACTGCCCTTCGTTCCCTCACCGGAGGAGCAAAATGTCAAAAATATGTTAAATGGAAACTTGAGCTCATACAGCTGCTCTCTCTGGTGCACTGTTCAAAAGAAGCAAAGAAGAAAGTTGAACAGCATTTAGAAATGGTCCTTTTTGACCTTTATAAAAGTACTGAATTTAATCCCTTTAGCCCAAAAGATCCTGCTGGTGAAAAGGATTAGTAAGAGAGGGATAAAAATTTTTGTGTGTCAGAATTGGTCAAGTTTTTGTGACCCAGTGCTTGTAGCACATTTGTTCAGTCTCTTTTCTTCATAGGGTTTCATTTTGTGATATGTTTTAGACTGATATCTGAAAATTGCAGGTCACCGTTTTCTGTAAAAAGCAAAACCTTTTAAAGGGCTGGACGCAAAGAAAAAAGCCAACAAACCCAAACCATAAAACCACAAGCAACTTCCCTCCACAATCTGTCCCCATATTGATCTGCCTGAATTTGAGCTGTGTGATTATCTAGGCATGCCATTAACCCTTTTCTCTGTATTTTCTTAACTGGTTAAAGGTAAAAATGAGCTTCAGGAACTACTTATCCATAGGAACCCAAAGAAAATGGGAATCTTTTTATAGAGGAGCAGGTGTCAGGTCAGAACAAAGTGTTTCCACTTACAGCTATGAACAACCACATAGAAGTTTTGCAGCTGATCCAGCTCCCAGTGCTCTGCTCAGATTCATTTTCAGGGAGGCTACTTAGTGAGTCAAAGGGCTAATGTTTACTGTATTGCTTTTGATCACAAAACCTGCTTGTTGGTACAAACTTGGACAACTCTATTTTTTTGTAACATATGCTGAAAGAATGTGTAGTGGTGTTTGAGATGATTTGCTAGTCTGTCATTATTTCAAGAGAAACAATTTTTTTCTATCCAGGGGCTGCAGGCTGGAATTGCATTTGACAATTTGCACAGATTTACACTAAATGTAAATCTCTCTCTGAGGAGAGGGACTAATGGTTAGATGATGCAATTGCAAGGATGCAAACTCATTTTGAGAGGTTGGAGAAGGCTGGAAATTCCAGTGATGTTTTGTTCACTCAGACCATTAGCACGGCAAATGGAATTGCCTTGGCACCTCTGAAGTCAACGAGGGTTTTGCCATTAATTTCTTTTTAGATGAATGCAACCCATAAGGAATAACACGTGTTCATCTGGAGTTATTTATTTGTATATTTATGCTGGAAAGCCAACACGGAGCACAACAAGGCAGCAAAAGGAGGGGGAGACATGAGCTTAAATGAAAAAACAGGAGGGGAATAATAAGTTAGGTTTGTTTGCATGTCTGTGGCAGCTGTGGAGATAGCCCTGTGATTTAATAACCCTACAGTGAGCCATGTGTCACTCCCCTATTGCACACTGATGCAATAATGTGATGGGAACTTGAATTATTTGCTGTGTCATATATTGTAGGAATGAGCTGCTCAGAAGTAAACAGCTGAAAAGTGTCTCGATAACAAATGGTGAGGCAGGAAAACAGAGAGGAAAAACAGCAGAAAGGAATGGCTGCTGTCCTGCTGTCTCTGGTGAGCTGATGTATGTTATTCTGAGTAACTGCACTGTGAAACCCAGTCTGCAGTAATGACAATGTGCAGTACAATTGTGTCCTGTTATCTGTAATGGTTTGTTATAAACCATCCTCCACTTCCAGGGAGTGAACAGTGGGGTAATGTCACATTCTCAGATTGTTTTAGATAGGTTTGGAATTATTTTATTGGAGCTGCAAAGTGGCACAGATTTGCATAAGGGTTTTGCCTAATTTAAATGTGATTCAGGTTGTTTAAAATGCCCACAGTCCCCCTTTATAATCTTTAATTTGTTTCCTACTGGGTCATCACTAAGTTTAGCTTGATATAATTTATTTCACAGTGACATCTGCAGCTGCACAGCCACCTGCCCCTCTGCATGTTTTCATTTATTTGTTCAAGGTGATGGCTGCAAATAAAAGAATTATAAGTTTGGACATAGACATCTCATATAGCCACTGATGAGGAACTTCATGTTTCCAAAATCAGAGTTTTTCTTGTGTTCATTTTGGTCCCATTTATAGGATGAGATCATGTTAGCTTCTCCTTCACTTTTGTCTCTAGTGGATTGGATTGCCATGAGTTATACAGAAGATAACTCCAACCAAACACATAACTTGATGATATAGAATATTTACAGTGCTGAGTGAGGAGGAGGTAACAGGAATACTGAAATTGGGTAAATTTGCAGGTAGGAGTTCCTGAGTCCACTCTGAAGTTTGGGTAATTATTCCTTTTGGGATGCAAAGTGGTTTAGGATGAAAACCTATTGAGATATTCTGAAGAGGGAAGGAATTCAGCTGCAGGATGTTTTATTGCATTTTAAAAAAAAAGAGGTTCTGAGTGCCCATGAGGTGACCACTCCCGAGGGGTGAAATGTGTGCCCAGTGATGCTGCAACAGGCAGCAGCTGTGTGCCTTCCAGGCAGCTCTGGGATGCTTGTGGGGGTCCCCAGGACCTCATCCTGGATATTCTAAAAGCCTCCAGGCTGGAAGCTGAGTGATAAATGTGCTTTATAATAGTTCACTTTTAACAGAAGTGATGTACAGTAGAAATGGGGAGATGTGTTGTTGCCCTGAACTGGGAGGGAATGAAGATTGGAAGGAGAGGCAGAAATCAGTGCCTGCAGGGGAAGGAAGCAGCAATTATGTCCATAAGATAAGATGTGCCTACTTCTGGGTTTGTGCTTTACAACTCCTGCACTTAGAGACAGAAATAACATTCTTGCTTTTTTTTCCTAATGACTTCATGTAAGTCCTAGATTTCTAGCAATAGAACAGCCAAAGTCAGACACTAGTTCAGAGTCAGTGTACCTGAAATCTAACTAAAAGTTCTATATTTTTAGGCTATTTTTATTCATTTTTAATAGAACTTCACAACTTTACTTTTCCTCTGTTACTGAGCATCAACTAGACATTTTAATTGGGCTGTCTGCAATGATGTATGATGAAATTGTTCCTTTACTACACTTCTGTGTGTTGAGAAACCTCTGTCATTAACATCATTTCAAAGAATATTTAATCAAGGAGGTAATTTCCTGGCTCTTGATCCTGTTATGGATTTGATGAGTTTGATGTAATTCATTTGTGCATCATGATATCTGTGACTCCAGTCTCCTGGATCTGCTCTTAGGAAAGCTTGCCAACTTACTGTGGACATCCTCAGCTTTATAAAGTTGAGTTTACTTGTCTTTTATTACTTATTTAAGCTTAATTCACATCTCCAGTTTTCAGAGCAAGATTCCCCCACAGCTTTTAAATCAGGAAGTAATTTACATTTCTTGTTTTCTCTTGAATCAATCTCTGTTTCATTGATAGAGTTCTACCTTTTTGTGTTTTGGATTTATTTGTTGTTGTCAGCCTATCCCTATTGCCTTGTGTATTGGTGAGGTTAACTTCAAAATATCTATGCTTTTGTTTTCTTCATTCTGTAATGGCTGAAGATCACATCATAAATGAAGTGTGATGGTTGATGCATGTGACATTTGATGTTAGAAAGGAATAATTGAATTAATTCTGAAATAGAGTGGGTTTTGCATGCCCAAGAAAGTCTGGTTAATTAAATGTTATGTAGGCTAGGTACAGCTTTTCCCAGAATAATTTTCTCAATTATCTTTTTTTGTAATGGATATTTCATCTGTCTCTAGAAGGCTGTGTCTGCATCTGATACCAGCTTGGTTTAGATAAGAGATGTGGGATGAAATACGAAAAAATAAAGCCAAAAAAAGCTAAAACCAGAAACCACATAACAAACAGAAGTAAGGAAAAAATAGTGCAGCAAAAGAGAGCTTCCAGTGAGTGAAGGCACACTGCAGTGCAATCTCATAAAAGACTTAAAGAACAAGAAGCATTGACCCCAGATAGCAAGTTAGAAAAGACAGATGGTTCAGACTCTTAAGAGAATAGATTTAGCTGACATAAAAAATGGAAATCAAGTTTGCCAGTTTTAATAAGATGTTCAAACTGAGCATTGATTAAAAGGCTGTCAATGAAGTGTTCATGAATGATAGAGCACCCAAGTTTTCAAGTGTTGGTCCTGATAAATGAGGAAAATGAGCAGAGTAGATAGAAGTGCAATAGAAATATCTATGATTGGATTATTTGAATTGTTTCACTACCCTTGTTGTCATTCCAGCACATCATACAGTCATTTTAAAACTTTAGATCTGAGACAAACCAAAAATATTAGGGCAACAGCAGAACAATGAACACCAAGGCAGCTAGGACTTGTGCAAAACTGTGATAAACAGTAAAGATGGTGGAGAACACTGACTAATGTTAGTTTTGCTTTTTCTTTTAAAAAAAGAACAAGTTCTACCTTTATAAAGCCAAAAAAATAAAATCCCAGACTCACTGAACAAATCCTAGCTCTCAAAACAGGTAAGGTGAGGATGCAGTGACTCTCAGATGTTGGGTGGAGCACAAACCACCTGTGGCATCCAGGAGCACCAGGCAATGTTTAATATGTGACACTCGGGTTGTTCCTTGGACACAGATGTTTGCCTACATTTGTGAAAACCTTGTTTTTTTTCCCATTATTTTCTTTTAATTTGAAGTGTTTGTTGTGGTGGTATCTTGCAGTGTGTGGTTATCTGCCCTTGGCTCTGCAGCCTTCCTGTGACTTGATTCAATTTTATCCATAGAGTGGCTTTAATTAAAGTGCCCACGAGGCTTTAAAGAGATAACATAAGTTTAGATTTGCTTAGGGCTGAACAATAAATTAACTGTGTGGCTGCCTGACCCACTTCTCAGGACAGCAATGAAATCTAAACCTCATTTTCTCAGACTGCTTGAAAATGTCTCCTCTCTGTTATGTGTAACTGGGTTTGGCCTTTTCCCCCTCCTTTTAAACTGCCTAGTTGTCCAAAATTAATTTGAAATAAATCTTTATATAATAACAGTAAATGAATCATACATTGGGGTGTAAATCCTGCTGACAGTTATTAGATGAAGCTAAAAGATTGAGTTTTATAACAAAGAGACAAAAAAGGATAGTATGCTAATAAAATTGAAGAAGCTGATGTTCTTTAAAAAAATTTCCATGAAGCTCTTTGAGAAATTTCCATGAAGCTCTTTGAGAGGTATGTCCATGACTTCCTAACTCTTAAAAAAAAATTATTAATGAGGCAAGATAATCTGCTTTACTTTTCTTGTTGATGATCTTTCAGTAGCAGATTGAAAGCTTTCAGAAAGTGGTTTTACATCCCTTTATCAATGAAGTTTTTCGTATCAGTAAAAAATTCTTTCCTGCCTCTAAGAAGGTAGTGTTTGCAAGAAAATAAGCTACAAAAGAAAAAACTGAGTGAGGAAAAAGATGGAAGCTTGGCCTTGAGTATATTTTGAAGGTATTCCCTTTCCTTGTTCAGTGACAATTGATTGAGGTGGCAATAGAGGATGAGGACTTGTGTTATGTTTGAATTGAACAGTACCCACTATAGATCTATTACCCATTATAGATCTAAAACCTTCAGAACTGTAGCTTTTATTTGGATGAAAAATAATCTTTAGAAAAGCAATCATATTTTGAGGTTTTGAAGAAACCTTTGTGTAACTAGGACAAATTAGAAAAAATGAATTGGTGAAGATAATTTTCTTTTTCTATGTTAGAGGGCATTTACATAAAATGAAAATTTTGGAAAATAGAAAACTGAAATAACTGAGTTTTCTGATCTTGCTTAGTAATAGATATAGCTGGAACACTAGAGGAGAAAAGTTAAAAAAAAAAAATCTAGAGACACCTAAAATTTGAGATGTACTTGGAGGCCTGTATTAGCACAAATACTGGTTTAATGAATTTTAAACAAAAAAATTAAAGGGGGGAGGGGGCAATTTGGTTGCAATTTCAATAAATTAAACAATGCATTTTAAAGCTTAAGAATACAGAATTTTTTTTTTTAAGTGAGAGAATGTATATTTAAAGCAATTAAAAGAGAAGAAAAAATATAAAATATTTTATAAGTTGCGTTAACATGGAGCAGAGAAATTGTACAGGCCATTCCTTGTCTCTCTCTCAAGTGCATGTTCACTCAGGAGTGCCCTTCCCTCTGCCTTTGGCACACTGAGATCCCCACTCTACTGCATCCCCTGTCTATATCTATGGATTTGCTGCTTAAAGAGAATTTTACATCAATAGATGGAATAATATGAGCACACAGAAGAATTAATGGATGTCCCTCATAAATCAGTGGGACTTATGTGGGTATAATTTACTCGTGAAAGATTTGACTCCATGTGCCATGGAAAAATAATTGCAGAGATTGTAAATAATGGAATGCACTGGGAAATTGTGCCAAGGTTTAACTATTCCAACACTGATGCAAAACAGTAGAAAATGCCAATTCTCAGGGTGTTGAAGCTGAAGAGTTAAATCTATGTGCACTTTCTTGGTACAGGGATCAGTGTGCTTTGTGATTTAAATAAAAATATTCTTCTAATCAATTTCCATAATTGGGATGTTAAATAAGATGCTTTTGTGAGAAGGTTGACACAGCTGGATGCTGGATAGCAGGTTCATGGACAGGAAGTTCAGGCATTTCAGTCATGAAAACCTGTTGCATCTTATAAGGAAAATAAAAACCACAAACAAATATAAAAATAGGCTCCAAATATATCTTTATAACAAGCTCCTTGAATACCACCTCTGATACAGTCCTTACAAAGAAGATTAAAACCCTTACATATATTTTCTTAGAAGACCAATTTTCCTCTGTCTCTGGAGGACACTGAGGTGATATTGACCTGGGTTTTGCCATGGAGCTAAAGCTGACTGGGAAGTGTATCCACCAGAAGGACAATGGATCAGCAATGCCAGCTGTAATGTGGTATTGACAAAAAGCCTGCACTGGGCTCACAGCACACACTTCTCTGGGTTTGTTTCTGTCAAGTTATTCTCACTCAGTGCAGCCCCCACAACTCACTTTTTTTTTTTTAACTGCATACACCAGAGCTGAATTTATCAAGAGTCACTTTGGGTTATAGCACAAGAGATCTTAATGTCCTTTTCCCTATGCTTTTCTGCACCAGTCTATGAACAAGGTTTCCTACACTCTCACTGACAGTTGTTATTGAGTTTGTTTTTTCTTTTTCCTAAATGCCTTTTTTTAATGGACATTTGTTTTCACTCCAGTCTTTTCTATCTGGATTACTTTTTCTTTGCTGAGCTTTCTCCTCAGCCTTTGTTATCATACATTCCATCCTCTTGATGTTCTTCTCACTTGTAGCCTATCACTTCATTTCCTTTCAGCCTCCAGCTCGTGTTGAATGTGTTTTTTCTGTCTCTGTAAGAAGAGGGTGAATGAGACTTCATTTATGTGAAAATGAAATCCTCAGCTCAGCTACATCTATCTCTGATTTCTTCTTCATTATCAAAGTACAGTGGCAAGCAATACCTCAGATGTGATAGTTGGCCTCTGGAGACCAAGAGCATGGTGCAAGCCATGTTTTTTATATTAGAAGCAGTCCCCTTAATCCCTTACTTATATCAACCTTTTAAAGGAAATTAATTTCACATGATTATGCTAATATTTTCTTAATGAATTAGAAAAGAAACCTGTGCAGAACATTAATGAATCATTTTAACCATCCCTGCTGTGAGATTTCAAGATCATTCTTTCTGTAAAAATGTATGAATATTAATATGCACTCTGGTAATTGGTACAAAGTTAATTACTGTAATTCTGCTGTAGTAGAAAAAATAAATCTATGTAATATGCAGTAATAGCTAGTTATTAAGATGGAAATCTTGCAGATAAAATACTGACCCATATATATGAAGTGAGGTTAAAAAATAATTTTGATGTAATAATCAAATATTTTAAAGAAAATATAATTTGGCTATTAATTTCTTTCAGTTCATGCAAATAAATAGTCGGTTATTTAGCCTCTGTCTTTATTTCTGGGGGATTTGCCTCAGATTTTAAATCAATAGGATTGAGATCTATTTCTTCTATTGTCTAGGGGAATAATGTGTACACATGACAGCATCTGACTGGAAATGAGAACTAGAAAATAAATCTATACTATGCAACTTTTATACAGGTTTTTTATTGTTTGGGCATAGATAGGAGACCTTAAATTGCCAGTGTTTCTGAAAAAATGAGTAATCAATGCCTTCTAATGACACTGAAGATGTTTCTGGCTTAGCACTCCTGTAAATGTGTACTTTGATTGCTCATTTTTCTGTGCTGCTTAGAACAAGGGTGACTTCTCCTCTCAGTGGAACTTCAGTCCAAGTAGTCATTTCTGTCTTCTGTGGGATAGAAATTCACCCTCCTTTCCTGGTGTGGGCAGGGGAGAACCTGTTCTGATTCTGTCCAAATTCTGCCAGCAGCTTCAGGGCAGAGCTGTGAGGCCCCACTCACCTGCTCTGTTTCTGTGCCTGCTTTGTGGGTTCATGAGTTTCAGATGTCCCTTCACTGCCCCTGTGAAAAATTGTATTTTTAAGGATATTTTAAAGAATGTTTTTATCTCACATGGAAAGAAATGAGAAAGGTTTTTATGACTGATATTAGGAACCTCAGTTTTGTTGTTCAAATTGCTGTTCTTAGGTGTATTATTACTTGACATAATCTTCGTTTATCGTACAAAAACCTTGATCCTTACAATGATATAACTCTATGCTCATTTCATTTTGCTTCCAGCTAATAAGGGAAGAACCTTCTGGTGAAAAAGGAGTAACATGCAGTCATACACACAACAGAAAATTATCTACAAAATTGTTACCCAGGCTTGTAAGAGGCTAATTTTTTCCTAATGTTTATTATGTTGCTGTCTAATCTAATATTGGTGCAGATCTTCAGTGGGAGTTTCTGTCTTGAATGCATTAGATAAGTAATTATTAACTAGTCCACATTGATGAAGATGCTTCCTTTTCATCTAAAGATTGTATTTTATCTTCTTCCACTAGGTTAATACTTAGCCTTCTTTTTCTGAAGGCTTTTTCGTTGTGCCAAGTCTACAATTTTCACATTACTGTATAGTCTGTAATTGAAAAAGAATAATCCTTTATTAATTTTCTATTATGGAAAAATCAACACATGAAAAAATCAACACAAAAGAATATGAATACCAATAGGGAAATAAAAGCTTTCTAAAAGCTCTATTCGGTATACTGAGAATACATTGGAATAATATTCCCTAAGCAACTTGATATTGAATTATCAGGTAGCAATAAAATGGTGGCTTAAGTGATTTAAAAATGTAATTTAGTAAAGATTTTTCTTGCTATATAGTTACCACAGATATGAAGTGGACAAATGTTATTTTCCTTCATGAGAGGAAAATATCTGACTTAGTGCTAGTGGTATGAATTAATAGAAATGCTTTTGTTTCTCCCAGTGTTTGTATGCCATCTTTTAATACTGAACTTTTTGTGCAGTGTGTGTTTTCTTTTCAATCATCCTTTAATTGCTAGGGTTTTAGTTCTGATCAATATAAAATCAGGGGAATCCATGATATACTTGAGAGTTACCTGTACCTGGAGTGAGTTACCCTGGCTTGTGAGGGTAATGCCAAGACTTCACCACTCTCAGAAGCCAACAAAGCAACGTGGTGATGGCTTTGATTCTCCAGCCTGAATAGCCAAACATTAATTCCATGGGTGTGCTTCCTTCTGCAAATCTGTCACTGTAACTTTCTATTAGAACAAAATCTCGAAGCTCAGTTTTTCACATCACAAACTCTGTTTTGCCTTTCATGGGATTTCTGCCTCTTCAAAACAAAATAAGTGTGTCTTATGGCAGACACTGTTCCTTTATGGAAGGAACAAAAGAAATGTTTTTCATGTGTGTCTGTATCAACAGACTTAGAGATGAATAAATTTTGGATTCTTAAGGTCAGACTGTGATCAGCCCAGCTTCACACAATGCCAAGCATTGATATTGCACCAGCTCTCACAACCTTGCCCCTAATAGGGCATGGCCTCTTCCAAAGCAATCTGCTCATGGCTTAAATATTTTAAAAGGTGGAGAATCTACTATGTATCTATTGGAAATATTTTTCTATAACTGCACCAGTGGTTTAAAATCCATGCTGTATCTTCAGTCAGATTTCCAGCTTCTAATCATTCTCTCATGTTATGCTCTCTTGTAAGACAAGAAAATGCTGGGAATTTTTATTTTTCCTCATCTGATTTGGTCTAACTTGTTCATTCTTTACAAACCCTCTTTAGGAAGCTCTTCCCACACTCCACTTGTGAGATTTCTCTCTAGCCTAGCTCCATATTAAATTGTTGCTGCTTTCCCATAGTGATAGAACTTTGTCCCAAATTTCAGATTGCAATACTCTAGGCATTTTTAGATGCTAATATTTACCTTTAGGAGCTATTGGTCTAGCTGAAATATCAATATTTAAGTATAATTGAGGTTACATCACTGCTATTTAGTTTCATGCAAAGACGGGGTAGGGTGAATCTGAGTCTTGTGAAGGAGCACAGATAAAATCATATTTGACAAGGACCAAGCAGCCTGTGCCTCTTTCTGACACTGAGTTGTTTTCTATTGGAGGAGGAAGAAATTCTCATTTTGCCACAAGGTCTAGCAGCTGTATCTTATTTTCAGATAGGTTTAAGATTTCTTCCTTTTTGGCTAGAGCTGCTATTTGGGTTCTTGACATTTTAGCTGTTACCATAACTTGAACCTGTGAAGGTGTTTTATGTAAAACTTAGCTTTTATGAAGAGCAAATTGCTTAATTATGAAAACCACCGCATTTAAAGTATGTGACAGAAATAAATCTTCCTGATTTTAGCAAACAATACCACATTAACTGAGGGAAAAAAAGAAATTGACTTGGCTGAGGGAATTGTGAAATCTGGATTAAAAAAAAATATTATGAAGGGTTCTAAGAGAAGGAAATGAAGTATCTGTTTAACACAGCCATTAATCTTCACAGGAGGAAGAGAAGCGGTTTAATGACATGAATTACATATTAATCACACACTTGTTCATCGAAAACAAAGATGAGAGGTAGCACAGGATAGAAATAGAAATATGCATTTGAACTTTAAGATGACTTTGCCTTGGTTATATTCCCATAATCCTGGAAGATGCTTCTTATGACAGTGTGGAAACACCGCAAGATAGACTAGCAAATATACACAATTTCAAAAACTGAAATATGTTCTGAAATGGAATGAGAATTCTGAACTGTGGATTTTAATTTTGATGTTCAAGTACATGATTCAGAGTTTGTTTTCAAGTTAGATGCTGTTGTGTGTACCATACTGAGGAGGCCCAATGGGTAGAGTTGGTACAACAAAATTTTAACACTAACCAGCAGAGCAGGGAGTGTGCAACTACTTCAGTGAAATACTTGCTGGCAGCTTGTAATTCCAATTAATTACTCTGTGAAAAATTGTCAGTATTTTTGAGTTATCCATTGGAGGCTTCTGCAATTTGTTCACAGGCAATTTGCAAACAGAAAAGGAGCTGGAATCCCATTGGTGCAATTTTCATTATAAATGATTCATTCAGTCCTGTGTAGACAAATAACACGGGATACACAAAAGTGTTTTGAAATTCATGCAGGAAGCAATGCAGAGGTTCAGCAAAGAGAAGCTGGTGCCAGGTTTCAGGGTGGGGTGAGCAGTAGCTGAAATGAGGCCACACAGAGTCCACCCTGACCTACAGCCAACATCAGGGTCTCACCTGGGGCAAGTTTTTGACACATCCATATAGAAAATGCTTGGGATGGCTTTTCAATTCAGAATACCCTTTCCTTTTCTCTTTGAAGATCAGACCATGAGCTGTATGAAATAGATGTTAGCAAAAACGTCATCTCTGGCTATGTCTCCTTCTGTACAGAATATCAAAAGTAGAGCACAAGGCAATGTGAAAGTTTGGTGTGTGTAAACTGTGGTTTGTCTTTGTCAAACAGGTGTGTTTTTTGATTGTTAAGACAAAATCTCCTTTTGATCTTAAACTGTGGTTGTATTCAGCATATCACAGCCACGTCTTGGTAGTTTGTCTGTGAAACAGTATTACAACAAATTGTCACTGCCTTGGATGTGTCTGCTCTGGGGCTCTGACAGACTTATTAAAAAACCCCAACAACATAACCCAAAACCAGAACCAAAACCCTAAAGGTGAGGGTCAATCTTAGAGGAATTTAAATAAATATATCTCAAACTCTCAAAAGTGAGGCAGGCAAACAGAGCCAGGGACTGGTAACAGGATCCATGGCACAGCTAAGTAACCAACTGAGGCAAATATTGTTGCAGCCTGTCAGTTCACACAGAGAGAGTTATGATTACTGTCCTGAATATTCCTGAGTAGACAACAAAATCAGACATAGGAGTCTTTCCTGCCATGGAGAAATGCTTTTCTTATGCTGAATTGACACAGGGGTTGCAGAAGCACAATAATATTCCTATTTCTTCCAGATACACAGGAGTTCTGTTTTGTGTGGAAATGGATGCTTCTCAATAGAATTGACTGTAAAAGACAAATAACATCTTCAGCTTGGATGAAAAAGGTAGAAAATTTCTTGTATAGCTTGTAAAGTCCTGTGGCTTGAAATATAATATAGTTGTATTTTTTCTTTTCTGTTGGTGGTCTGGACAAAGTGCATCTCTCTGTACAAAAAGACCTTCTAGAGGTGTGAACATTTTATCAGGATCCATTTAAAAAAAAGGGAAAAAAGCCCTGAGGAGGTCAAATGAGAAGTGACTTACATGTAGTTGGGTTGGAGTATCTCAAATCTTTAAAAATTTGTTCTATTTGAAAAGATACGATCAAGAAAATGACATAATTTTGCCTGTCAGAGTGGATCACCCCATCCATCAAGGCAGACTGAGGTGATGGAGTTTGTGTTTGTAGTGGAGGCTTGGGAAGATTTTGGGCTGCGGTTCCCATTTCCAAGAAGAAAACAGAGACCCCAGAAGGAGATGAGAAATAAATGAGAAATATCCATAAGAAGCAGTTTTCTCTGCCAGGAGAATAACTACCAGATAAGTGCAGCCCAAGCTCTTCCTACTAGAGGCTCTAGAAATTTTACTGTAAAATTTAACAAAAGCAAGATAAACCTAGCACTGTCAATATTTGAAAATAACAGTAAATAGGCAGTGAGAAGTTTTCTCTATGCCAACTCAAAGCTAAAATTCTAGTTTGTATTAGGTTTGGAAATAATTGTAGCACTGCTACATCATTATTATAACTACTCTTTATATTCTTGGCTGTTTTTTTCCCACTTCCCTCTCTCTGTCTTGTTATCAAAATGCAGCTGTAACAGTATTGTTTAACAGTCAGACAACTACATCTTAAATTTTTCTTGCTTTGGTTGCATTCCAAATTTTTATTCTTTCTCTGTATGTGGTATAGTGACCAGTCCTAACAGATTGTCCTTTTCTTTTTAAGAATAGATACTCTTAATGCAGCATGATAAGGGCCAAGAGAATCCTGACCTAGCAGAAATTGGTGCAGTTACTTTTAAAGGCAATGGAGTTCTGCCAGCTGACACCATCTGATGATTTGACTTTGTTTCTTTTAACCTGTGTTTTTTTTTTTTTACTGTTTAAATAAATCTTTCATGTTAGGCTAGCTCAGCATTTTCATTTTCCCTCGATAAGAAATCATCTTTTAGAGGGTCTCCTAGGTCCTTTAAATAGCTTTCACATTTGTGTTCCTCAGAGGCTGTGAGGTTTTGATGTCACTGTGCCTGTAAAGGTGTTGTGTGTGTCCAAGGTGCTGAGCGTCAGAGAGATGTGCTGTTCTTCCACTGTTAAAAACACAGCAACTTCCACAAAACTGCAGTGGGATGTTCCTCTGCCAGTTGTTATGTGGTCTCACAGACCTTTCAAACCCTTTTTGGGTAGGGGATGGGCAGATTTGCTTCTGAATTAATTTGCACTGAGCTGTGTTCTCCTTCTGTTGAACCATTTACTGAGGCACTTGCACTCTCTTTGGCTCTTAGCTTTTTGTCTGTGGTGTTCAGTAACTCATGCAGATTTGGGATGAGGTTTCTGCCTTCTTACCTCTGCTTGTCGTGACAGCTTTAATTTTTCCTCGTTAACATCAGTCAAACCTAGTTTATGGAATAGTGAAGGTCCTAGCACTAACCAGTGTGGAACTAACACAAATCCTGTTGATCCAGTGGAGCCGTAGTGCAGTATTCACAATGCTTAAATGCAGAGGTTTCCTTGCTTAGATAGCCTGTCTTCCCAAGTTCTGTTAGAAAAGAGACAAAGTCTTTTTGGAATGCACTTCAGAGCAAAAGCTTTAAAAAGCTCTTATCCATTCCCTGTGTAGAAACCTGTTTTTTCTCCACTGGATGTAGTAAGGAATAGGAAGAGCAGCTTTCTTGTACAGGTTGTGTAAGCTACTCTGCCTGACTCAGCGAAAATAGATTCTTAGGGGAGATATTTTCTATAACTTATTTTTTCCTCTTAAAGCTTGGATGAAGAACCATCCATTGCACTGATAATGAGTGTATTTCAGACTATTGATTCTCGTGTCCCAATTACACTGCCCATTTTCCTGATAGCCAGCCTGAATGTTTTCCTTCTGTGGCTCGAGTTGTTGGTTCCATGTAATCTGTAATGAAGATGTAGAGCACACTGCTACAATTCCTTATTTTACAGTGGTGTGGTATCAGTGCTGTTTATCCGTGATTCCTTTTCCAAAGCACTGTGAGCACTGTGAGCAAGAACTGTGTCCCCATCAACTTTCTAGATATTCACATTTCTCTGAAGTCATGTGCTTGAAGTTTTAGGTGAACTGTGTAGTTCATTTCTGATCAATTCTCTAATATGTCAATTTTCTGTTTTTTTTCTTCAGCCTTTCATGCTTACAATCTGAGTTCATGCCAATTCTTTGGCATTTTAGATGATGTGATCTGTTAAGGTTTTTTATTATTATTACTTTCCAGACTTTTCAAGTGATTCCTGTACTTACCACTGTTCTTCTGAATTGCTAATGCATGAATCCCTGCTCTTGAGACATTGCTGTCAAGAAAATTGTCCTAATTAACCTGGTGGTTCCCAATTTGCTAAGCAATCTTAAATCATAGAATCTCATCAAGTACTCTTCGGAAATCTGAATATGCTTATATTTCCACTTAATTTCCCTTATCTAAGATGGTAGTAGTATAAAGCTTCAGGAGATTGGTTCATTAAGTATAACCTCCAGTGCTTTAATCCACTCCCCGACTCTGTATTTATCAGGAAGCTCCAACAGATGGAATATAGTTACAGCACCAGCTCAGGACCTGGGAAGCCTTAAATGGCTGTTTCTTATTAAAACACTGAATATTCACTCATCTTGTGTCAATTTCTTCACTGTCTAAATTCTCTCTTTATAACTTAAGAACATATATTCCTGTTTTTATATTCATTCTCCTCTGTTCCAATAACAAGGACTTCATTTTTTAAGGCATTTGAAAATATGGTAAAACAAAGCCTGTCAAGATTAAGTGTTTTTTTCAATTCAGGTGTTTTCAGGTTTTTGTGTTATAATTTTTCCTGTTCACTTAAATCATACTCACAAGAAGTTATAGACATGCAGGAAAGGTTCATTGAACAGCCTATCTTGTCAGTCAACACTCCAAAGGAAAACCCCAAATTCTTATTGTTAGCACTACAGAGATAACAAACAGATGGACTGAAAGGAGTAAAAAAATCCTAGAATTTGATGGCTGTGAGCAGTTTTTGCCTTCAAAGTACCCAATCATGTTCTCTGACATTGAAATAGGA
This sequence comes from Thryothorus ludovicianus, assembly GCA_013397245.1. Lineage (NCBI taxonomy): Eukaryota > Metazoa > Chordata > Aves > Passeriformes > Certhiidae > Thryothorus > Thryothorus ludovicianus. The sequence goes on from VZTB01018370.1 coordinate 34,696, forward strand.
TGTTTTCAGCTGCTTTTAAATGACTTCCACAATAACCTTGGAGACAGACTTTTTGCTATGTGCTCAAGAGTTGTGTGGGTTTGGCTGCAGTATTTGGTATTTTGAAAGTAATGACCTTAACATCATGGTTTCCAGTTAAGACTCAGTCTGTAACTCAGTTCCTTCTATTGAGCAGAAGAAATCTATAATAATGTGCTTTAGGACTGATGTGATATAGGCATAAAATACATTTCTATGCAATGCTACATTTGAGTTTTCTCAGTGGGGATTATATTGGAAAACTAGACTGAAAATGTATTTGTTTTAGCAAACAGGTCTCATAGACACTTGAAATATGGAACTGAATGCATTTTTCTGGTGAAGCTGAGACTTCCAGTGATGATTATCAAATCTGAAATGCAAAGAGCAAGTGCTGTGTTGGGTGCTTATTCACAATGCATAGTAATTTTCCTTGGTGAGTTCTCCTGGGTGTTTTACAATTCAAGACAGTGTGTAAGACCTCATAGCTTTTCTCATCAGCTACTCTTCCTGCTAATAAATTCCATGTAGGCTGCCTAATCATGGGAAGATACCTTTATTAAAACAAGCTACTAGGTAAATGAAGTTTTCCAGTTCTAATCACAAATACATGTGTCATTAAGCACACTGGAAAGGCTGAACACCTTCAGCTGTCTGTTGATGCACTCTGTGTAGTTTTGAGTTAATAGGAACATTCTGGTATGAACACATCAGGCCAGACTATGCAATATTGTTGTAATTAATGGAGTAAGTTTTAAAGTCTGGTCTTGGATCTGTATTCTGCCTTTAAAACCAGTCCCTGAGGTGTTCTCTGGGCTCTGATCGGTGATGTGAGTGACTGTGGTCAAGGTACTTACCTAGGAAGACCCTGCTTGTTTTCTGCAGGGGTTACCTGGAAAGTGCTGTGTCCACTTTCAACTGTAGGATCTGTTCTCTAAGTCTCAGACCTGATGACTGTTTTATACAACTCTCTGAACTTTGGAGTTTTGATCCTCGTGGTTCCCTTTCAACTCAGGATATTCTATGATTCCACGACTGATTCCACTGTGCTTCCATTTTAGACACTGTACACCTTGTAGGAGTAGGCTTTTTTTCTGAAACTGCCCCCATCTTGAGAGGATAATGTAAGGAAATAATCCATTATTTTTCATGCCTTTCATTTGGACTATGTCAGACCTCTGAATAAATATTTTGCTGTGTTCTTCTACCTTTGCTCACATCAAGCACTGTGTTTTGTGACCGCACCTCAAAATGAATCCAGGCTTTGATGCCAAGACTAAATCTATGCTTTAGCTTAGGAGGTGGCTGTATCTGGAGCTAACTAATACTCTGTCAGTTCATTTCAGTGTCCTCAAGTGCAATTGAAGTAACTCAACACAAATTTTATACCACAAGGCTTGAGTAACTTTTGTACGGTTCTCAAACCAAAGCCCTTTGTTAGAAGCTTTCTGCTGCACAATGCAGGCAGGTGCTGGAGGAGGTGCCCATCCTGTTCCCCAGCTGCATTTGCTGCATCTGTGCCTGCTTTGGGAAGCTGCTGCTGGAAGCACTGCTGCACATTCAACCCAGGCACTCCACAGTAATCACTAAGCATAAAACAAGTAATGATGTCTTTAATACACACTTCCACCTCTATCACCCGTTCTGCCCTTAAGCAGACTATAATGCAGGATTTTTAGCATTTCAGTGATGCTGGAAACCAACCCATATGGCTTCACTGATGCTATTTATATGAAATTTCCTCCCATTGGTGATTTTCCAATTCCTTTTCCTTTGCTTTGCAGATTCCTGTCATTAATACAGTGATAACTGAAGTGCTTCTCGTCTTTCCTAATTCAGCTGTACTCTTATGAACTTGGACTTTTCTGTTTATTTTTCTCCTTTATTATCTTGCCTTTATTCTCATGGTTCAAAATCACCCTTAGTGCTTTAGTTAGTCCCCAGCAGAGATTAACCCCTCTGGTTAAGGGCCCATCAGCCCTTTTCTTTGTCTGAAAGATGGACTGGCATTTCACAGTCAAAATTTCCAGCTTTAAATCTCAAAATCTCAAAGTTTTATGTGAATGTAGTGGAGACAAAAAAAGCAAAATAATGCTTTTTCACAATGCTCCGTGTGGGTCCAGTTTTGCACTGTGTACAATATTGAGGTTCTGTGACATTGATAACCCAGGTGTTTTATCTTAGAGATTAATAAGAACTGTCCTGAAGTACTGCTCAAGTCCATTTAAAGAGATTAATATAAAGGCTTTGTAAAAAGTAATGATAAAAGATATTAGTCTGCATTGCATACACAATAATTCAAAACTAATATTTATTTTCCCTATGATTGCACTCTATTACAGGTCAGCTAGTCTGGGTTTTCTCTATAGTTGTAATTTTAGTTACTGACTCTTTTATTAAAGAGGGATAGAAATCTTGATGGCACAGGTTATTTTCATAAATAAGCAATAATGGAGAGTATATCAGAAATACAAGATAAGAACTAATATCATAAGGGTGGCAGTAAATAAGTAGCCTGGCATTATAAATATTGAATTTCATTAGAGTATAAATGTCATACTCTGCAGACATAAGTGCTTAAATCCTACTGAATGTAATAGAAGTGGTAGAGAAATGTTTCAGACCCAGGGATGGAACTTCTGGAAGGATATTGGAAAAGTTATGGAGAACAATTTATGGGCTGTGGTTACATGTAAATTTTGAGTGACTTGATTAAAGAGATCTATATTCCAGTGAAAATTGAAAATCCACTCAGTGAACCACATCCTCAGATTTTAGTTTACATTTTTTTTAAGGAGTTTGAGTCAGCAGTTCCCATAGAGAATGAGCCTTGCTCAAACACCAGGTCAGGCTTGTCTCTGGCTGAACTCTCTGGCCACTGTTCACAGCCACCTCTTGTCTGTGCCACTTCTCTTTAATCAAGTGTGGGAAGGACAGAGCAGGGCTGCAATACCCAGCCATGTCCTGATAAACCTTCACTCTCTCAGGGATGATGTCTACTCACTTCCCGGACAGCCTCAAGATTTATATTGCTGTGTGCTGGGATTATCAGCTGGATTTTTCATTATTTGCTGGATGCTTGGTGTGCTGAAGGGGGCAAAGAGAGGGAAAAGTAGCTGCTGTGTTCCAGACCTTGGTTCCCTGTTGCACGTCAAGCCAACAAGGAAATTACATCAACTTACCCTGAATATTTTAAACAGTGCATTGTTCAGATTTGTGGATGCTATACAGCTAATACAAGACAGTAAGAAACTCAATTTTTAGTGAAGAATCTTTTAGTAATGATAGTAACTTTATTGTTATAAAAATGAAGTATTATTTTTTTCTTATCTTAGACTTCCACTTTTAATATTCCTCTCCCCAATGTAATATTTGGGATTTTTGTTTAATATGAATTAGGGCATTGTTTTAAAACACAGCAGCAATGATTTTTTTTTTTTTTTTCTGTCTTGATAAGTCTGAAGTTGATCTGCTTTGCCAATTTCCTGAAAACAGGCAAAGATAAGCAAACGGGGAAAAATTATTTCTGGGGGACACTCCAAATTTAAATCAACACTGTTAATGTAAAAAATCCCAAAGGTTAAATACGAAGGAGAGAAATTTCTAATCCGTGTAAGAGGAATTTTGGTCATATGACCTGTCTCATTAAAGCCATTGAAGTGGAACCCCTCCTCAGGGGAAGGCTGCTCGGGTGTGTAATTGTCTGCAGGGCAAGCTCTGAGTTTGTACCACCCTGGATTTTGTTAGTGCACTGTGAAAAGGCATGAGTATGAGCATACAGTAGTTCTGTAATTAGAAATGCATCAGGAATAATGTTTTTTCATTAGACTGTACATTGGCTGCTTATAATAATGATTTGGAAGTCTGTGTTCCCAAGCTACCTAATGGGTGTCTCCTAGCCCTGAACACAAAAGGAATCAAATATTCACTCCTAGGCATGATTTAAACTGTTGCATCAATTTTTTACAGTAATTAACATTTAATATAATTTTCACCTCTGATCAGCCTCCTTCTCATTTAAATCAAAACTTGTCTGGTTCCCACTTAACAGCAAACAGATTAGCAGATGATTTGATTCACCTCAGAAATTTAAATGTCTGATAAGTATTGGCCATGAATCAAAGTAGCAAATGAACTTTGGCAATTTATAGCTGTGAGCCTTATTAATTATCTGAAGAGAACTTGTTCATAGGAAGTTGATCAAGCAGAAGGAAGATCTCTAGTGTGTCTTCAAAAATAAATAATATTATCTTATGAGTGTGTACTTGTATATGCATATCTCCTGGAATGTCGGGGTCAGTCTTGGACACAAGAATTGAAGGTGTGAAGTTGTAGCTTTTTTTTTGTTGCTGATGTTGATCTGCTGCCCAGGGAACAGCCTATTCTGTACTAGATGTAATATATTGCCTTAACCCACTTGTTTAGCTCATTAATTCATCTTCCATCTTAGTTTTCCTAAGAGACAATCAAGCAAAAGTTTCTGGTGCAGGCTTTCCTGTCTACCAGCTTTATATGAGTACTATTCTGCTGATGTTATATCTGTTAAGGATCAAAAAAAACCCAAAACAACAAACCCAGGTAACTCTACCTGGGTTTATTGTTTAAACTGGAATATTCTGAGGAAAAAAAAAATTGTTTTCAGGGGAAATGGGCCAGGAAGACATATGATTTGAAATGTCCCAAAAGTGTCTCTAAAGGATGGAAGAGGCAAAAGGAATGATGGAGCCAGGAAGGCTATTATTGGTACAGCAGAGAAAGAGAATTAATTCTAAAGATAAAGTGATACCTTTTCCATTAGCTATCAAGCTTTTTAATTAACTTATCAATACTGATTAATAAATTACAGGATGGTATGGATGTAAATGGAGCAAGTAGAAACTATCTATTTGTCTTAGTCCCAACCAGAAAATATATCCTCATGTTAGAGAAGTTTCTCCCTAACACCTGGATAATGAGTAGAAAAACCTGATTTACTCACAACCAGATCTGTTATTACAGACTTTAGTCTGAAATCGTGTTACCCTTGACAATTGTTTCTCTCAAATAAAGCTGAAGCTGTCTGGGAGGGACAGAGGGAAATATCTGTGCATGGAAACATGAACAGAATTCTTGCTTTACACTGGTACCAGAAAGAGAAGTGAGCGAGCAGGAGCAGGAAGGAGTTGTTCACCTGACCATGGAAATCTGCCCTTTATTCCCTTTATTCCCTGCCCATTGCAGCACTGCTACAGAGTGCTCTGAGTGCCCCAGGTTTTGCATTGTATTCCAGGAATAAAGCAATGGTTCCTGCTTCAGTGAGTTTGTGAAATGCATGCTATTTACATGATATTAATTACAGCAAATTGTGTTTTTTCTGTGTCTCCTCTTCTTATGCTCAGTTGACTTTCCATAATGCTGTAATTGTTTGATGATGCCAGTAAAGATTGGATGTCTCGGGGTAATGTCCATGAAATCTTACTTTTTACTCTAGTCCATTAAGATGCTGATATTAACCTGAGAGTCTGAGGTCAGTGTACAGACCATGATTTCTTCAAGCACACCTGTTTATTGTACACTTAACTTTTTGTTTATAGAATCCTTTGCTGTGTTTTCTCACAGTGACTCAACTTTACCAGATTGTGAATGCAAGCACAGATGACATCAAAATCAAGTAACAGTATACTGTGGGCATGTTTTAAGCATTTTGGTAAAAATAATAATAATTTTATTTTTCCTAAAAAGTTAGGAAGATGCAAAATGCAAATGTAGCTAAGAATTAATATAGCTTTTGATTTATTTAATTATTGATGACAGTATAAACCAGTCAGCTTTGCGCTGATTGTGTTGAAAATATGAGGAAGGAAACTAAAATAGTGTCTGCACTGTGGGGTTTTTTTGTGGGGGTTTTTGTGAAATTTTCTGCAATTAATTTTTGTAGAAAAATGGGAAAACAGTTCTATCCCTTCTTCTGGAAGCAGCACTAGACTACTGTACCAAGCAGTTTCTGTTTCTTCATTCCCTCAGTCTGTTGGATAACAGCAATTAGAATTTCAAAACATTGATTGGCTCCCATGGTCTTTGATTCAGTGCTTTTTGTCAAATCCCACCCAACAGAAGCAGGACTGTTTCACATACCTAGGAGTATTGGCACAAATTTACTCTTGGTGCAAGTTCCTTGACTGAAGATCCCTAAAATAAGGGATGAGCTTGGCTCAGTTCTGTTGACTGCAGTGAATCTGCACAGATCAAGAGACACTGCTTGGGTTGGTCCATCAGGGTTCCTATTTCTATAAAAGCATTTTGTTCTGTTGAAGCTCTGTCAGGGAGGTGGCAAACAGTGTGGAGTCAGCACAAACAGTGAAAAACAAGCACATCACAGGGCTCTGGCTACCAGGTGGCATCACCTGTTTCACTAAGTCAGTAAGAGAAAGACTGAAAGAGGTTCTGAAAGCAACTTCTGTCAGCTGCTTGCTTCAAATAATGTATTGCTGACTTGGTTGTTGCTGAAATTATGGTTCCTGTTCTATTTTGTCAGTAATGCTTCTGTGACTATTAATAGCATAGTCAATTTATGGGGCAATCACAACCTTGAACATGCCTTCGTGGACAAATTCAGAATAAAATCTTACAATGGTATTTTCTGTATGTCTGTTCAGGTCACTTGGCAGCCCTTGATTTTATCAATCAGCCTGACTCTTTAAGGTACTTTTGCAGTTTAGTTGAGTGATTTTACTCAGCTTTGCAGGACCTGTCTCAGAAGAAAAATTAGTAATGTCTTTCATAAAGGACAGTTTCATCAGAAATTGTATGGCACCTTGTTGGAACTGATTTTGCCCTTCCTTATGATGACCAAATGCATTCACTGAAATGTATCTTGCCTGAGTTTAATACTTCACTTTTCATTCCTTTGTGTTTGATTTCTGTTTTACTCAGGACACAAAGAGTAGAAGACAAAGTACTATTTTTTTAAAGTACTGTGATGTCAGGAATGCTGTTTCTAAGCCTCTGGTGATCTTTAAGTTAAGAATGGATGTAGCCACACATTTGGCCTGTCTGGGCAGAGGATTGCTCTGGAATGATCTTTTTACCCACTTGTGTGATTCAAATTCTCTCTTGGTCCTCCTGGTCACTTGGTTAAAAAAACACTGTGTAATTTGACTCAATAAGTGTAACTTCCATGGAACTACTATACAAATTACTTGTATAGTAGAGAAAAAGCATGAACTGACTATATATATGTATATATATACACACGTAAAATTAAACCTACTTGGGGCTGATGGTTACCTACTGAGCAGCAGAAATCACTTTTCTGACCACATAGAAATGGTCATTATTAAACAGCTTCCAGAACTAAAAGGAATTGATGACTACAGCCTCAAATGCTGCTTCTTTTCTTCATGTCAGCTTTTTTGGCAACTCGTTTTGTAAGAACTTCAAGCAAGGCATCTCATCTTGTGTTTGAAGGGTGCCTTGCTCATTAGAGCCTTGGTAGGGGATCTTATGTGATACCACAACAGAAAGAATAATTGGATTTTTTTTTGTTTTCATTCTGAGTGTTTAAAAATGAGCAGTGGCAACAATAAATATTCCTCCATAAAAGCAGAATTGATTTTTGTTCTACTGGAAGTGAGCATTTTGAGCAGCCTGGTATCATTGTGGGATTATAATAATTGTAAGCTTTACTTTATGCTGCTATTTGTGTTCTTCTTGCTCACTTTACTGGCATGAAGTTCATTGCTAAAGATCTTTTTTCCCACTCCTACTTTTGTGACTGAAGCTTTACAAAACCTTGCTTTTGACTTCACTTAGCCTATGACAAAAAAATCCCGAAATTTTCCATTCACAGAAGTTCTGCCTTGGCAGTGGCAATGTACCTATCAGAATTTTTGTGCCCTTAGGACTTGATTTGAATTCATTCCTAAGGGCAGCTTTTGTATTGCCCTCTTAAGAAATGGAATTCAAATTTTAGAATGGTACTGCTGTAATCTCGGGGAACTGGAGGAGTGTTCCTGTCCTGGGGCACTGTCAGATTGCTGTGGGGTATCTGCTTCCACTCCTTAACAGAGAAGAGATCCAGAAGAACTGAAGGTGGCAGATACACAGATCCGAAAATTGTTTTGAGGCATGGATTTGTAATTGAAAGAACCAAAAGGAAATTATTAAGTTACAGATGAAGGACCAAAAATAGCAAGTAATTCTTTTTCTTAGGAAAACTGATAATTAAATTGTTAAGCTTACTCTGCCACAAAGTCCTCTGAAAGTCAAAAGTAGTTATGTTTAAGAGGTCTGCATAAATACATGAGAGAAGTCCATTAATGGTTATTTAAAATCATGAGTATTATTTACATTTCTAATTCAGCAAATCAATTCACTGGTTCTTGGCAGAGGAGATGATTGGATGCTGATATTATTTGTACTCTTGCTTATTAAAGACTCATGGAATGGTTTGGATTAGAGGGGAACCTTACAGATGATCTTGTTCCAATCCCTGTGCCACGGGCTGGGGGCACTTTCCTCTAGAGCAGGATGCTCCGGGCCCCATCCAGCCTGGCCTTGGACTCTTTCCTTAAGCAGTTTGTGTTCTTCATCAAAAGCAGGATTCTGGGTTCTGTTCACTTTGGTTGTATCCAGGACAGCAGTTCTTAGTGTCCCACAGGGCAAGTGCACCAACCCTCTCTGGGTTTGCCCAGCCTCCTCTTAGGGAGTCTAACTTGCAGCAGCCTTCCCTGGCTTGTCCTTTGTTTTTAGCCTAATTTCTTGAGGTGCAGCACCTGCAGGATGTGTGCCTGTGCTGCTGTACATTGTGCTACTCTGCAAAAGCAGTTCAGCCTGGTTTGGCTCACAGAAAGAATCTGCCAAACCCCCTCTGCTCATGGCCCTGCTCCACTGTGGCACTCTGCAGTGTCCCTGGTCACCCTGATCTTAGCATTTCTTTCCAACCCAGTTCTCATCTTTGCACTTTAAGTAGTTGCATTACATTCCCCATTTTTCTACTGTCCTTGGTGCATCAAAGATAAAGCCACTCAGTCTGATCTTGCAGATAAACAGCTGACTTGATTTATCAACACTTCAGAAGTGATTTGGCCATGGTAGAAGAAGGAAAAAAATCTTGGCTCATTCCAATGCAGTGTTGAAACATGTAAACTGTTTGGCACATTTAAANAAAAAAGCTCTATCTCCTATGGGATGTGTCAGTCCAGCTTGGAAGGAGCTGGTACCAGAAGGCAATAGACAGGAGGAGAAAAGGCAACCACAGCTGATGTGAATGGTTTCTCAGGGGAAGCAGGCTTGGATTTCTCACTCTGTTCTCCTCTGAGGGCTGGAGAGCTCTCTGGTGAAGGATGAGGGGTGGGCTGGACCGTCCCGGAGCCTGCTGGGCCAGCCCAAGGTGACCTACTGGATGTGGGCAGGCCATACCAAATTGGACAAGAAAAAGTCTGTGTAGCTAAAGATGACACAGATAAAGGCAACTGAGGGAAAAAGAGAACACAAGAAGGGTGGATCCCTTTGTTAAACTCTCCAAGGTGAGTTGGTGGCCCAGGGTGAGACAGAGGCATTGACGTGTCTTCTGTTAACTTCTCCAAGGTGGGAACAAGAGGGAGAGGGGAAGTCCCTGCAGAAGGAGCTGTCAGAAAAGCAATGAAGGAATGTTTATAGGGGAGCTCCAGCAGCTAAAGAAAACAGACCTAGAAATGCTTGTGTTGAGAGTTCTGAGAATTATGTATGAAAGAACACTTTTATCGGTTTGCAGCTCTGCTAAGCAGTTTGCCAAACGAGGTGCTTTGACTCTTACTGGCACATAGTAACTTCAGGGATTTTAGTGCTCTTCTTTTACAGGCTAAAACACCAGAAAATATATCAGTGTCTGGAAAGCTGCTTCTGACTTTTTCAGTGATATTGTTTAAAAGAAATTATAATTAAACCTTTATGTGTATCCACCTTTATAGTCAGCATACATCTCTTAATGCATTAATTGCTNAAAGGAAATTATTAAGTTACAGATGAAGGACCAAAAATAGCAAGTAATTCTTTTTCTTAGGAAAACTGATAATTAAATTGTTAAGCTTATTCTGCCACAAAGTCTTCTGAAAGTCAAAATTAGTTATATTTAAGAGGTGTACATATGTACATGAGACAAGTCCATTAATGGTTATTTAAAATCACGAGTGTTATTTACATTTCTAATTTAGCAAATCACTTCACTGGTTCTTGGCAGAGGAGATGAATGGATGCTGATATTATTTGTACTCTTGCTTATTAAAGACTCATGGAATGGTTTGGATTAGAGGGGAACCTTACAGATGATCTTGTTCCAAGCCCTGTGCCACAGGCTGGGGGCACTTTCCTCTAGAGCAGAATGCTCTGGGCCCCATCCAGCCTGGCCTTGGACTCTTTCCTTAAGCAGTTTGTGTTTGTTCCTTGTCAGAAGCAGGATTCTGGGTTCTGTTCACTTTGGTTGTATCCAGGACAGCAGTTCTTAGTGTCCCACAGGGCAAGTGCACCAACCCTCTCTGGGTTTGCCCAGCCTCCTATTTGGGAGTCTAACTTGCATCAGCCTTCCCTGGCTTGTCCTTTGTTTTTAGCCTAATTTCTTAAGGTGCAGCACCTGCAGGATGAGTGCCTGTGCTGCTGTACATTGTGCTACTCTGCAAAAGCAGTTCAGCCTGGTTTGGCTCACAGAAAGAATCTGCCAAACCCCCTCTGCACATGGCCCTGCTCCACTGTGGCACTCTGCAGTGTCCCTGGTCACCCTGATCTTAGCATTTCTTTCCAACCCAGTTCTCATCTTTGCACTTTAAGTAGTTGCATTACATTCCCCATTTTTCCACTGTCCTTGATGCATCAAAGATAAAGCCACTCAGTCTGATCTTGCAGATAAACAGCTGACTTGATTTATCAACACTTCAGAAGTGATTTGGCCATGGTAGAAGAAGGAAAAAAATCTTGGCTCATTCCAATGCAGTGTTGAAACATGTAAACTGTTTGGCACATTTAAAACCCAGCAGTGCTCCTTCCGTTTTAATTTATGCCTGTAATTGTTTAACAACAATGCTTATTTAAAAGGCAGATTTGTCTTGCATTTTAATGTGCGTAAACAATTAGTAGCCAGGACATAATGATTCTGATCTCATAAATACTTCTTTGTGTACAAAAATAGGAATAACATAGGCACAAAAATTGCCTTTGGGAAGGAGAGTTGATTAGGGTAAAATTATTAATTTATTTTAAAAAAAAAAAGCTCTATCTCCTATGGGATGTGTCAGTCCAGCTTGGAAGGAGCTGGTACCAGAAGGCAATAGACAGGAGGAGAAAAGGCAACCACAGCTGATGTGAATGGTTTCTCAGGGGAAGCAGGCTTGGATTTCTCACTCTGTTCTCCTCTGAGGGCTGGAGAGCTCTCTGGTGAAGGATGAGGGGTGGGCTGGACCGTCCCGGAGCCTGCTGGGCCAGCCCAAGGTGACCTACTGGATGTGGGCAGGCCATACCAAATTGGACAAGAAAAAGTCTGTGTAGCTAAAGATGACACAGATAAAGGCAACTGAGGGAAAAAGAGAACACAAGAAGGGTGGATCCCTTTGTTAAACTCTCCAAGGTGAGTTGGTGGCCCAGGGTGAGACAGAGGCATTGACGTGTCTTCTGTTAACTTCTCCAAGGTGGGAACAAGAGGGAGAGGGGAAGTCCCTGCAGAAGGAGCTGTCAGAAAAGCAATGAAGGAATGTTTATAGGGGAGCTCCAGCAGCTAAAGAAAACAGACCTAGAAATGCTTGTGTTGAGAGTTCTGAGAATTATGTATGAAAGAACACATTTATCGGTTTGCAGCTCTGCTAAGCAGTTTGCCAAACGAGGTGCTTTGACTCTTACTGTCACATAGTAACTTCAGGGATTTTAGTGCTCTTCTTTTACAGGCTAAAACACCAGAAAAATATATCAGTGTCTGGAAAGCTGCTTCTGACTTTTTCAGTAATATTGTTTAAAAGAAATTATAATTAAACCTTTATGTGTATCCACCTTTATAGTCAGCATACATCTCTTAATGCATTAATTGCTAGGAGTCCAGATTTGCCTCTTAACGCAGTAATTGCAATTCCAAAATATTGTCTACTTTCAATGGTGTCTCAGATGGTGGAACACAGAAATAAAATTACTCCATTTTAATGTCAGAAGCTAATGTATGCTCTTAATCCAGCTTCACCCAATATTGAAAGCACTTTGTTTTTAATAAACTTGAAGGTGAATGAGAAATCATTTTGCTACAGTGACTAATATGGAAATGGGTTTCTGTCCTGTGAAATGTATAGTCTGTGTACAAAGGAAAATGAATTTTCAACTTGGAAACAGCTTTATTGATGTTTTGAAATGAAGTGAGAATGGCAAAGTTCCTTAAATTGAACATGGAGAAACAAAGGCGCGCTATTAGTTTTAAAAGTAATTTCATTGTCAGTAACCTAGTAATTACTGTAAATTGTATATGTAACAATAATCCCTGAGTGTTACTCATTACAAGCAGATAGTCAATGATGTGATAAGGCAAAAGTGCAAGGTGATAAGGAAGGTGGTTAATTACAGTAATGACTGATTTTCCATGAAGCATGGTGTTGTAATTGATATGCTCTGCAGCATTTAGAATGGCAACAACTCTGCAAATACTGCCTGCATCCAGTGGATGGAAAATTCCCATGCACAAATCCAGAATGTTACACTCCTCAAATATTTGGAATAAAACTTATCTTGAAACCCATCAATGTGCATTAATAAATAAAACCCATCCATTTTCAAGAATCCAATAGAATGAAAAGGAATGATGTGACTGAATTCATTTAGACACTCAAAAATAACTTGATCTTTACAACATAACCTGGAGTTTCCCATTACACCTAATGTGGCAAAAGTACAGCTTGGATTTGCATAGATGCCAACTCAAAAGTTGGTTGGATTTGCTTTTTTTGTATTTTTGAATCTTAGGTGTTCTTTTAAATATTTCTCTTGACTTCCATCAGTTATTTAGCACGTGAGTGCTGTAGGTATCTATATTTGCTCTCTACAGAACCTTGAGGTGTGAATCCTATGCCAGGTGCAACATCCTTTCTGCATTATTTTTATTAACTGCTTTCTGTGATTGTGGTAAACCCCAGTCGGCTCTGCTGCCTGGCAGGATTTGGTTCATTTTTCTTCTACATAAATTAGCAGCAAAAAGAGATCCCATCTAATTCTCCACCGTGGTGAGCCAGGACTATTGCTGTCCATTCCAGATGACTGCAAACCAAGAGCAGGTCACCACTGAATCTGTTTGTCACCAGGCCTTTTAAAATAACCACATAAACATCTAAGAGTATCATCTTATTTTTTAAGATGGATGCTCTTGTTGGAAGCAGCATGTGTGGGGAAAGCAGGTCTGAGATGGGGCCAGTGGTGTCAGCATCTGTAGCCCAGGTCCTGGGGCTGTGTGATCACATTGCAGTGGCCTGAGCAGAGCAGACCTTGGAGCTGTGTCCTCCTGGATTTCCATCACTAGGAGTGCAAAATGCCAAAAGGAAGGGTTGCCAGCAGTTCTCACAGCACTGGTAACTTCAGCTGTGTACTGTTGTAAAATGCATGTTGTAGCTGGCAGGTGTTAGCATGTTAACTGCTCAGTGGAGGAGATTACAGATTGATTTTTGGGTTATCTTGAATCTGATTTGAGTCTCTGCTCAGTGTCCTGAGTGACTGTCCCACAGTGCAGAGCTGGCTCAGGAGTAGCTTTGGGTACTGTACTTAGTGAACAAATATCAATGCCTTGATGACACACAGCAGCCTGTGACTCCCTCCTGGGGAGGGCTTTTGGTCCCATATCCCAGGCACACTAAATACATGGAATTATGTAAGCTGAGAGTTGTAATTATAGTGCAGGAACAGATCCTTTTCATTCTTCTGTCTCCTGCAAAACCCCCTTTTAATCACTTGCTAAACCTATGCAGGAGGAACAGGAGGGCAGGATTAATACCTGTCAGCTCTCTTGGGCCATTGCTTAAACATGCACAAACTCCCAGCCTAGTCCAGGCTTTCTCATTTGATGGTTTAACTAGGTGTAATTAAATTTAATATTATATGTAGAAGCTACTGGCTCCTGTCTGAACTTTGTCTAAAGATTTATCTTGGTAATAAGATTATACTAATAATTGCATTGAGTTTGTCTGAGCTCAAAATGTTTTTGCTAATCAGAACACTCTTTGCCAACTTGGTGAGTTATTTTCTACTTGTGTTAAATGAAAAACTATGTAAACTGAAAGCACAGGGTAATAGCTGTAAAGAACAATCATTTCAATGACTTGAATAGAGTTGGCCAATTACTTAATAACCTCTTCATATGAAGAGAGATTTCTTTTTTCTAGGGTTCTGTTTGTGGTCACAGATTTAAACAGCTTTTATTCTGTCTTCTTCAAATTCAACAGAGCAAATGAAGGAGATTATTTTGACTAAATGAGAGTAGTATATATAGGAAAGACTATATATAATAACTCTCTAAATTGGAAAGCTGACATCTGATGCTCAGCTAAAGCTGTGTTTGTTTTGGCAATGATATCCATAATGTGTATTTAATCAAGCAAGTGAAAACATTGTTTTTCTGGCGTTCTTTTTGGTTTTATTTGAAAAAAACACCACTTTTCATCAAAATGGAGAATTTTACAGGAGTTTGATTCCAGCAGGTTTGTTTATTGAACACACCAGTCTTTTTCTAGTGAGAGATAGATCAAGGGTAATATTTTCAAATGTGTCCAAGTGACTTGAAGAACTAAACTGAATTTCTGGAACTAACACAGGCATTTTGCATCTTTCCAAAGAAGAAGGTTTCTAAGGCACCTGAGTAATTTTTCCTTTCAAAAAAATCTCCGCATATTCATTTTTATATTAAATAGGAAAGCATCAGGAAAAATTCTTTCTTAGTTCGGATATTTAGCCTAATCTTATGTTCATTGCAAGTCACAAAATTTTTAAAGAAGAAGAATAAAGAAAAATAGCTTCCACTCTTTTCTAAAGCTAGGTTGAATTGTTAATTTCAATAAGAATGTGATGACTCTGAAAAGACTGGATCCATCACTAAGATGCTGGTATCACAGACATTAAGTCATTCAGGCTCCTGGGAGTGGGGACTCTCTTCTCCCTGGTCCAGAGGCCGTGGTGTGCAGGTAAGGATTTTATCCTGACCTGATTTTCAGTCTGGCTGTTCTTAGAGTGCCTGCACTGCAATGGACCAGCCCATGGTGCTTTTAGCTGTTACTGAACGTGTAAAACTGCTGTGCATGACCCTGCAGATTATCAGCATTGATGGCTTCTCCCTCTCCTGAGCAGTTTCACTGAGAAGCTTTATCCTCCCTTCTTCAGGATGGGTGAGATTCTGCATCCGTTAAACTGTGCTGACCTCGAGAATTCCCTGAAATAACCCCACACAAGAATTTCTCAAGGCAGTCAGGATTTATATAGCCATAGAAAAACATTCTGGTTATTTATTTCTTTCTCTCTATTTTAGTGTGAAAGTGGAAAGGAGTAATATCACACCATTATCTTTCTTTGCTGGCATGTGACCTTTAGGCAAAGAACACTACTGACAGTGGAATAAAGAACAAACATTTGTGCATGCAAACATAGCTACAGGCACTATTAGCTATTCTAAGGGAAAATAGATTAACTTTGCTTTTAAGAACTTGCTTAGGAAACAGTTTTAGGCATGTTAGGTAATGTCAGCTTCTTCCCTCAGCCTGAAACTGTTTTCCTCCTCACAAAAATAATGAAATAATTGTTTCTATTCTTATAATGATATGTATTTGATGGAGCATATAAATTTTGAGAAGAAGCAGGGAAAAAAAGGCAAAAAGTGACATGAAGCAGTTACAGGACTACAGGGTAGGCATGTGATAAAGTGGAGTTTGTAAAAGTCATTAGAAAAGACAGCCAGTTATCTCCTTTCTGAATTATAAAATTTTTGCAGGATTTGCTTCTGGCTTCACACATGTGAAATCTGTCTCAATTTTGTGTTATGTGTTCAAGATGTCTCCTTTAGGAGCCAGTTGTGTACCAGATTGGTGGAAAGTGACACTACTAGATCATGTCCCTTTTACACGTAGGAGAAATTTTAGTGCAAATCTAACTTAGAGGAAGATGATAACTCCTGTAACTTTTAGTATCTTTTTATTAAGTGTAAAAAATTGTGTGCTGCACTTGGGTTGTGATGGCATCCTTCATGTTCCCAAGGATCAAACTTTACCATCCTTGTGCCTGCGGAGATACCACCTGTGGTATTTTACATTCAGAGGTGAAACAGGGTGGATTGGGATTGGGCACAAAATCAGTCTCTAAATATTAATATGTAAGAGGAAGAACTAGTGCAGGAAGGAGGAGGGGCAGAAGCAAGTATTGATGTTAGGTCAGCCAAACACTGAAGTGTGTCTTTAGGAGGATGTTGTGGTGGTGAAGTTAGAGGGAAACTAGACATTTTAACAATAAACCAGAAACAAGATAAGAGGTCTAGACATCAATAGCATTTACTGCATGAAAGATCAAAGAAATACAACACACTAACAATAAAAGACAAAGATGTCTTTTAGTTTTGGAGTGGTTTTTTTTCCCTTTAGCTTGCACAGTTTGTGCTTGGTGACCTTTTGAATCTCATCTGAAAAAGGAATTTAGTTTAAACTTGAGTTTTCCATTTGTGAATCAAAGAATTTCCACAGAGTAACTAGCAGTGCTCTTTAAAAAAGGCTTAAAAATTAGATCAGTTATTGAAGAGTAGTTACTGAAATTTAGATCATGATTCTTATGACTGAAAAATGAAAATGTGTTAAGCTGTAGTGCCACCCACATGCAATGTCGCAGCAATTATTGCAATTAACTGTATTATTGCTAATGCATAATATAATTATAAAATGTTAGAATATTAATTAATATACCTTTTAGTTTAATGCATACCTAGGAATTAATCAGTTCTGCCTATGAGAAGGGTGAAGTAGTTCTTGGCAGAGAACCTCTAATTAACACTATAACATTAAACAATTAACACTATGGTGTTAGACAAACATAACAAGCATTCCGTGAAACACAGAAAGGAAATGAGAAAGCACAATATTATGGGCCAGATTTTCAGTGAGAAATCCTCTGTGGATGGTGAAACCCCTGCAAAACCTGACCATGTGTTATTTTTCCTCTGTTGAAGCACTTGTAAAACATGACTGAATAAACACTCTTCATTTCCACAAGTCTTATTTTTGTGGACTTGGGAAATGGTTCATTGAAAATGATCTTGAATTAGGGTGTCAGTATAGCAAGTAATCATGTTTGGCTATATTCCTTCATCATGTCCTTGGTTATAGGAATTAGTTCCTGTGATCCTCATCCTTTGCATTAGGCTGCATCTACTTCCCACTGTGGGTAGAGAAAGAGCAGAGTCTAGAAGTCAATGAAGAGCCACCAAGTGAAAGAATGAGAAGCTATCTTCATAGCAGAAAATCTTGAGCAGGATTTTATCTCAGAAAGCTGAAAGCACAGTCCAGGTGTGGAGCTGAACACCCCTGGGGCAATGAGGGAATTGTGCTGTAATTAAACTCATTCTGCTTGTGCATCTCTAAGGGAAATCATCAGCTCTGTGATGATGGCGGTTTTTCTCCCCTTAGCCACAGTGTTCTACAATCTCTGCCATTCATGCACAAGCGTCAGACCCTGAGCTGAGCTTGCACAGATCTCAGTGCTCAGATGAAGCCATGCCATGCAAATGTTCTGTTGTGCACACCTTTTGTATGGGGCCATTGTCACAACTGCAGCCTCGAGCACTTGCACATGGAATTTTGCATGAGGTCAGGCTTTGGACGTGTACAAGAGTAAATGGTGTTGATTTCTTGGTGATGCAGTGTTTTATTATATGGACTAAAGAGCAATGGATTTTCAGGCAAGACTTATGAGCTTAGACAGCTGTTGAGATAAATACGATAGCAGAGGGCACCAGTCATATTTAAGACAGTTTTAGGTATGTGCTGTGAAGCAATTAGGATAAAATCACCACTCATAGTATCCACAGTGCACATTGATTTTTAAACCTGCGTTAATTCAATATTTATTTGTCCTGCTCACACGTGAAAGATTCCCATTCATTACAAAAATGGGCCCAAGTACCCACTCTAAGGAGTCCAGAGGTGAAAATCATGCTGTTGCTATCTGAGCTGGCAGCAGAAATTAATTGTAACAGAACTTCATACTGTCTTCTGCTTTTTACAACTTCTGGACTCAGGTAATTAATCTTGTTCGGCTAATACAGCAGGAGTGGAAGGTTTTCTCTGCCTAGGCCATTTCATGTCCTAATGGAAAGTAATACCTGGTTAATTCTGTTTCTATTTCTGTGTTTATGTTTGTGTACTGGGAAGTTTCTTTCAGCACATCACTGCAAGAATGGAGCCTGAGATAACGTTGTTGTTAATAGTCAGTAATAGTAGTCAACATTTTGTTTAGAATGTTCTAAAAAGTGCTCATTTTGGAGAAGTGGCAGAACTGAAGCTGCAGGAAGGGATTTTTCACTGGCATACTCTGTCATTATCTGAACATTTACACCAAATTGCTCTTCAGCAGGAGCCTGAAACAGAAGAGTTGTGATCAGCCTCAGCAATTTCAGTTTCAAAATGAACAGATGAAAAAACTCTTGGGCTGTTAAAACCCAAAAAATTGAGGAGTCCTTATGTCAAAGACAGGAGGTTGGTTGCAAAAATTTCTGGTAAGTGGATAGGGATACTCTATCCTCCACCATTTTATTTTTCTCTTATTTACTTCCTTTTATGATTTATTTTTTGGGATTGTTTTTGCTGAGAGTTTCCAGGTTTTACTTTCTGCTTAGAAGGTGCTTTCTTGAAGAAGCAAGCTCTGGGGAAGTGATTCAGTTCACTCTGATGGTCCAGAACTCTTAATCAAATACTATTTAAGTGCTTTGTTGATAGTTATGCTTAAAAAAACAAAGTACTATATGTCTAAATATTTGTATCAAATGCACTGTATCGTGTTCACATAATATTAACTCCAGTTCCAAGAAAAAAAAAATTGTGTAATTCTTTGGAGCACCTAATAGCATCTATTTAATGTCAGAAAAAAAAATTCCAGCTGGAATGGGAATGTGGGGAGTCCATGTCTTGCTGGAGATGCAGAACTGTTATTTTTATGAATGAGCAGGAGCCATCATGGCATGAACTAAAGGTTTACCTACTTTTTAAACAATGTGTTCTTTCATACCACACTTGGGTAGTTTTCAATAAATTCACGTTTCCCATGGAGTTCTAAAGAAATACAGAATTCTTTTTGCATTTGCAGAAGTTTTTAAGCTACATAAAAATAACCAGTTTATTATGACATCTTGTCATGGTTAAAATGCTAAACTTTCTCCAACTATTTAGAAATATTTTGAATGTTGTGGAGGGAGCATGTTTGCATCTGACTTTAGCTTGCTAGCACACACCTGAAAAAAAAGAAGGCAGAAGAAAAATCAAATCACCACATAATGCTACTAAAATACTTTAAAGGTGTTGTTAAGAAAGGATTAAGTACTTACAAGTAGCTTTGGAAATTCAAAGTGACTCTAAGGATGATAAAATAGCCAGAGGTCTGCAGGTAGGCATCGCATGTGAGCCAGATGTGTGCCAGATGTGTGCCACTGCTGGGTGGGTCATGGCCCCTCTGGGGGGCTTGGAAAATCTTTCCCAGTTTGCTGTGTCTGCCATTGGCCTCCCTCCCTCGTTTCCACAATTCTTTTCTGCAGAATCCTGACCTCAATCTGAGGGCATCAGAGGTGTAAAAGCTGGGATTCAGCCGAGTGTGACACGTGTGCCCTTGGTGTCTCCTCCTCACCTTTCCCATTTCTTGTAATATTAATCTCAGAACTTTGACACCACATCATTTTTTTCTTTAACTTACTGTAATAAATTTAATGTTCACAGAAGGAGCCTGATTGACAGATCCAGAGAATAAAATTATTCATGAGACAGGTGGTTATAGTTTAGGCAGGGATCAATCTTGTAGCTGCCATCCTCTTGACTTGGAGGACTTCTCTTAGCGGGATTTCTGACTGAATGTTATAACTGGAAACCAATTTGATTCTTCATACTTGTCCATAAATGAATTAAAATTCAGAGATTTGAAGATTCATCAAAGGCAGAATACTAGTCTGTCTTCTGCAAGGAAAGCCCTTGGGGCAGCCAGTGCCCAAGTGTGAGGCCAGCAGCAGCTATTTGTCCTTGGCCTGGAAAAGAGCATCCCAAGAACTGTTTTTCTTTAACATGTGCTTAAAAACACCTACAGAGAGGTGAAATTGTGGCTAGAATACTGGAGGCACCAGGGAATCCAGGATGTGCTAAAACCTTCCCTTGGCTGCATTTATCCTTTTATTCTAGTGACAGCAAGGTGAAGGAGTGCTCCAAAACAACCTGACCCCCTCTTCACCTTTGTTGGGGAATTTTTAACACGATTATTCTCTTCATGGCTGGTTGAACTCTTTTAAGAAACAGATTAAACACAGTAGGCTCTCATGGTAAATGCGCTGCACCAGAAAAACCTGTCCTGGGTGGCACATCTCTGTATCAAAGCCAAATTCCTTGATCCTGGAAGTGACTGAGGGAAGAATTCACGTTCCTGGTCTGCTTTCATTGCTGGCATTTTCACTAGAGATGGTAATAAGAATTTATGATGTTGTAAATTGAAAGGACTTCTGGAAGTGTTGCTTGTCAATGAGAGTTTCTGGTATGTCTTACTGTGGTGGTGTTTCTTTTATTATTTTTTATTATTATTATTTTAAGCTGCTGGGATATTTCTGATCTGACTTATGCAGGCACAAGGTCAAACTAACTTCATAGGATATGAATGCATTGAATTCAAATTCATGATACAGAATAACTCATGCCTTTGTTTTGCTTATGAAATAGCTTGGAGAGTGTAGAAAGACAAATTAAATTAGAGCCTGAGCCAGTTCCCATCACACAGCCTGAGCTTGGCCTTCCTCAGCACATAAATTTGTAAAAGAGTTTGTTCAGTGGTTGATCAAGAAACATATTTGTGCTTTACCCACTGAGGGCATGCAGCTTTCCACAGCCATCTGCTCACATCCCCCCTCCCTTTTAGGGTAGCAAATCTGAGGCTAAAATATTGATAAACAGTTTCTGCTGCTAAATTAAGACTGAAACAGTAAAGAGGAGAAGGGATGTGAGCTTTAAATTCTTCAGACATTTGTGCTACGTGTGCTGCTGTTAAAATTACGGTGATAAGGAACATGAAAGGTCTGATGTGGGATAATTCTTTTCAAGTAATTTTACAGAGGCCAGCAGTAGAGATGATGGAAAGAGACTCCTAAAGAACTTACCTGTATCCACAGACAGCTCAGTAGTGTGAGTTTATGTACTTGGGACACCACAAAGAGCTTCTGAACTTAAAATGCAAGGGCAGTGAGAGATGAGAAAAATAAGATTAAGATAAAGCCAGAGGATTTATTTAAGTATTTAAAGAGAGAGAGAGGGGAGAGGGAAAGAAGGGTGGGACTTGATTTCCAGATTTTTTTTTTGTAGATACTTTTATTTACAATATGATAAACATCCCTTTCCACAAGACTTCTGCCTCAGCTGAATGATTTGTGAATTCTTGCTGCCTTACCCTTTAAATCCAGAAGTCTTCAGGTTCAGCAGCCTTCAGAAACACCTGAGAATGAGATCTGTGATAGCATGTGTCAGAAAAAGAGAGGACTTTTCTGTAGTTATTTCCTTGTCTATAGAAAGTGGCACTGAAGGAACACACGTGCACTAAAAGTAAATGAAGAGATGTTTTTTTGAGAGGTCACTGCTGAGGAAGGCACCTGCCATTACAGCCAAAGTAATAAAAATATTTGTAAAAGCCTTTTACTCCCTGCTTTTAAAAATATCAGCTGCCTTGCCTCCTTTGCTGTGGTTCCCTGGTTCCTCCTCAAGCTTCCAGTGCCTGCCGCTTCTCCCCAGTATAACAAGAATATGGTAGATCCCTCCTTCATCTGTGTGGTGCTAAACCAGTGAAAAATGCATTTCCAGCATGTCTGAGAGCCACTTCCAGCCCCTTCCTGCTTTGCCTGTCCCAAGGCAGTGGCTACACAGTGCTGTGACCTTGATTTAGATAATTTTCAATGTCTCTTATCTTTGCCTCGTTTTCTCTGCTCCCTTCATGTTCAGCCATCTGAGAATCTCCAATTGGAGTAGTCTGACTTTCAGGAAAGTTAATTAAAGCCCTAGCTTTAATGCTACCTTAATATTTGCTGGTTTAATTTGATTTTTTATGTATGTTGTTTTCTCCATCAAAGTGCCAAAATGTGCTGTAATTTAAATACGGTGGTGTCTGATGCTTAAATTACCAAATCACTGCAGCATCTTAGAAGTTACAATTTCCCATAACAATAAGGAATGTTTTGGTCCTTGACTAATGTAAACAACATTTCATAAACCTGTGAAGGCAGAGAATTTCACCACAAAGGAAGATATATAGCAAATCTAGGAGCAAAAATAAAAATAAATCCTTTTTGTCCAGTCATGGGTTGAACTTTTATTTGGAGGTCTCAAAACACTACTCTGAGAATGATGATCTATAATAAATGCTAATCTGAAATCCTTGTGCATTATGGAGATGGAAAATTGTATTTTTCATGTCTTATTTGCAGTTAAACACCTAATTGGCAACTGTAAAATGTGTCTGTAGCATTTTTGCATTCTGCCTGGCCGTGGGTTTTGTCTTTATTTAAACACTGTTTCAGCATATTCCTGGCTAATAAGGGTAGGTGTTTTACATCATTTTAGCAAAGTGGAACATTGGAATTATATGACTGAAAATCCATATTGCCATTTTTCATTTTTACTATTACTTTTTCTTAATTAGGCAATAAATATAAGCTGTGCTGATCTGTATGATTATAGCAAGCTTTCTTGCACACTGCAAGGAATGAAGGGAGTAGGTGGAAAAAGATTCCATCTATGCTTAGAGAAAAGTAAAATTAATCTTTCAATATGTTGCCCACTGTTTTACATCAGGAGTGTGTTTGAGGCATGTAACAAAATAGAAAAAAAAATCAGCTGTTTGTCCCTCAGCCATATATCTGTGAACTTTTTTGGTAAATTAGAGTTGGATACAGCTCTTTGGCATTTTTTTGAAGCCAAAGTGCCTCAACTCACCTTTTCAGAGTCACTGCAATGAAGGGCAGATGTGATGTTTGAATTAGTTGCCTATAAGGATCTGGTCTCCATTTAATGAACGTGGTTACAAATATTTTTCCAAGAAACCGGGAAGAAATATATCTTTTCACCTTCTGTGTGTAGTCTCTGGATGTTTCATAAAAAGAACAGACAAAATCACATGAACAGGGCTCTGCCATCTGTAAGTCAGGCATGGTAATAAAAAAGCACATTGGTAATGATGTGTGGAAGTGGGGTGGCAGAGTTATTTATCACATTAACTGTGCACTCTCTGCACCATTGTTCGTGATTACAAACGTAAGTTGTTGTCAGAGCTGCAGAAGGACTTTGTTCCTCCCTCACAGGTTCTCTGTGCCCAATTTCTACTCATCCTCTGTGATTGGGTGGCAAATCACAAAATCTCTGCTGCCACTTTACAGCGTTGCAATCACACTTTTATTCTTATGTTTTATGCAGTTATCTTTTTGTTTTGTGTTACTGTAATAACTTCTCACATAATAAAAGTAATTGTGCATGCATAATGATTTAACTCTACAAATAGCTGTCCATAAATGTTCTGAAGTTCAGGAGATAAATGTTGAAAAGAAAAACCCCACTCATGTTGATTGTGAGGTAAAGCAGCCCCTTTTAACAACTCTGTGATTATTAGAAAAGTTCTAGTTACAAGTTTTTTGCCTGTGCCTTGATTAGTAGGAATCAGAGCACATTTTAATTTAGAAATTGCATTTCAAATTGTATCTTTTTTTCTGTCAGTCTGTTAAGGTGAATCTTTTCCTTCAAAGCTGACTTACATTTGGCTTTTGACTTAATTTCCTTATGTGTTATGGTTTTTGATCTTTCAGACTGTTGAACTGTTTTATTGAAACTCCCAAATGGGACCAGCGGCTCTCCTGGCGATCATGATATTTCTAATAACTCTGGCAGTAACTGAATAAGCTCTGGGTTCTTGCCAGCAATAAAGATGAATTCAAAAGTGTTAATTTTTAAGATTGGATGTGAGACTTTTCCCACATTTTTTTCCCTGAAATAAAAAGAATAATAATGCTCTTGAAATACTAGTGCATACAATAGCTGTACTGATTGTGTGATGGAGTTTATTATGGTATGTCCAGGTACATCACGTTCAGAGTTAAAAAAAAAAAAAAAAAAGAAACCAAAAACCCTCACTTTAGTGGATAAAACCCCAATACCCTCTGGGTTTGTTTTCATTTTTCCCCCCTGGAGTTCTGGAAATGAATGAAAATTTCAGCCCAGTGTTCCTGAATGGGATGTGTGTGTGTGTGTATGGGGTTGCAAACATTTGGTCTTATTTTCGTCTTCTTGACATAAAAATAAATCAATTTTCTCTCGTGGAACTAAATTTCTTCACTTAAATTTCTTCACATGTTGGCTGATTGGCATTCCCTCAGCAGAAAAATGTCTGCACAGAACATTATTAAGGGTCAGTTTCCTTAGAGACTCTGCTGTGGAGTTGTGGCAGCGTGTTGATTAGGCAGTGCTGTGCAGAGTAGGATGTCTGCATTATAAAACCTCTGATAAATGGGATGGGAGGTCCTGGGTCCAGGTTCTTAAAGGTGGTGCTCCACTGAGCATTGTCAATATACAGACAGTTATTTTGGTAATTGTTTTTTCATAACGACGTGTCTTTCCCAGAAATCTATGCTTGTCCGAGTTCACTACCTAAAATATAAAACTCAATAAATACTACAGCATTTCCTGGATCTATGCTATTGCTACTACTTTTTTTGTGTGTGTTTGCTGATAGAGACAAAAGCAGTTGGTGGAATACTCAATTTGTCTGTAGATAATTGCAGTTAAAGAAAATCTATTTCTCACCCTGTAATATTTTTTCTTTGCTGTAGAAAGCCTCTGGGAGATGTCATTGACCATCTCTTTCTTTCTGGATGTGGTAATTCCCAAGTCCCTTTCCTGATCTGGGACTAAGTTACTGCCAGCAATGTTTTGTCTCTCAGCATTGTGTATGTAATTAATTTAATACATCATGTACATACTGAATCACTCACTGCATTTTCAAGTTTTTAGTCTGGTATTTATACTCAGCTTTTAATTACTTTGAAGTCTTTTTAAAAGTACCTAGAAAACATTCCTTATGTTTCATTTGATAAATAGAGGCTGCTCCAAAGGAGCAGACCTTTAACTGCAGTGCTCAAATGTCAGGCAGCAGTTGGCTTTCTGCAGTCCCAGCCTTTCATTTAGCCCAACTTTGTTTGCCTCATTCAGACAGATGAGATAACAGCTTGAGACCACAAGAGTTTTGTTACAGTCCATTTTTCTATTGTTACAGTCTATTTTTCTGTCTCTACTATTTATTTGAAAGGTGTTTCAAACCTTGCACAGCACATTGTATCATATATGCAGAAATTAATTCTTTGGATTTGGGTTTAAAGGATCTCATCATTCCATTGAGAAGTTTTATTATTTTGCATACTGTGCTGCAGGTTTAGGCTTGGGACTGTGAGCTCAAGCCTAAGGTGTTACTCAAGTTTATCCATACCTGTTACAGGGGCTGCAAACCTACATGTTTCTCCTCAGTGGCAGCTGTGGAAGCTCTGTTGAATTTTCAGTGTGGATGTGACTCCACTGCAGCTTCCCAAATCAGCTGAACCCAGGGGTTCTGTGTCCCAGGTGGAAATTGCAGCTAATGACTGTTTGCATACAATCAAAGGAATACCCCTGGTAAACAAAAGCTTTTGTTCAGAGCTCCATGGCCTCTGGACAAACCACAATATTGAAAAGTCTGGAGAAGGCCAAGGAGGGAATCTCTTAAATGGGGCCTGTTGCTGCAAGCTTCCAACCATGTATAAAACAATCTACAAACTTGCAGAAACTTTTCATAGTGTCTCCATGGTGAAGGCTTTTGGTGTTTTGATCAGTTATGAATGTCAGAAGAGCAGCAGTGAACCTGCAGATGAGTGTCCCTAGGTAGATGTGGGTGAAGCAGAGGGAATTCATCCAAAAGTGTCTTTAAGGACCTAAGAGGAAAGAAACTGCCTTTAAACTATTCCTGTGCATGTAGAGAAAGCCTCCAGTAGAACTTTCTCCATTGCTCAGGTACCATGGACTCAAAAGGGAAGAATTTTGTCACCCAGGCCTGAGTAACCAATAACTTTGCTCAAACACCTGCTGTGCTGGCCCTCGGGCAGGGTGAGATGGAGCACTGTGTGACTGACCCTGGAACTGAGCACCCCCAGCATTTCTGCTTCTGAGCCACTCCAGACGCTTACCCTGGCTCTGTTGGCTTTGATCCTGGGAATCCAGGATCAGCTCTCTCTCTTTCTTCTCCCTGACTTCTGGCCCATCTGCTCTCCTCTGCTGCTCTGCAGCCCATAGGTAGGAACAGACAGTGGTCTGCAGACTGATTTCTGCAAGGGTTTTGGGCCAAGAAGCACCAAAAAATGTGTGCCTTGTCACAGGAGCCATCTCTGTTTCACACTGAGGCACTGAGCACATGCATGTGGCTGAAGTGGAGGCTCATATTTTATATCATAATACTATATTATATTAGAGAGAGGAGCAGTTTAGGAGGTTTTGACTAATTTAAGGCAATATCATGGCCAGCCTTTGTTATGGATGGACATAAATGCTTTATCATAACCAAAGACTTGTCTTGTGTTTTTTCCTTCTGTTTCCTAGCCTTGTTCTTTAGCTCACTTATTCAGCAGTCTACAATGCACATATTTTTATTTTTTCTTATGACTTCATTCCTTGGGTCTACAACTTTAGCAAACACTGAACTATTATAATGGTTCTGTTTATTCACTTCTGCTTTGAAAACAAACCAGAGCAGTCCTTCTGTGTCTGCTGAGCTCAGAAATGTGCTCAGTGTTCCTCTCACACTTTAAATGTAACAAGCATAGAATTACTTCCTTAGGGATGTTTTCACCTACTCCTGTTGCCAGCAGTATTTGTGAAGTGCCACTGGATAAGTGTTGTTTCTCCTTCTGACTCAGCTTTCAATTCACCAGGCCTCAGACATTCTGCAGCTTCTGCTACTGTTTCAGCATGAAATAATGTGGTTTTATAAGAGGAAAAATTAAGGCCAGAACAATTTCAATGAAATGCCCCTTTCCTGTGAAAATTTGTCTATTTGTCAACACACTTGTGGCCATGAGTGATGTGGTGCTACTGCAGTGTGTGCCCTGCCCTTAAGTAAATTAATTTTGAAAATTTGATGAATTTCATCCTTTCCCCAAACCTTACAAATATCCCTTTTGGTACAGTCTTTTGAGGTGCCAGTGACTCATTTTGGCCTCCTAACCAGAAGCCAGGGAGTAGGATTCAACCTCAACTGACAATGGAACTCATCTGGACTCTGGGCAATAGGAAAAAAAACAGGCAATGGGAAAAATAAGCACTTTTGATTCCTTCACAGAGAAGGAGAACTCATTCTAGTTCTCTCTAGAACTCATCCTCATTCATGAGGATCTATTTCTCTCCATTTTCTAGAAGGGAGTTGCTTAAGAGCAGCTATCTGCAGTGCTAATATCTAAATTAGGTGACTGCACCTCAATCCTTTTGTCAGCTTTTATCTAACTTCATTAATGGCTCCCTGATTTATAATCAGGTAATTTGAGGCTACAGTTTTCCCCAGTGTTATTACCTTTATTTCTTCTTTTTGAGTTATCAGATTCTTCATTGCAAGTGGACTATCTTCATACAGAAATTCCCTACACAGCAGGAAGGAAGCAAAGCATAAAATGCGTTGGATTTCTGTTATTCAGAAAGAAAGAGTTTTAATTCTCTCCATGAACAAATGGTCTTTATGCTTGAATTAATGTGTTTCCTGAGTTGTCTATGACCTTGAAAGACAACCAGCAAAACCAATCAGTGCAGAAATAAATAAGGAGCTTCAATTACACTTGAGATTGCAGGGGGTTTAATGTGAGTTCCCTATTTCATGGTCAGATCAGGATAGTTTAGTACAGAAAATGTTACTGGGAGTTTTTAAATGAATGGCCAAAGGCAAGTGCCAGGAAAGCCCAGCCCCATCATTAGAGCTCTGCATGTTCTTAAGGCCCTGCAGTTTATCAGTAGCCCCAAAGAGTTTATTACAATCATAAAAACTGGTTTGTTTAGACCTTGGATCCAATTGCAGAGAAGGCCTTGGAGCTGTGCAGGAACAGGACTGAAATCCTTTCATTCCAAGTTGTCATTTAACACTTGCAAACCAGCATCCTTAGGGACTTCAGCCCTGCACTGTGACTCAGGCACTGCTGCAGCTACTTGAGTGGGAGCTTCCATGCAGGGGATGATTCAGCTGGTAAAATTATGCTACCCTGAAATTAGTTTGGTACTTAGCATTTAATATTCTTCTCTTTTGCTCTGCAATTAGGTTTTACTAATGCAATTTAATCTATTTGTAACATTTCTTGAAAATCATAGTAGACATGATTTGAAATGAAGTTAAGTCTCTTGAACTTTTCCTTACGTTAATTTGAAATGCCAACAGGGCACCAACTGCTGTGAAAATTAATGAATGAGCTACACCAGACTGTCTTTCATTTCACTGGAATGACTTCACACTCAGAGAGCATATGTGCCAAACAAACTATTCTCCAACACTGCAGATGATGCTGGAGGGAGAAGAGTTTTGCTGCTGTTGGGATGAAAGGTCAGATTTGTGGGTCCCAATTTCTTTGTAATTATGTTATGGAGAATAGCTTATGGAGAGGCAACTCTCCTCAGGAAGATATTTTCTTCTTTTGAAGAAAATTTATTTAAATTGTAAAATATTGCTACACTAAAAATACAAACCTCTGTGTTTTTTCTGATAGTGTTTTGCTCCTCATTTGAAAACTCCCAAATTGGACCCTCAGTTTCTTTAAGAGCGAGGGCAATTTGTCTGTGTTATTTATCAGACATTAAGCTGCAAAAAACATGTAAAGCCACCGTCAAACTAGAACTAAATCATTTATACTCTGCGTATTCTGTTCAAAACTTCTCTTCTCTTATCCTGAAGAGCTGGGGAGGTGGTTGGTTTTAATAATTCAGAGAGAACTCCTGAGTAGAAAAATGAATTATCAGGAGAAAATAAGGTGAAAAATCTTAAGTTAGAAATGCTTGTTAGCCAAAAGAAAATAAACAAATGCAGGTAATTTTTTTTTAGGTAATTGTCATCTTGTATTCATTAAAGTCTGCTTGCATCATCTCAATTTTATTATGGTGATCAAATGTGCTATGTTGAGGGCTTGAAGAATGACTGCCATCATTCTCCACTAAAATTCCCTTTGGCATTCTGGAGTTTGGCTTTTTTTTTTCCTTTGGACCTCACAGTAGTTATTGATTGTGTTCCTGCTGACAAAGTTTTAATATCTATTTAAACACGTGTGTATTTATTCCAGTGTAGCCTTGCCTCCACATAAACACAGTCTCACTAAGGGTGGCTTGTTGACTCAGGTGGGAAATTCAGTTCTTAACTGGAAGTTGTAGATGTACTTCTTTTTTGTTCCACTGTTTACAGTCTTTAATAACAAATGAAAATAAAATCAAATTGTGGGATCTGTAAAACTATAATATGACATACTCTCCTTGATAAACGATCAAATAAGCAATTTTACTTACACTCAAATTAAATAAATGACACCAAACACAATCAATTTTTTTTTTTAATACTCTGCATTGCAGTCATCTAATGAAAAGACTAATTGGATTTGGACTTGGAAAAATGCCACTGCTGTGCTCCAAAAATTGAAACATTGAGTAAACTGTGAAATAAAAGTGTGGGGCAGATGTGTTCTGGTTATTGTAATGCATAGGATTCACAATTTCTTTTCTGGCTTGGGCTTGATACTTAATGGGCATAATGACAGTGTTTTGTGGATAGACACAAGCTGCTCACTCTGCTTGATGGAAATAAAATAAAAGAGTGTTTAAAGGCATCTTTTAGACAGGGAACATGAAGAGACTGGAGAACAGAGAGCCCATGACAGAGTGGGAATTGGTGATGGATTTGGCTGCACATGGGAGTTGCTCTGCCTGGGTCAAGCCAGGGCAGATCTGTTCCCCCTCCCTCAGACAGGGCAGCACTCAGAGCATGGCTGTGCCACCTTCAAGGACACAACAAGGTCATCATTGGTGTCATTTTTCATCCCTTTCCTGCTTCAGTGTCATCCTTCCTCTCTGCTTGATATCAGACACCAGAGTGGTTTCAGACATAATTTATGGGTCTGATTTATACATCAAAACCCCTGTCCACGTGAATGCCTGAAAGGCAAATTTCCCAAGTGGAGAGGGATGGATGAACAGCACACGGTGTGGTTTAGGGACCTGAGGTGCTGCTTCACAGAGGTCACTAAGTGGCACCTGATTTGTGCCTCCTGGAAACAGCAGCTGTGCAGAGAATTGCACAGGGCAGCCTCAGGGAATGGGGAGCAGCAGCCTCTGGGGACGGGGAGCAGCAGCAGAGGCTCCCCAGCTCGAGGGAGGTGTGGGGGACTTTGTGTGCCAGATCTGCACCAGGAATTGCTTTGATTGCTTAAAAGCAGCTCTCTGTAGGGCACGGGGACTGCCAATTCCCGCATCATGTATACCTAATATTCCTGGATAAATTAGTGGATAATTAAATATTTTTGAAAAATTCTTGTGAATTAGATATCATAGGATGTTCATAATGGAAATTGTTAGGCCAAATGTAGTAAGAGATTTAAGAATGTGTTAGACAATTTCACTGTTTTGGGGCTTTTTTGAAACATCCTGGTCTGTTTTTACTTCATCTGGATCAGGAAAGGCCTTGATCTTGGACCGTCTGATTTTACATGTGATTGTTGTGGTTATGTTCACTGCATGCATGTTCTGTTTCTCATTCTTTCCTTCCAATTTCTGCAATCTAACTAATCCTCTTATTAATTCTTATTAATTAATAGTAATTTTAAATTGATTATTATTAATTAATGAAGATA